>PVIH01002336.1:5000-193806 GCA_004025045.1 Sigmodon hispidus | reverse complement strand
CTATAATCCCAGAATTCAGAGGGCAGAGGCAGGAGGATCCAGAGTTCAAGGTCATCCTCAGCTACCCAGTGAGTGTGAGGCCAGTCTGGGCTACGTGAGAGGCCAGAGTTCCAACCCCAAGTCAACTTTCCATCTCCTACATAGCCTTTGGGAGAAGTGCAGGTGGTGGGGGTGGCTCATGAACCTCTGTCTTCTTCCATGAAGGATCTTGTCAAGCTCTCCTGCCAAGTGATCATGTTTGCTGTGACTCGAGAGTGCAGTGACCGTATCTAAACCAGAGTTAACAGCCACATGACAACATTGTACATGCATGAGAATTGGTCTCATGGAGCCCAGGCTACATGAGCGCAGGTGGTGATGGTCAGGTCCCTTAGCTAGGCAGGAGCATTTTCAAAATCAGGATCCAAACCACCAGTATATGTTGGGCTACATGTAGTCTAGGATGGTTTTGAACTTGCTGTGTTGCCGAGGGTGGCTTTAGCTTTTGATTTGGGTCCTAACTGCCAGGATTATAGGTGCACCACCATTCATGCATGACTTTAAGGGTTTTTTTGTTATTTGTTTTTGGAGACAGTGTGTCATGTAACTCAGGTTAGCCTCAAAGTTACTATGTAGCTGAGGACAAGCTAGGGTTAGGGTTAGGGTTAGGACAAGCTAGGACAGATCCTCCTGCTACTCTACCTCTGGAGTGCTGTAATTGCAAGCGTGTGGTGTTACCATTCCGGAGTTATGTGGTACTAGAGATCTCACAAAGAGCTTTCTGCATGCTATGAAATCTCTCCACCAGCCAAGTCACATCCTATCCCTCTTCCCTAACCATTTTTGCATTGAAATTAGTACTGTCCTCACTTAAAAAGTGAGGAAACTGGGGTCCAGGGAGACTAATTTTCTTTTGGTCTTCAAAGAACATGGAGCCTCATAAGCTGCCTTGCAAACATCAGTGGTAGCCTAGTAACCACTGTTGAGTTGTGGGGTGCAGGGCAACAAAATGGAGGATGAAATCTGCTTGGAAATGGCCACATAGAGTGGCTTTGGAGCATGGAGACTTTTCTCTCAGAAGAGCCCCCCTTTTCTTAGTGAATCTGTGGTGATTAATTATAGAAACACACCCTATTCACTCCTATCAGCCTGGCAGCTAGCCATTTTTCCAGGCAAGGGGAGATGAGTGGAGAACAAAGAGAAGCCCAGGGATAGGCCAGTGTAGCAGGCTGGTCCTCCCCAGCCTTGCCCACAGCAGACACTGGACTGTTTTCCTTCTGGCTTGTTTCAGGCTGGTATGCATGGGCTAGTGAGGAAGGCTCATAATAGGGAGGAAAGAAGTTACTAGAAGCCCCTAATCTCCTTACTAATTACCATCAGGCAGGCTGAAGCCAGTTGGGATGTAAGGAGCCTGAGTTGTTCCCCTTTCCTCCTCCAAACCTGTGACCTTCAAGGCAGAGCTCAGCCTGTGTTTCAGGCAGGATGGTGAAATGGTTTCCTCATAAGGAGGCCCTGGGTAGGAGCCCTCTGTTCTGCGTCCCTGACTTCCTCCCCTTCCCATTATCCTCCATCTTTCCCAGGCCCAACTCTGCCAAGTGCTGGGAAATGAAGACCTCACCTGCCAAGAGGAGCCGGGAGGGGTGCCGAGGGCCTTGCCAGCAGCCTGGAGCTGTCAGGCTGGCAGTAATTAATTAATCAATCCATCCTGGAGGCTCCCAGGGCCAGCAACAGCTCCTATACACAGCACAGTGGCAGGGATGGCAGCTACTCCAATGAGGTTGAGGTCCCTGAGGCCCTGACAACTTTGGCCACATGGCCATTGGTCCTGTGACCTGAAAGGGGGCTGGGGGGACAGAAAGGAGGGCTTACTCACCCAAGCTTGGTGTGTCTATCTTGTTCATTGATTCCACAAATACTGTGCACCTCCTGCTGTGTGTCTTAGACTTGCTGGAAACAGCTTTAGACAGGGTTTAGGGCATACACATGCATGAGTGTGCAAGCATGCATGTACACGAGCACACACAAGCGTACACACACACACACACACACACACACACACACACACACACACATCTTTTTACTGAATTCCCGGGGAGGGGGTGAGGATATGATCTCAGTGAAACACTAGTCTTGTCTAAATCCTGGCCTGGAGCATATACAAAGTGCAAAATTGTTTTGCCCTTTGGGAGGACAGTCCTTTCTGTCTCTTCTTCAATGGTCACTGGCTATAAGCTTGTGTGTGTGAGAGTGTGTGTGCATGCTTGCACACTCAAGGTGCTTTCCATCAACAGAAGGTGAAACTCCAGCAGAGGGGCAGCTGGGAGCCCTTAGCAGCAGACTCCACAGCAGCTGAGGGCTGACTGCACCTGTGTGGGTAGCTGGGCCTTGGGAAGGCATCTGTCACTTTTAGTCACTTCTGCAAGCATCATGACCCCAGACCAGCAACCATCACCACAGCATCATCTGGGAAATAGCCCATTGCCAGTCTCATCCAATGTATCTTGAATCCCATCCCTACCACAAGGGTGCTCATAGGTTCTAGCAAGTCTTCCTGCCCTCTGCTCCTCTAGGACACTGCATTCCTTAGAATAAGGGGGGCAAAGAAATCCTTGGCCCTGTGTTTATGGGACTGGAGTTCTAGTGTGACTGACTAGTAGTATACTTGGGGTCTGTATTCTTCCCATCTATGATTAAAGGAGCAGCAGCTAGTATGGCTTCTCAGAGGTGCTGAGGGGTATGAACACTTGGCTCTTTTGTATGGCTCTCTGAATGTCTGTATTTGTATGAGACTCATGTGTTCCCCTACTTAAGGTCCCTATTTAAGGCTTTAGAAGCTTGGGAATATGAGTAATAACTTTCTTAGAATCTAGGTTTTGGTAGGGTGTGTGTGTATGAGGTTATGTGTGGTGTGTATGTGTGAGGTTGTGTTGTGTGTGTGTGTGAGGTTGTGTGTGGTGTGTGTTTATGTGTAGTGTGTGTACGTGTGAGGTGTGTAGTGTATATGAGTGAGGTGTGTGTGGTGTGTATGTATGTGCAGTGTGTGTAAGTGTAGTGTGTGTGGTGTGTATGTGTGAGGTGTATGTGTATATGTGTAATGTGTGTGTGTTGGCTTTCCTGTATTTGAGATATTATTTCTTTTCCACTGACCACATACTCACACAGGCTGCATTCATATGGAGACCTGATTTCCACCCTGCACATCTATGTCCTGTTTCTGAAAAAGTCAGCCTTATGAAAAATAAGACTAAAACAAGAATATTTTTTAATAAAAAATAATTATTTTTAAGACCATTTTTTGACACAGGGCTTCACTGTGTAGCTCTGGATGGCCTGGAACTTGTCATGTAGACCAGGATGGCCTTGAATTCATAGAGTTCCATCTGCTTGCCTCTGCCTCACAAGTGCTGGAATCAAAAGGTGTTCACCACCACACCTGGCCTAAAAGATTTATATTATTTTTAATTTTGTGTATGTGTGTACATATGAGTGTGGGGGGCACATAAGTGCAGGCACCCCAGAGTCTGGAAGGGCACTGGCAACTTTGGAGCTGTAGTTACAGAGGATGTGAGCTTCTAGAAATAGGTGCTCTGGCTAAACTCAGGTCCTCCGTAAGAGCAGCAAGTATTCTCCATCACTTAGCCATGTCTCTAGTTCCTAATTAGTTATTTTTAAAAAAATTACACTTCTATTTATTTATCTTGTGTGCAAGTGTGTGTGGGGGGGTACACATGTGCCATAGTGTGCACCTGGAGATCAGAGCCCAATCTATATATAGGAGTTAGACCCCATCCAAGCCCTCAGGGGCCCTTACCAGATAAACCATCAAACATACACACCCACTAACCTCAGCCGACATAGCTCTCTAATTTTCCCTGAGCTGGATCTTCCCAATGCCTGTGACCACTCCAGCAGCTCCAGGTGACAGCAGGTGTGACGAACAGCAAGGAAGAAGGAAGAGAAACCCAGACTGGTTACGGTTAGGATAGCCATGCTTGCTGTCTGTGCACAGCACCGCACCCCCCCCCCCCGCCCCCACGAGCCTATTTGCCAAAGGCCTTCTGAGGTAGAAATTACGAAGTGAGTGACTTTGAAACAGAAGCGGCCACATCAGATGCATGGTGAATCCACTGGGTCTGCCTCTGAGAACACCAAGGACAAAGGAGCTGCAGGTTTTTGGGTCGCTGCTCATCCTCAGCCTTGACCCTGTCTCCAGTCTTTTCTTTTGCTGGTTACGTGACCATTGCCTTCCTTAAAACAAGTCCTCTGGGCCAAGGAGATGGCACCTGCGGAGCAATCCTGACTTTCACCTGACTTTGATCCCCAAACATACGTAAATATAGAAGGAGAGAACACACACACAGAGACAGAGAGACAGAGAGAGACAAATAAAATGTGAAAACAAAGAATCTTGTTTTTGCCTGACTCTGTGGCAATTAGTTCCCATCCCTTTATTTTGGGGTAGGGTTTCATTTAGCCCAGGTTGGACTCACTACGTAGAAGAGGATGACCACCAATGTTTCATCTTCCAGCCTCTACCTCCCACTCAGTTTTGTCATGCTGGGAGTCTAACCCAAGGTCTTGTGCAGGCCCTCTACCAACACGGCCACATCCCCTTTTTACATCCTTTTAGATGGCCTCAGGACTGAGTGACAGCCTCACCAGAGGAGGACATGCAACTACTCACAGACTTTATCAAATGCCCTCGGGGCTAAGATGGCACAGGCACTGCCATCCTTCATTCTAGGATGAATTTGGCAATGCATTCTGGGTGTTTCCTCAGAGCCAGGCCTTGAGGTAGGCCTGGGGGAGCCACACACCAAGCAGGAGGGCTCATGCTTTCTCTGTTCAGAGACGCTGCCTTCACCTCATCATCACCACTCGGTCTTGTTCCTACAAAGTGCTCTTTTAGCCTCAGTCTCAGGGCTGTCCCCACGCTCTCCACTCAATTTCATCTCATTACGCTTGCTGCTCTTGACCATCCTGCCAAAATCACTTTAGATCTTGTGTCTTCATGACCTATCTTCCCGTTCCCTCTTGGCTGTGTGTCACTGGTGAACTCGATAAACCTCTTATGTCTTCATTGCCTGTCCCTGATAGCAGCCTTCCTTGTCCAGGCTGAGGACAGAGCCCCGAGGCTCTAAAAGTTTCCCTGCGGATAGACATGGCCTCCCTAATCAGCACCCTTTGGGGACAGTGGTTCAATTCACCTCATTATATGGTCACCCAGCCGTGTTGAGCCATCTCTTCTCAAGGACATTGTAAGAGGCCTTGTCACTCTCCTCAGGACCTGACATACCACATGTGACACTGTTTCCTTCTGTCAGGCTGGTAACCTTGTCAAGGAGGAGGGTGATTTTTTTTTCTCTAGTCATCAATTATTGGTGTTACTTCTCTTTCTTCTCTTTCTTTTTTGAGATAGGGTCTCACTATGTAGCCTTGGCTGGCTTGGAACTCTCTAGGTAGACTGGGATGGCCCCAAATTCACAGAGATCCACCTGCCTCTGCTTGCTGAGTGCTGGCATTGAAAGTATGTACACATGTCCAACTTTTATTTATTAAGAAAACCTATTTTTATGGAAGTATATATTCAGGAGTTTTCAGGTCACAAGCATATAGCTTGACAACTTTCTAGAGTGACACACCATAAAATATTACAACTCAGAACAAGAGACAAAACAGTCCCTCACTTAGGTCAACCCACTAAGAAAAACCCTCTAGGGCTTCTAACCTCACAGACTGACCAGCTTCTCTCATTTTTGAAATATGCATATTTGCGACACACATATATATTCTGTTGGTGTCTATTGTTTATTGATTCCTGTAACTTTATTATTTTTGCTGTTTATGTTCTCTTTTTTTTTAAACTTTATTTATTTATTTGCCTTGGTGTTTTGCCTGGAACTGGAACTACAGACAGTTGTTAGCTGCCATGTGGGTGCTGGGAATTGAACCCGGGTCCTCTGGAAGAGCAGACGGTGCTCTTAACCACTGAGCCATCTCTCCAGCCCCCTTATGTTCTCTTTTTCGAGACTATAATATTATTACATTTCTCTTCCCCTTTCCTCCTGCTAAGCCCCCTCAAATATCCCTACCTGCTCTCATTCAAATCTATGTCCTTTAATTTTCACTAGTTGATATGACATACATATAACATGTGTATATGTATATACATATGTATTCCTAAATATAGCTTGTTTACCTATATAATGCTACTTGTATGTATTTCAGGATAAAACTGGGTACTTGACAGCCAATTGGTAATACTTTTCACCTCTCCCAGCCCAAGATTGGCTTAGCTGAGGCTTCGTGGGCCTGTCAGGTTTGGCATGACTATTGGTGTCATCCTTGCTCAGCTCATGTCTGGACAGTCATGAGTGTAGCTTCTGGTGTTCCTAAAACACAGTCTTACAGCAAACTCTCTGATCCTCTGCCTCTTACAGTCTTTCCAGCCGTTGTTCTTATGCAATGTTCCCTGAGCAATAAGTGCAGTTTTTGTTTGTTTGTTTGTCTTGACGCAGAGTCTCCTATAGCCCAGGTTGGCCTCCTCCTCACTATGTAGCTAAGGGTGACCTTGAATTTGTATTCCTTCTGCCTCATCTCCTGAGCATTGGAATGACAGGTATGTGACATTATGCACAGCCTTGTGTTTAGTTTCTTTTGCTCACATTATATCTGACTTTCAACTGTACTGGAAGCCACTGTAGAATATCATGGATGCATAATATTCTATAATGTGAATATTGCATGATGTATTTATTGGTCCTGCTGCTGCTAACAGCATCATTTAACCATCAGGACTATGCTTTATGGGCCGTACTGATGGGACTTGCACATGTAACTTCCCTAGGAGTCAGTCTCTGGTCATGTAATGTATGTAATTTGTAGTTTCACCCAAAGCAGCACTGTTTGTTCCCATGAGCACACTCACCAGCAGTCAAGGGATTCTGTGGACTCGGAGGGGCCGGGGCTGGGGGGTGGGGATCTCCCGGCATCTGTGATGATAAAGTATAGCACTCTTTCACAAGCTCACAGTCAATCAGATGGCAAATTTTGGAAGTTATTTGTGCCAACCCTTTGTTAATTTTTCTACTGGTTTATCTGCCTTTTTCTAATTGATTTGTAGTGGTTTCTTTTTTTATATATATATATTTCATATGTACACCAAGATGTTGTTTGACCTTTTCTAGTTATTTGTACAAATGAGTATATCAGATCCCAGGAGGTAGCTGGAAAGGGGATAAGTTCCCCTTAGTGGAAAGCTGGATACAAAGGAGCCTGTGAATCAGCTGTCACGACTTGTCTTCACACCGCTGTGTTTTTCTTATAGTGTTAGGGAAGATGGGTAGTCAGCAATGATACACTGAGGGCAGCCGTAATGCCTGGGTGAGGCAGGATGGCAGGAAGGGCTGTCAGCATGTTGTTGAGGACTCTGAAGTTGATTATGAGCAATTCTAAGTGTGAGCACTGGCTTCCCCACTTCTGGATATGTTATTGTGGGCCAATAGCATCCCTTTCTAAGCATCCCTTCTGTCTTTCAGGGTCAGAGAGGAACACTCAAGCTGCTGAGAGAAGCTGCTTGCTGCAAAGCCAGAAGACCAACATGGGGGAGAAGAGAGGCAGTTCTCACGTGCTTGCTAAGGTATGTGCACATGGACACGTATGCATGTTCAAACACAAATAAATAAATGTAATTATATCTTTAGAAATGATGAATCTCCATCTAATCTGAGGTTAAACAAGAAAGCAGTTTATGAGACTTAACATTTATGCAAATGTCAGATACCTCTTGAGTTTGAGAAAAATCCACAGGTCTAGCTTCATGTAGTATTGGCTCTATAAATCTGCATTACTGAGTACTTACTGTGTACCAAGCTGATGTGAGACCTTGTAGATTCAAAGGCCACTTGTACCACACACTAGGGCAACAGTAGGCATAGTACAGTAACTATAAAGAGAAAGAATAGCACCTGACTACCCAGGGCCAATGTAAGAATTAAGCACAGTCATAAACACCCCATTTTAGTTTCATTTATGTTGATGTAACAAAAATACCTGATAAGGGGAAATTTATAGGAGAAAGGGACTTTTATCTGTTTACATTTTCAGATTACAGTCCTCCATTGTGGGGCAGTTGAGGCAGGAACTTCAAACAGCTAGTTGTATCACAGAGGGCAGAGAGAAACAAATGCAGATGTGCTCAGATGTTGCTTGCTTGTGCTCAGCTCCATTTTCCCACTCTTTTTTTTTTTTTTTTTTAAAAAAACTTTATTTTATTTATTTATTTGCCTTGGTGTTTGCCTGGAACTGGAACTACAGACAGTTGTTAGCTGCCATGTGGGTGCTGGGAATCGAACCCCAGGTCCCCTGGAAGAGCAGACGGTGCTCTTAACCACTGAGCCATCTCTCCAGCCCCCCATTTTCCCACTCTTATATGGTTCAGAAACCCCTGGCTAGGGAATGGTGCTGCCCCTAGTGAGCTGGGTATTCCTATATCAGTTAAGACAATCTCCCACTGACATGCTCAGAGTTCAACTCAAAATAGAAAATCCCTCATTGAGACTCTTCTCAGTGATTCTCAATTGTTTCAAATTGACAATTAAAACTTTATAATGGACCTATGCTAGGCTCACAGAAGGCACATAAGTATTAACTGATAGGTTATCAGGAGGTTTGTGTGTATGCCTATACATATTTCATTTCATATTTTCATCCTTGTGAAGTGATGCAAATGCTGGCTCCATTTAGAAGATAAAAAAATAAATAATTGTGCATATTGCCAAGGCCACATGACCATATAAGTAGCAGAGCCAAAATTTGTACCCAGACCCTCCCATGGATATGTTGTAATCAAACATAGCTTATCCAACTGCCAACAACATAGGTTCATATGTGTCCAACTTATTTCTAAGAACATCAGGAAACCCCTTCTAAGATGCCATTCTAGATTTCTCAGGGGTTAGAAGGCCAAGAGAGGCATGAATCTTTTGATACTGAGACAGAGAAGGTGGGTATACATGGCCTGGCATAGACAAAGTGGGCTGCTAAGACTGAGGGCAGTGAGCCCTGAGCACCGAGCTCAGACCCATCAGCTGCTCCACACCAGAGACTCTCTAGAGTCCCAGGACTCACAGTCTGGGATGGCCCTCAGGCTTTTCATAATGAGCCTGCCATACAGTTGGACAGAGACTTATGACTTCTGGTGTCTAGGCCACCTCCTCCCGCTTGTCCTCCCTGGTTATTTATCACATTTGTCCCTCCGGAGAGGCAGGGCCATCGCTTACACTGTCCAGAACAGGGAATGCAATAAAGCTGGTTCTAGGGAAGTCCTGCCCTCCCCATATCAGTGGTTTATCTGCCTGGGGTGGGACAAGGCCCTGCAGCAATGTTGACCCCTGTTCAGCTTCCCTGGAGGTCTTTAGCAGTACCGCCACACACCACAGTGACAAATGTCACTCAGCTTGAAGCTACCATAGAACAAACAGTGTTGTATACAGCATCCCAGCATCCACTCATTTAATTACCTCTTCTACCTCTTCCAGTCATCAAACTGTACCAGTATCACCCCCCGGAAGGTAACGTCAGGCTGAATGAATATTCCTAATCATAAAACCCCAAAGTCAAGATGCCTTGAAATCTGAAACAGTTTGAATGACGACATAATGGTGTTAAGTGGAAAATTCTACACCTGACCTCATGTGACAGGTCCCAGTCAAAACACAGGTGCGCTAAAGATATTGTATAAAATTACATCATCAGCCTGGGTGCCTAAGGCGTACATGAAACACTAATGAATTACATGTTTAGACTTGAGTCTCCTTCCCAAGATATCTCATGAATCTTTAAAAAGAATTAGATTTGTTATTATTTTTATATATATGAGTATTTTGCTTGCACATATGTCTGTGTGCCGTGTGCATGCCTGATGTTCATGGAGGTCAGAAGAGCATGTCATATCCTCTGGAACTGAAGTTATGGATGATTGTGAACCACCATGTGGACTGAATCCCAGTCCTCTGCGAGAGCAATCAGTGATCTTAACCACTGAGCTGTCTATCTCTCCAGTCCCCTTATTGTCCCTTTTAGTTTAGCTTGCAAAAATAAGAGGATGGGAGTTATCATGGCTGGTCTGCCTCTGCTCTGGACCTGTGTCATCTCTCAGAGGCTCCCGGGGAAAGCAGGGACCTTCTCCCATGATTCCTCTGGTTCCTTGAAGGCTGATGGCATCATCAGAAGAGCTTGGCTCTATTTGCCTGTACCACATGAGAAGTCTAGAGCATCTTCCAAGGTCTTAGTGGTCTTATCAGTAAAAATGGGAATAGTACAGATCATCTCGTGTAGTCACAGGAGGAAAACGTGCTGTGTCTTATATGCAGTAGGTGCTTAATAAGCTTCACATGGAATAGTTACCACCAATACTGTTATTCTCTAGCTTCCTTGTCTCTGCCCAGAGAACTTGCCTCCTTCCATCCTGGTCCCCTAGCCCAGGATAGTAGCTTCTTTCTTTATCTCTCCCTGCCTGACCCAGTTTCTGTGAAAACACGAGATTCTCATGGGGTGGAGATGACAGTCACATCTACAGGTCTCATCGTCCTATTAGGACAACATCAGTGTAAACATTAGTTATTCACAAACCCAATTACATTTTGATTGCTCTGACCCAAGTGAGATTGGGGTTACTCTCAATCCACATTTATTTTTTTGGCACAGGCTTCCTAAGGTTCAGAGAGATAAAAACAATCTCCCTCCCCTCCGCTGTACCTTGGCAAGAATCTTTCCCAGGCTTCATCATTTCTTCTCTTTCCCAGTGCCCAGATGCAGCCATTCCTGGGCACTCTGCCATTCAAGGGGAGAGGATGTTGGTGAGAGTGAGCTGGGAACTTCCATCAGGGAACCAGAAAGGAAGAGACTGAGGGGGATTTAGTGTCTTTACCCAATTAGGAAGACTTGGAGGAGCTCCTTACTTTTGGAGCATAGACTGAGGGTTAGCCTGCATTTGGAGTGCAGGTGGAAGGCTAGTCACCCTATACCCGAGACTCAGCTCTAGTCAGTACCTCTACTAAACTGCTTCAACTTCAATTCCCCCAGAAGCCGCTTCTCCCAAATCTTTCCCATCCCAGTAAACTCTTGCAGTTGCTCAGGTGAAGAACTTTGGAGTCTCCCATAGTTCCTTTCTTTTTCTTTCACTCCAAACCAGCAAAAATTCACCCTTTCTACTGCAGCCACTGTATTAGTCCTTTCTTTAGATGTTATAACCAAGTAGCTGACAAGAAGCCTCTTAAAAGGGAGGGTTCAAGCTGGGTGTTGTCATGAATGCAGAGGCAGGTGGATTTCTCAGTTCTAGGTCAGCCTGGTCTGCACGGTGAGTTCCAGAACAGCTAGAGATATACTGGGAAATTCTGTCTCAAAAAGCAACAGAGCAAAACAAAAACCAGAGGGAAGGTTTATTTGGCTCAAAGGCTAAGGGGATTTGGTCCATCCTGGTGGGAAGTTATAAAGGCAGGGGCATGAGACAGCTGGTCACATATCTGTAGTCAAGAAGCAGACAGAGAGTAGACAGGTAAGCTGATCTATAAAACTTCAATGCCCGCCCATCCCCTAGGGACACTTCCTCCAGCAAGGCTCTAATTCTGAAAGGCACCATAACCTTCACCACAAAGCACCACCCTTTGGAGACCAAGTATTCAAACTTGTGAACCTATGAGGAACATTTTACATTCAAACCTCAGTACATATCCTGGGCCCAGCCATCATCATCTTCTGCCTACATGCCTACAGCTGACTCTTAACTGACCTCCTCATTCTTTACAAATCACTCCCATGGAGCCTCTGTCACCTTTTTTTTTAGTGTGTTCAACCCACCCTCAGAAGCAAAGGCTGGATGTGGTGGCATACACCTGCGATCTTAGCATGTGGGGATTGGAAACAGGGATTTGGAGTTTGAGACCAGCCTAGGCTACATAGTAAAGCCTTGTCTCAAAAACAAAAAACAAAACCAGGAGCTGGAGAGGTGGCTCAGCAGTTAAGACCACTTGTTCTTTCAGAGGACCAGGGTTCAATTTCCAGCAGCCACATGGAAGCCAACAAGGCCTGTAACTCCAGTTCTAGAGAACTGATACCATCTTCCATGGGTTCCTGTTTCTCCCAAAGTGAAAAATGAAATTCTTTTTTTTTTTTTAAACTTTATTTATTTATTTGCCTTGGTGTTTGCCTGGAACTGGAACTACAGACAGTTGTTAGCTGCCATGTGGGTGCTGGGAATCGAACCCGGGTCCTCTGGAAGAGCAGACAGTGCTCTTAACCGCTGAGCCATCTCTCCAGCACCGAAAGATGAAATTCTTAAAATGACTGAGGGGCATTAGCAAGATGGATTTTTGGTTAAGAGAACAAGAATTTGGTTCTTGGTGTCATTTTTTTTTTAAAAAAAAATTATTTATACATTATACAGAAGAGGCATCGGATGTCATCATAGATGGTTGTGAGTCACCATGTGGATGTTGGGAATTGAACTCAGGACCTCTGGAAGAACAATCAGTGCAGTTAACCTCTGAGCCATCTCTCCAGCCCCCTGGTTTTTGGTGTCATTTTATATGCATCAATGTTTGCATGTATGTATGTGCACCATGTGCCTGTAGTACTGGGGGAGACCAGAAGAGGGCATTAGACCCCTGGAGCTAGACTTAACAATTGATTGTGAGCCATCATGTATGTGCTGGGAGTCAAACCTGAGTCCTCTTATTATAAAAGCAGTCACTTAGCCAACTCACCAGCCCCATAAAATAAATCTTTATAGTTACTTTAATAAAGATTATCAGACTGGCTTTGAACTCTTCATAGCCAAGGATAACCTTGAACTTCATATCCTCCTGCCTCTGCTTCTTGGTTGCTAGGATTACCGATGTGTACCACCACAGCTGTTTTATGTGGTGCGAAGGAAGGAACTCAGGGCTTTGTGGATGCAAGGCAAGCACTCTATGAACTAAAGCACGTGTCTTGTCCTCTCGGTCACGTTTGTCATTACTCACAAGACTCTAGTTCACAGGGATGCAGGCAGTGTCTTGTCCCTGGCTTCCCTCTGCCCTTGATGCTTTCTCCCAGACATCCACATTGTTTGTTTGCTCACCTGCATCACATCTCTGCTCACATGGAGCTTTACCAAAGAGGCCATATGTGCTTGCCAGAACCCAGGAGACAGCAGATGGCACTCCCAAATCCAGATCTTTTTAGGAGTGATTGTACAGTCAGAATCTCTGGAGACCACAGGGACAGTACTGGGATTTCCAGGCTATTAATGGCAGCATTCTGAGGAGAGCCGTGACCATCCAAAGCCAGACTGAGTAGTAGGCAGAAGCAACTGTTATAGCATCAAAGATAAAAATAAAAAAGGGAGGAGGGATGACATCAGACTACATGATGCTGGTTCAAGACCAGCCTTGGCTAAGTGAGAGCCTGTCTCAAAATAAGAAGGGCTTTGGGACTAGAAAGATGGCTCAGCAGTTAAGAACACTTCCTGCTCTTATAGACTTGAGTCCTGTTCCCAGCACCCATGTCTGGTTCGTTCACAAATGCATGTAGCCCCATCTCTAGAGGATCCAGCACCCTCTGCTGGCCTCTGACCGCACTTTACTTATGTACACATATGCATAAACAGACATACATGAATTAATAAAAATAAACTTTAAAAAACTAAAATGGGGAGGGTGTTATGTTGAAAGGGCAACCTAGGGACTGAGAACATTAAAAACCAGAGCCAGCCCACATACACTCTTCCTTGTCTCTCTTCTTGAGGTCCCTACCCTCTGACTAAACTTAGAGAAATCAAAGGTCAGGGGTTCAGGTAACACTATGCCTGCAAAGCAGCATCCTAGGGCACAGATCTGGGAGAAGCAGGATGGAGCATAAAGGGAAAAGGAGAAGGTTCCCTTGTCACGTACTGCCCCTGATCATACGGTTGCTACCTGACTCCACACCCATCCACCTTTTCTGTCTATTTTTCTGTTTACCATTTACCATCCTTTGAAGTACCCAACACTTTTTTTTCTCATCCTCTACTGTATTGTGAGCTTTACAAGGACAAGGATTTTCTCTCTTTATTCTACGGACACATCATTGGTGCCCAGCCCAGAGCCTGGTGTATTATAATAACTATGTGACTGAATGACTGTCCCAAGGTGGGCAGGGAGGAAGACTGAGAAAGCATGAAATGATGAAATGTGGCTGAGGTTGTTTCCCACATCTGAGGTCTCTGGGTTTGGCCCTGGAAATTGCCATCTGTAATGGAGAAAGAATGCATTCGTTGTTCGGGTAATTGGTAGTAACTGATGGTAATTTCGAGTAATTAAACACTAATTAATTCAATGAGTCAGTAATGTATTTATTTATGGTCTCTGTGTTTGTTTCCTTATAAATATTGGTGTTAACTTTTGTCAGGCAATTAAAATCCACTGGTGGGAACTGGCTGAGGTCCCAGGAGAATCTGGAAGTTTGGCCTGGCCTGAGCCAAGCATGAGTTGTGGAGAGGCTGGGGAGGTAGCTGAGCAGTTCAGGGTGCTTGCTGCCCTTGCAGAGGACCTGGGTTTGGTTCTCAGCACCCACAGGACTCACAACTGCCTGTAACTCTCATTATAGAAGACCTGGCATCTGTGGGCACATGTAAGCATGTGGTAACCTCTGCCTGTTTGTCTCTGTCTCTATCTCTGTCTCTCTCTCTCACACACACAAATACACACTCCTTTAAAGAAAAGAATGAGCAAATTAGTGGTGGAACCAAGGTGACATAGGGTGGGGGATGGCCTTGGGAGTGCTTCTGAGTGCTGGATGTGTTAGGCTGGCACAGATTTGTGCCTGCGGTATAAGATGCTCATTCACAAAACCTTTCCTAACATCTCTACTTCCTCATTCATGGCCCTCCCCAACTCAAAAGCATTGCTTTAGGTTGATAATACAGGAAGTCTATGGGGGTCACCAGGGATGTGGGAGGAGGGGACTCTTTGGTTTCTCTTCCAAGACCTCTACTTGAGGTCTGATCCCTTTGTCACATGACTAGACCTGATGGATCTAAGATGGAGTGTGAGAGGGAAGGGGACCTGGGAGCCAGAGCAGGACCTGAGGAGCTGTGGATGCAGGAAAGGCATCTTTAAAAGACGGATTCTTGATGCCTTTGGCTCAAGGAGGTATTAATCTCCAGGTCCTCTAGACAGGCTGACTTGGAAGGATAGACCAACCCACTCTAGGAGGTCCTACCCTTCTGTCTAGGTCCTCAGTTCAGTACCCATGGGTCTTAGGGTTTCTCAGTGACTGCAGTGGGGGGGGCACCTCTTTCTTCAGGATTCCCCTAAACTGCCATTCCTCTTGCATTGTCTCCCACTTCTCACTCCTCTGCCGGTGTAATAAAATATCCCAGCAAAAGTAACTTAAGGGTCAAAGAGTTTGCTTTACCTTGTGCTTCCAGGACACAATCCACACCCACAATGACAAGACAGCAGGAACTTGAGGCAGCTGGTGACAGACGCTGTGTTCATATGTAGGAAGCAAGACACACTGAGTGCTTATGCTCAATTTCTCTTTTCAAAACTTATAGATATGGGAGCAGAGAGACGGCTCAGTGGTTAAGAGTGTTTGTCATTCTTTCAGAGGATCTGAGTTCAGTTCCCAGCATCCACGTCAGGCAGTTCAGAATTGCTGGTAACTCTAGCTCCAGGGAATTCAACACCTCTGGTCTTCTAAGGGAACTGGCCTACCAATATACACATATCCAGAATTAAAAATGAAAAAAATACATCTTTAAAAATATTTTTAATAATTCTTTGGGATTTCATATAACACATAATTTTGATCATATTTACCCTCCTCCTTCCCTTGAATCCTGCTGAATCCACCCTCCCACCTCTTTTTCCTCCCTGAAACTTTGTCTTCCCTTTTTAAAACAACCCATTAATTCCAATTTGTGCTGCCTATGTTCTCCTGGAGAGAGCATATCAACCTACCAGGAGTCACAGTCCTTGAAGAAAAGTGATTCTAGCTCCCCCACCCCCACCCTGAAGCCATTAACTCTCCATAGCTCCCCACTCAGGGGTGAGGGCTTGAGAATCCCTTCCCACTCTATGCTAGACTATTGCCTGGCTCAGTTCTATATAGTTTTTGTTCAGGCACCCACAGGTGCTGTGACTGTTGGGTGCAGTGGCCCTGTTCACATCCTGATCCTCCCTGACCTCTGATTTCTACAGCCTCCGCACCCCAACACTTCCTCTGCCTTTGGGGAAGGTCTTTGTGTTCCAACACTTCTCTGCACTTAGAACACTTACTTCTTTCTATAGCAGTCAGGATCCAAACCCAGGGAATAACGCCACCCACAGTGGGCAAATCTACCCACCTCGATTTACTTAAGAGAGTACCTCACAGCCGTGACCAGAACTGAGCTTATGACTGATGTTTTCCAGAATGGTTATTACCTTTCTCCATGTTTTCCAAAAGAGCCACAGGGAGGCATGAGGCTCAGGGTTTGGAACCTGATGACATGGTTGTGATGAACTAGACACCTTGACACCTCTGAACTTGATATCTGCCTGTCCTGTAGAGTTGTCATAATTTTGAAACGGCCTGTCTGTGTGGATAACAGGCAGAAAATGGTCCATAGGGTTCACTAGAATGACTAATTCAGGTGCCTGGCCTAGCTGTGTTACTTTCTTCTTCCAGTTTTCCTTTAAAAAAAAAAAAAAGATTTATTTATCTTATTTTATGCATATTATGTGTTTTATTCACATGCTTGTATGTGCACCATGTGTATGCCTGGTGCCCTCAAGAGGTCAGCAGAGGGCATGAGAACCCTTGACACTGGAGTTATATAATGGTTGTGAGCTGCCTTGTAGGTGCTGGCAACTAAACCCGGGTCCTCTGCAAGAGCAGCCAATGCTCTTAACTGCTGAGCCACCTCCCCACCCGAGTCTCACCCATTTACACGTCAGAGGTTCTTCTTTTCCCATAGGTCCAGATCAGCTGTAAGAATTTTCCCTCCGTGGGCTCCAAAATCGTCCTCACTTATCTCCTTCAGCATGTGAAGGGCTTGTCTGTCCCTCTAGGTGTGCAGCCGGTCACAGGGGATTTTCTGCCGGCACCAGTTCCCAGCCTCTGCTAAAGCATGCGCAGTGTGACTTCCTCTTGCCGCATCCCAGCGACCCCTGGCCTCCGAGTCTCTGTCCCCAGCTTCCTTCCCTCCATTCTGCTGCCTCTCATTTCTCCTCCTCCTCTTTGTCCTCTCTGACTCCCTTAATTAGCGACACTCTGGGACTGAGGTGTTTTTATTATGTTTTATTTATTGAATGGCTTTACTGTTTCCTGTTCTTAATTTAAAAGGCAGATCGATAAAATGCTTTATATTCCCTGCTCAAAACAGAGCTAAGTCAAGTTGTTTTTTCTTCAGACAGCTTTTTCTTGTGTCTTTCTTTCTCTCCAGGAAGAAAAGATTCCTCATCTCCATTCTTGCAATCGACAATAACCTTTAATTCACTGGTCCATTCATTCTGTTCATTTAGGAAATAGTGACTGTGTGCCAGGCACTGTGCTGAACCCAGGGACCCCAGAGGTAATTCAAAGCAATGTTCTTGCCCTCCAGAGGCTCCTATCTAGCTGGGGAAGCTGGACACCAGTATGTGATAGGAGATGTTCAAGGTGCCATCTTTTTTTTTTAATTATTATTATTTTTATTTTTTATTTTTATTTTTAAACTTTATTTATTTATTTGCCTTGGTGTTTGCCTGGAACTGGAACTACAGACAGTTGTTAGCTGCCATGTGGGTGCTGGGAATCGAACCCCAGGTCCCCTGGAAGAGCAGACGGTGCTCTTAACCACTGAGCCATCTCTCCAGCCCCCAAGGTGCCATCTTAATGTGCCAGGTTAATGTATGCAGTGGTACATGCAGCACAGGGAGTGAGGGGAAAGGCTTCTTAGTGGGAGGCAAGTCGGTGTGAGAATCCAAGGTGATCCAGTGTCTTGATGAAGGCTCACAGAGCAGACCGGCCCTCAGACAGTGAGATGTGTGTGTGCAAGTGTTGACTTAGCAGGGTCCCAGGGATGTATGGTAGCACATGTCACTCCCCTTCTCACTGCTGTGACAAGACTCTTGTGACAAACCACTTAAAGGGAGAAAGATTTATCACTCAGTTTCAGAGTGTCCATCCACAGCTGACTGACTCCACATTCCAGGGCCTGTGCTGAGGCAGAATGTCATGGAAGAAGAGCGTGAGGAAACAAGCTTCATTTCATGGTTTCCAGGAAGCAGGAGAAGAAACAGGCATGACCCAGAGCCAAGATGTACCCCTCAAAGGCACACACCCTCAGTGGCACTTCAGTCTAATGAATGAGCCCCCCTCTTTCCACAGAAGCAACCTATGGGGGAAATTCACTAACAGTATATCATATAAAGGATTAATATTTATTAAGGGGTTATATAAACACTCGCTGGTATAAATTGAACCTTAGGACAATTCTTGGAGAGTGGAAATGTCTCACGATAGATTCCTCCCAATAGTCTTTGCAATTTAAAAAAAAAAGTTTCAATTTATTCACTGTAGACGGAGTGCACATGTCGGGGGCAGAGGACACCTTGTGGGAACTGGATCTCCCCTTCTACCATGTGGATCCCAGGGATCAAACTCAGGTTGTCAGGCTTCGCAGCAAGCCCCGATTCCTGCTGAGCATATTACTGGCCCACTCTAGTCAACTTCAAATCAGCCAATGGTTTAAACTACTGGTTAGAGCAGAGTCCTCACGGACACTCAGAGGCTGCTGTGGTGACTGCTTCTGTGTCTCTCAGGTCAGTCTCGGGAATCGGGACTAAGCATCATGGAGGAAGGCTAAGAAAGAGCCTGGTAGGAATAAAGCTAGCCGGGTCCCTCCTGCGGATAGCTGGGCTTCATGCCCTCTGGAGGTTTGAGGGGACCACAGAGCATGCAGCAGAGTTGCCCCAAGTGGTCAGGGAGGTAGCTGGGTTCTTCATCGTCCTGTCAACCGTTACCCATCATTGGTGATGCTACCCAAGAGGTAAGGTTCCCCCACAGCTCTGGCCTGCCACATGGATGGTCAGAGAGCCTTCATGCAGAGAAATGAGGACTCTGGTGGTTTGGAGTCAGGCAGGCATGCACTAAAAAGTCAGAATGAGGAAATGCCCATGGTCACCAACACCTCTGCTACCATGGGTGTTGAGAAAATGGAGGAATGTTCCAGATAGAACCCCAGAGAATGCCCCTGCAGTTTTAGGAGGTCCCAAAATTCAAGTACAGGAGACCCCTCTCACTTACAGAAGAACGATAAAACCTTTCCCACTCATCCGTGATTTGCAGGAAGCCTCTGCATACCCAGAGCCCTGCAGAACAGAGCCCCGTTCAGCCCATTCTTTGAATCCCTCAACCGCACCTCCTGCCAGCCTATGCAAGGCTATTTATGATGTCCTGTCGATATCTGTCTTGGCGCGGGAGCGTGGAAGGGACGGATGGAGCCTGGGGTCCTATCCATCAGTCACTTGGCCGCAATCTCTAAAGAGATTTTAATTGTGAGCTCAGATTTACTCCCGCCATCAGCTGTGCCCGCCCGCCTCTTTACCAGCGAGAGCAAGGCCCGCAGGCCCGCTGCGCTTTGCCAAATGCACATCTTGTAGCAACGCTGAGGAAATATTTGCTGCGGTGAAACCATGTGCCCCGTGGAAAGCAATCGCCCTAAATCGCCCCCTGACAGCTGCGCGGGTTCTTTGCTACACATCTACTTTCCGTCCTGCCTTCCACCCTGCTCCCTGCCACCAGGGACAGTGGCCTCTAACCTGGGGGAAGTTGAGGCGGAGGCCACAGCCCACGCCCTCCCAGGCCATGAGGTAAAGAGGATTACAGTACATTAAGGTAGCAGGATGGTGGGTGGGGTGGAAGATCCATCCCTGAGTGAGGCAGGCCAAAAAGACAATATCCCATGGCCCATTTACAGCTGGGGTGGGTGCCAGGGAAAGGGACATCCACCCGCTCAATGCTGCATGGCTGGTTAGGCTTTGGTGATTCGGGAGTTAGCAGGAGGTTTGGCCTTTAGACCTATCTCCCCAGCACCCTATCTTCCAGGGACTAGAAACTCCTTCACTGCAGGGCTGTCTCTGGGAATGCTACCAGTGGCTCCTCTCTCTCTCTCTCTCTCTCTCTCTCTCTCTCTCTCTCTCTCTCTCTCTCTCTCTCTCTCTGTGTTGAACATGCTCAAAATAATATGACGTTCTCAGAGAACAAATAAAAACATTATTCTAAACAATGCTTATCCTGATGGAAGGAAAGGGTAGGGGTGGAGGGGAAAGACATAGGGAGGAGGAAGAGGAGAGAGAGGGGGAGAAGGGAAGAGAGGAAGAAGAGAATGGGGGAGGAGAAGGAGGAAGAGAAGGAAAAACGGGAAGGGAAGGGGGGAGAGGGGAGGAAGGGAGGGGTGAGAAGAGGAGGAAGAGAAGGAAGAACTTTTCCAGTCTATGAAGTCATTCATGTGAGAGCCCCATTCTGCCTTCAAAACGTACAACCTACCCAGCGCCAAAGGTCCCACTTGGTCTAAATGCACACTCCCTTGGCCCCCAGCAGGCCTATTTTGTGGGATTCATTCTACTACGGAGTCTACCTGGCCACAAGAACTGGGTGCTGCTGATAACAAAACTCTGGAAAAGGATCTTTTAGTAGGGGTACTTTCCCAGGGCTGGGACCCCACCCCCAACAAAGAGCAGAGGATACTATTTATAGGAGCATCAGGGGAAGTGGGAAACTAATGTCTGAGCATGGGGACCCTGTAAACTCAACTTGTGTGTGCGTGCGCGTGCGATGGGAGTGTCCACAGATCTCTGCCACTCACCTGAGGAGTCAAAGAGCACGAATCCTCCTCACCTAGCTTTCTCAAATGCTCCCTCTCTCCTTTTTATCCCCCCCACCAGCCTCAGCCTCCCATTCGGTGGTATCTGAGTGGGCTCAGTGGGCAGTGGGAATGCTGTTGAGCGGGCTCCATTGGGGATATGTCTCACCATCACTCAGGTGAGCCATCCGGCTGGCAGGAAGTCAGTAGGTGAGCACAAAGGGTTGGGAGAGCATCTAGGAGGCCTCTCAACACTGGGATTGTGAGGGTGGAAACCTCTGAGATCATTCTCTTCAGTGCCCCCACGTAGGGAGGGAGGGAGTCAGCCAGGAGGGGTCTTGGAGATGGCCAGCAGGATTGCTGGATTCTGTGTTCTGCTCTGAACACACCACTCCTCACCCTCTTTGCTATTTACTTCCTGCTTCTGAGTCTGGCTTAATGGTCAAACCTGATACTGCTGCAGTCTCCTCTGTGCAAGGGTAGATGCCAACCCCACCCTCCTCACTCACCTTTCCTTCTTCAGATGTGGTCTCCTGAAGACCAAAGCCCACAGAACTCACATTCCCTAGTAGATGGGGATATTCCACGCCCCTGCAAAGGCTGGAAAAGCACACCCCTGCATGTCACCCTGCACGGGCCCTACATTCCTTCAGTGGGCTGGACACCCAGCTGCGGCCTCAGGGACTATGGAAATAAAGGTAGAGCAGAAAGCAGCCCTTGTCCCTGCCCTCTGTCTCCAGCCAGATAGCCTGCCTCACCTTCCCCAGCTTGTTTACCTTGGCCCACTCACTCTGCCCTGCTCTCCCAGCCGATCTGATTGCCGTAATTAGTTAATCAGTAACTGGCATAATTTCCCCCTGATTAATGCAGAAATAATCACCCGCCAGGGCTGCCAGCAATTTGCTTATCAGAGTCACTTTGAAACAGCTTTGAAAATGAACGATTGGCACCTTCCTCAGGGTTAAAATTAGAGTCGGGGAGGCCGCCCTCTGCCGTGGGCCGCTGGGAGTGTCAGGCTGGACTGGCAGGGGACCCTCCACCCCAGTGTCTGGGGCAGTTGGAGTGGGTGACTACCACAGCTTTGTATCTGGCTGTTCACAAATGAATGCTGAAGAGAGGGGGTATGTGTGCTGGTGTGGTTCCCTCAGGACAGGGGAGACAGGTTGGGGTACTTGTGGCTGCCTGTGGAGTGGAGCTGCCCTACAGGGATCTGGACAGAGGCCTTGGACAGCACAGGACAGAGGGACATGCTTTACATAGTAGTAGTAATAATAATAACATCAACAATAGCAGACGAGTCACATTCAACTTATTTATTTATGTTTTGTGGTTCTGGGAATGAAACTGAGGGTCTTGCATAATTCAGGCAAGCACTGTACCCCTAAGCCATATATACACACATCCCTAGCAGAGAAATGGCTCAGTTCTTTATATACATTATCTCATTTAATCCATGTGAGATGAAACCATCCACTGAGTGAGCTCATCTGCTGAACCAGTATCTGACTCTTTATTTTTCATAATCTTACTTTTAATTAAGGAAAATTTCCCACGTGGGCAGAGAGCTCTGGGATAATGAGCTCCTATGAGCTTAACACACGCTTTCTACACGTCATCTGATGACTTCCCAATCTGGTTCCATCTGCTCCGCCCTCCTTTCCTTAGTGCTGGTATCTAAGTCTTTAAACTAGTTCCTGATACTGTAGTGTTCTCCCTGTAAAATGAGGTGTGGTAATCAGAGTCTCTCTGCCTCTTGGGGTTGTTAGGAAGTTTAATGAGATCCTTTGTGGAAGTGTGAGGTAGATATCCTATATCATTATTTTCAGAGTGGAGGGTAGCTTAGTTGGGTGTTGAAATCTGGGGTTCAGAGGAGAAGCAACAGACATGGTGGGGGAATGAAGGAAGGTTATATTACCCTAGTCTGTGCTCCATTCAGCCATTAAGTTTCCAAGTAGGTTTATTACTCACAGACATGAGGCAGGGGTAAAAAGCCTGGCTTTATGGGAAGCTGGTCCCCCAAGACTCAGGAAAGTTGATGGGAGGGATGGTCTATGCAAGGCTAACTGCAGCATAGCAAGGGGACCCTGGGAAATAGATAACACAGATCATCTCCGATGGGCTAAAGCCTTGATGGACATCTGCCTGTGGGAGGGACTGGAAAAGAGCCCACACTGTGCTGGGAGACTGCAGAAAAAGGCAGGAAGCTTTGCCCAGACTACAGGGGCACACAAGCTGATGGAACTGGGTGGGTTGAACTACCAACTATAACAAGTCAAGCATTAGTGCTAAGTAGTGTCGGACCTGGCCCTTTGCATTTACATATGTGTGTGTATGTATGTGTGTGCACATACACAGCATCGCCCCTGACTTGCAAATTAGCTGTTTTGTACATTCAGCTCATTGCAGGAGGATGCAGGCACAAGTCCTGCATGCATGCATTTTTAAAAGCCACAAGGAAGAAAGTGGGGACAGAGACTGGGTGGATCTAAGGCCACTTGGAGCACTGCCCTGCAGAGGGGTATATGAGGATTTGCTGGTACAAGCCTTACACACCTAAGTCTTGCAGGAGTGAGGAGGTAAGGTTTGTTGATTGTCTTGTTGTTTTATTTGGATTGACCCCAGGGCCTCATATATTACTGCTGACGGTTGCATTAACTTTTCCAAGGGAGGTGGGAACAAATGTCTCCTTGCTGCAGATAGAGGTGACCAGGCCAAACAGACCAAAGCAACAATTGCATCACAGTTCAATGGTGAGACAATGAGTTCACTGAGTTACAGACCACAGGTGACCCCATAATAGCTACACCATCAGGAAGTCCCACCCCAACATGGATGACTTCCTCATAGCTGCATGGATGCAATGTGCCCTCAGTTCAGTTAACCTTCTACACTCTATATGGACCCCAGACCTCATGCAGCAAGGGCTGAATTACAGCTTGGAGGAAGACAGAAAGATCTAGCTGGAATCTTAGATGTGGGGCTAATGACACTCCCTCATAGCCCTCCTTTTGAGAGAATACTATTGACCAGAATTTGAGGGTCTCTTGTGGGTAGACAAAGTGCTTTAAGATGGCGATGACTGTTAGAAGACAACCGGGCCGCTGGATGCTGGTCTTCCCCTTCTATGCAAATTACCTGGGGACCTGCAAGCTGGTTCTAAAGGGGGCGTGGCTGAAGCTAAGCAGTGGCTCCATCCTGTTTGGCTCATGGAGTATTGGTCACCGTTTCTAGTTTTTGGTTTTCTAGTTTCTGCTTGAAGAGCTGGAACAAAATACAGGCCACAAGGAGCCCGAAGGAATTCTCATATTCTCACAGCCTTAAGTCCGGAAGTTCTAAAAACCCTCAGGACCCTCCCTGTCTGCACTGGGAGTGCTGTGGCTTCTGCACACTGTAGGGGGCGCTGCTGAGTGAGTCTGGAGGACAGAAACAAATGATGGAGGCTTTGCCTCTGACCACAAGGTTCTCACCGTATGGTGGGAAGAGAAGGATTTAAACAATGATGTAGAATAAGCCAGGGAGGGATAGGCTTTTGAACATATCACAACCCTGACCTGGCCTGCTACATCCTGGACCCTCAGCACATGCATGCCAATGCATCCACATGCGCGTGGGCGTGCGTGCACACACGTGGTCTCACACTCCCGACTTGCAAATGAGCAGTCCTGTGCACACATTGTCAAGGAACACCTGTCATAGAGAAGTCTTTGTTAGGGTGAGAAATAATGAGAAGTTAATTTAGAAAGATTTCTTTGTCAAAGAGGTGAGACTGTGTGACTGCAGGCATTAAAAAAATCATTTAAACACCACAAAAGAATTTAAAAATGGACTTTATATTAAAAAGAATCAAGCTCTTTGTGTTCAGCTGCTTCCATTGGCTAATTTCCCGGGAGCAGACTGGGGCGCCCCATCCCCACTGTGGGGAGATGTCACTTTCGGTGTATGACGCTGGTTTGGCCTGCGCCCGCTCCTGCCTTCCTAAAGCTCTGCTAGCAGGTTCATCTCCAGCCTTTTGGGTACCACCTCTTGCGTGTCCCCCCCCCCCACCAGCTGCTGCTTCTCTCAGCTGCTGGCACCCTTGGGACTGAACCCACTGTTTATTTCCCGTGATCCTCTTCATTCTCTTGGCTTCTTGCTTGTGGGTTAACCCCACCCACTTTGGTTTGTTTTTTTAGTCATGTAGTTTCATATAAGCCAAACTCACTGTCAACTGAGACTGGCCTTGAACTTCTGATCCACCAGCCTCTGCCACCATGCCTGGCTTGCTTTCCAGGCTTTTTACTACCAGCTCCCAAACGATTGCCGACTCCGTCCCTTCTTCCCTCCAGCACTCCGGGCTGCAGTTCTCGGTGGGTTCCGGACACCTTCCTCAAGGTTCCCTTGCGGGAAATTCCAATTCAATTTGTCTTTTTCAATTTGCTAGTCTTCTTCTGCAGATTAAATTATCCTCCTTAGATCTCTACACCTTCATCGGGTGTAGAGATTATTATCTTAAAGCTTCAATCAAGAAATGTGGTCCTCACATCTGGCCCCTCCCCCAAGGGCTTCCAGCTCCTGACTGGCTCTGCTTCTCCCATATCCTGAAAACAGCGTAACCCTGCTGGATCCTCATCCTCTGCGGGTTCTCTGCCTCTCACTGGGTCCCCCTCCTATCTATCGTCCAAATCCTGATCTGGGGTCTGAAGTGGAGTGCTCTATGATGGGTTTCAGCCAGCTCCCTGCTTCTCTCCCCTACCCTCCTCCCTTCCTACGCCATCTGCCTAATCATTGCTGCAGGGCCATGGGTGCAAGTACCTGCTCCTCCTCAGCACTTGGAAACACGGTCCGAGGCCACCCTCATCTCGATCTACTTATTTTATTTTTATAATTATTTGCATTTTACTACTGAGCCACATCCCTACCCCTACCCAGTTTAATTAGGTGGTATTAAATTGGGCTTCAATAATAGGGATTCCACAGCATGGTGACTTAAAGTATATATGGTGATATAATATATATTTAATAAAGCCAGTCTGGAATATCGGAGAGCAGATCCACCCACAGTCAAACCAGGAGTGTCAGAGTGATAACGCACGCCTTTAATCCCAGCACAGGAAAGACGGAGTGGTGGCCTATGCCTTTAATCCCTAACTCACAGAAAGATCTCTGTGGGTGGATCTGTTCTCTAATATTCCAGACTGATTTTATTAAATATATATCACCACACATGTTTTTATCCATGTGGATGTCCAGATGGAGCTCTCCCGGTTAAAATCCTTAGGACCCAGGACCATGTTAGTTTACCCATGTCTACTGATGCCCATGCTCCAGGATGGTAGTTAGAGCCCCAGTCATTACCTCTGTGTTTTAGGTATTAAAGAGGTCTGCCTGAGTTCCATGGTACATTTCCACTTGCATGCTGCAGGGAAGGGATGTGACATTTAATCTTTGTTCTGACCTGTGTCCCTGGTTGAAAAGTCCTGCTTGTAGTATTATTCAAGAAGAAGAGAGGGTTTTGTGAGGGACATCTAGAAGTATCTGATGCCATCTGACAGTCACCCACGAAGACCTCTCTTCCTTCAAGTGCCTTCTCAGGGCCCCAGCCAGAATCAATCAGTTTTTCCCAGGTTCTTACCCTCAGTACTAATTAACCACAGTCAATGCTTGTTGGTTCCTCTTGGACTCTAAGACCCTGGGAGACAGGTGTCACAATCCTGAGCTGCGTGTGGCTGACGACTTGTAGGGCAGAAATGTGGTGCTGGTGGAAGTGGACTAGCCCTTGACCACTCAGGTCCTTCCTCCATGGATACCAGGACTCTGCAGCCGTGGCTGCTCCTGGCTGCTACCACATAAAGAGCTACCTTGTGAGTCT
Source organism: Sigmodon hispidus (assembly GCA_004025045.1). Taxonomy (NCBI): domain Eukaryota; kingdom Metazoa; phylum Chordata; class Mammalia; order Rodentia; family Cricetidae; genus Sigmodon; species Sigmodon hispidus. The sequence goes on along the minus strand of PVIH01002336.1, from coordinate 167,128 downwards.
GACTCCTTGGTTTGGCTTAATAGCACTGTACTGAAGTATAATTTACATATCAATTTGTTTTGGAGACCAGATCTCACTATGTAGACCAGACTGGATTGAAACTCACAGAGGTCCACTCCCCTCTGACTCTCCAGTGACAGATTTAAAGGTGTGTGCCATTACATACAGCCACAGTCTCACTCTGCCTCTCCAAGGGATCATCATTATACAGCCTTAGCTGACCTTGAACTTACTATGTAGTTTTGGTAGGCTTGCCTTGAACTTACGGTAATCCTCCTGCCTCAAGCTCCCAAGTGTCCATCAGTGACACCTCATACACAACTCTCACTATAATTATCTCTTACATATCTGGGGGAAGGGAGAAATATGGGGTCTCACATAGCCGTATTTGCCCTCAACCTCCTTTATAGCTGAGGATGGTCTTGAACTTCTTATTCCTCCATGCTAGGATTCCAAAACCTTGCACCATCAAACTCCATTTATATCATGTTGGGGATTGAACCCAAGGCTTCAGCACACCAGGCACTACTTGTAAATCTTAAGTTTTGGTAGTAATATCTAAGCTCAGCAAATTTTTAATAAATATCCTACTTAACCACTCCTCTGCACATGAAAGAACTATACCCTTTTCTAGTGACAGCCCTGTAGAGCTAACCACTGTCCATTCCCTGTGTTCACCTGGGTTTTACTGATGCTCATATTAACTGTAGCAATAGCTGGGGTAGGGAAGCATCTCCCTCTCTCAGTTCCAAGTCTTCCCCAACTTTCTATGTGATGGCCAAACCTGTCTTTAACTCCCTCTAACCCACTCAGCTTCTCTAGCCCCAGGGCCTTTGCACTGGACATTCTCTCTTCCAGTCTCACTCTGCCCCTCCATAAGGTCTCAGTCCTCTGTGACCTTAAGATCTCAATTCAAACATTTCTTCTTTGTGAGACTGTCCCTAACCTGACCTTAGGGTCTTACCCTCCCACAGAACCTTGGACTCTGCCCTGTCCAATAGCCATCCCTCCTGTGCTTACACAACTCCTGCTGTGATAGATGCACTGAAGTATCGCCGGAATTATTCAAATCCAATACACCATATGATGAGTTAATATTTATTAGGGGGAGAGAAACTTACAAAAAGCGATTCTAGGAGATTCGGAACTCTGCACGGGAATGTTCAGCTTCCTCCCAGAGAACGCAGGAACAAAACAGGCCATCTGCTTCTGGGGTCAGGTCTTCTGAAGTCATTAGGATATGCCGAGATCACTAGAACTTCCTATATAAAGCCAGCATTCCGATACACTGGAGGATAACCCCCATGGGTCAAGCCCACACAGAACTCTTTGCTAGTGGTGAGACCTTTTGCCTGCTTATGTCAATAGAGTTAGGTTAAACAAGAAGACTCTAAAAAAGGTTCACAACCAGCCAATTTTGAATTAATCAAAAAGATGGCCCGGATGGCTCTTGAAGACCCAGGTTCTCTTCTCTGCACCCACATTTCAATGCTTGAAACCACCTGTAAGTCCAACAGCAGCAGATTTAATGTCTTCTTCTGGCCTTGTCAGTCACGCACTGGAGGTGCTCATGTATACATGCACATACCCACATGTATGTACATAATTAAAAATAAATAGCTGGGGGGTGCTGGAGAGATGGCTCAGAGGTTAAGAGCACTGGCTGCTCTTCCAGAGGTCCTGAGTTCAATTCCCAGCACCCACATGGTGGCTCACAACCACCTGTAATGGGATCAGATTTCATCTTCTGATGTATGCATAAAATACATGAATAAATAAATCTTTTTTTAAAAAGTAGCCAGTGTGGTGGCTCACACCTTTAATCACAGTATTCAGAAAGGCAGTGAGGGTGGGGTGGGGGGTAAATCTCTGTGAGTTTCAGGACAACCAGAGCTACACAGTGAGACTCTGTCTTACAAATAAGTATCTACCCCTTAGAAAGCCTGACTAAATCTCACAGAAAAGACTCTGAAAGAGGGGCTGAGACCTTCTTTGAGGCCCATGACTTTTCTGCTAGCCAGGAAGCAAGCCTTCAGTTCTGACAGGATTGAGTAGCTGTGTGGGGCTCTAAACATTGGACCTAGAAACACTAATAACAGAAATTAACATGAGGAACACAGGTTGTTTTTAAGTATCCAAGTATAGGGTCATTTGTTATGCAGCGATGGGTAGCTAATACATCTATCTGCCCTTACCTTTAGACTCAGAGCTTCTTAAGGGCTATTCCTTTCATTTGTCTTTTTGATTGATTTGAAAGTCGGTCTCATGTAGCCCAGGCTGGTCTCAGATTCTCTATATAGCTACAAGTGACCTTGATCTCCTGATATTTTAAAATATACCTTTTAAGAGCGAGGATTACAGGCATGCACTACTACATTTAGCCTTTTTTCAGTTTTTAAATGACATTTATTTATTTAGCATGTGTGCACACAGCTGCCTTGGGGCACATAGAGTGTTTAGAGGACAACATGCAGGTGTTAGTCTTCCCCTTCCACCATCTGGGTCCAGTGGATCAAACCCAGGTCATTAGGTTTGGCAGCAGACACCTCACCCTTTGTGCCATCTTGTTGCTGCTTTATGTTTTTCCTAAGACACTCTGCAGGTCCCTGAAACTGAAGACAGTGTCCCAAATCTATGCACTGTGTGTTTTTCCTCTGTATACATAATTATGATAAAGTATAATTCATAAACTGGGACTGGTAAAAGATTAATAATAACTAAAAACACAAGTTATAACACTATAATAAGAATACTTAAAATTGCATTGGTTTTAGAGTTTTCCAATAATATATTTTTAAAAAATTTGTGTGTGTGTGAGAGAGTTTATATGTACCATGTGTGCAGAAATCTACAGAGGTCAGAAGAGAGCATCAGACCCCTAGAACCAGAGTTATAAGTTGTACCATAGGTGCCATAATTCAAACCTCAGTCCTCTTCGAGAGCAGTAAGCAACCTTAACCACTGAGCTACCTCTTCAGCCCCACACTTGAGATTGTTGAGTATCACAGATACCAAGTAAAACTGCACACAAAGGAGGAGAGCCATAGTTTCCCAAGCTCAACCATTCCATGTTCATCCTCCTCTTCTCTCCCATGAGGATTTCTGAGATGACTCAGTTCTTAAGAGTATGCACTGCTCTTGCCCAGGACCCCTGTTCACATCCCAGTACCCATGTTGGGTGTCTTTTAACTAACTGTAACTCTAGTGCCCAGGGATGCAATCCCTCTTCTGAACTCTGCAGGCATATGCACCACATGTGCATATAAACACATATGCCCATGATTATTTTTTTAATATTTTAAATTCTTAGAAACTTGTCTTCACAAATATCATTAAAAGGATTTAGCATATCACAACATTTACCATAAATGACCCCACTGGATACTTCTGAGATGTTGGTATGTTTCCACAAGCATTTAACATACCTAACAATGCTATGGTGCTCCAGCACATGTACCCCGGCCTGTGGTTTGGGAAACATGAACCTGGTGGGTACATGGAAGGGACTCAAGACATTATGTGAGTGAATGACAGACGTGACCGTGAGGGAAGAGAGCCCAGATAGAAATAGAAAATATGGGGGGAAGAAGCTCCCCCATCCCTCCCCTGGCATAGGGATTCCACTGAGCTGCCAGAGAGCATCCAGGCAGAAAGTAGGCACCACTCCATATGTCTCAAACAGGAGGACTATAAGACACAGTTGGTCAGACAAAGGATGACGAGATAACTCGGGCTGGTGGGAGGAGGAAAATGCTGGTTTGTGTCTTTCCTCTATAGAGACAGAGGCAGGAAGTCATTTCACACCCCAAGGTGACAATAGAAGTCAAGACCAGCAGGAAGCTAGTTGGCACAGAGTCCAAGAAACACAGCTTGAGAAGCCATCTCCAGGAGGGGGGGAAGGGCAAAGGTAAGAAATGATTCTAAATCAAACCAGTCCTGGAGAAGGCATGAAGGACCTGGCTATGGGGCAGAGACCAGGCAGGAGAAAGGCTGCCTCGTCTAGACATTTTTTTTTGGGGTCTGGCTTACGGCTATGTGGGCATCATTTGGTACCATATAGGATCATTCTGAGAAGTGCTGGCTTGTCCTTGAATGCATCAAGGAGTGTGTGTGTGTGGAGGTGACACTCTGTGTGCTCCTGGACACCAGAAAGACTCTTTGCAACTGGTGATGAGTCCAGGTTCAAAGCACAGAGCTTTGGGGACAGGCCTGCTGTCAACTGGAAACATGGCCTCAGGTTACTCTCTCACTTTGAGTCTGGTTCCCACATGCAAAGAATCCACAAGACCCTCTCATGCATTCCTCTGACCTTGCCTGTCTTCCTGTGTACCAAGAAACCAGATGTGGGGAATGCGGTGTGTGGCTTAGTTAGGAGGGCACTTGCCTGGCATGCACAAAGCTCTGGGTTCAGTCTTCAGCATTGCCTAAACTGGGTACCGTAGTACATGCCTATAATATTAGCACTCAAGAGGTAGAGGAAAAGGGATGCTGTGGGAGTACATTCTGGTACATTGTAAATATTTGTCTCTCCTACTGGTTTAATAAAAAGCTGATTGGCCAGAGGCAGACAGGAAATGTGAGTGGGGCTACCAGACTAAGAAAACTCTGGGAACAGGAAGAGCAGAGATACCAGAGAGATGCCAGAGAGATCAGCGGAGAAGCCAGCAGATGCAGAAGACAACTATGCTGCTCTGAGAAAAGGTACCGAGTTGCATGGTTGAGCAAGATAAGAATCATGGGTTAGTTTAAGAGTAAAGAGTTAGCAAATTATATGCCTGGGTCCTAGGTCAATCAGTATAAAATTAATACAAGCGTCTGTGTGTTTCTGCAGGACTGCAGGACTATAGGTCTGGACCATGGGCCAGAAACTTCATATTACAAAGGGAACAGAAGTTCAACATCATTCTTGAGTATGTAGCAGATTCAGACTGGCCTGACTACCTATGTGAGATCCTGTGTAAAACAAAACAAAACAAAGCACCTCAAGAAAAAAAAAGAAAAAAAAAAAAACCTGAATGTTGAAGCCGACCATGAGGGTAGCTGGTGGGTAGGCAGGAAGGTGGGACCTCAGGGCTGGAGAGATGGCTTAGAAGCTAAGAGCACTGGTTGTTCTTGCAGAGGATCTGGGTTCAGTTCTTGGCACCAACATGTCAGCTCACAACTGTCTGTAACTCCAGTTCTAGGAATATGATGCTTTTTTCTGAGCTCTGTGGGAACCAGGTACAAACTTTGTACACATACATGCATTCAGGTACACACACACACACACACACACACACACAATAATAAGTACTGGCTGCTGGAGAGATGAGTCAGTGAATAAAAGCACTGACTATTCTTCCAGAGGACCTGAGTTCGATTCCCAGCATCCACATGGCAACTCATAACTGTCTGTAATTCCAAGATCTGAACCCTTGCACAGTTATACATGCAGGCAAAACACCAATTCACATAAAATAAAAATAAATATTTTTTTAAAAAAGAAATAATAAGGACTTTAAAAACAAAAAAAGAAGAAGAGAAAAAGATGTAGCCAGATTCCATCTACTCAGGGTCTACAGGCACTTGCCAATCAGGCTCTTGTTTTAATTTTGTATATACATGTGTGTGTTGTATGTGACTCTGGTCCCTAGACCTGAAGCCTCCTTTAGGCCACTTCTCACCCATTATTAGGTCACAGTAACATAAACAGTAACTAATGAGAGCTGCTTTGAGAAGACCCCCAGGTCAACAGAACACAAGCGTGTGTTTCAGACAGCAGGTTCTCAGCATGAGATCAACCTTGATTTCTCTGTTCCCATGTTTTTTCTTCCCTCCAATAGACAAGGCACTTTCCTTAATAATCAAACTGATGTATACAAGTAAACAGAGCTTGTTCAGCATAGGGATCACTTTGGCTCTCTGTGGCCTGGGCATAGTGGTTGGACCTCTCTGTTCTATAGTGAAGGCAAGGCCATGACCCCTGCTCTATGGCTTCACATAAGATACAGACCATTGGCCTCCTCTAGGAATGGCCACATGGTGGCTGGCTGGCTGGGATGATTTAGGTGACAGTGGTAACTATGTAGCAGACTATAGAGGGATGGGGTATGTATCTCCTGGCTGGGCGTGGATGCTGCCCTGCTGATTTGCTATGGGGTGGTGTGCGTGGTGGGGCTCCAGTGTGGAATGGTAACCTGATCTGCCTCTCCTGTGCCTCCTTCCCACTGGCTGCCCACATCTCATACATGCCAAGTTCTTACCACATCAAGAATTCATAATCATCCCAAAATATTCAATGGGGATATGAAATATTTACACACAAGGCACAAGACGATGAAATGAGCATGTCCCCAGCCCTGACAGAAGCCTTTATCCTGCAGGGACCTGATGATGCTGCAGTGAGGAGTCTCCGTGGGTTATCTCTCCCCAGAGCTCTGGCTTTCCAGAGCATACTTTGGGTGTGAGGTGTGGGGATAGCTATGGCTCTCAGCCTCCTCCCTCTATATGGGAGCCCGAGAGCCTCAGAGTAACAGAGAACATCTGAGGGGATGAAGTGACAGGAACCCTTCTTATCCTTCAGAGGAGCCTCAAATCCACTCCTCCCCCACCCCAGTTCTTTGGGGAAACTCAAAGTTGCTTACACCCCAAATCACAAGGACCTTACTATCAGCATTCACTAATTATAGTTCAAAAGCTCTTTTTTTGCAAGGCAGGCATGGTAGCACATGCCTGCAATTCCCGCACACAGAGGATCCCAAGTTCATAGCCAGCTGTAGTGAGTTCAAGACTAGTCTAAGCTACATAGAGAGGACCTGCCAGGATCCTTCTCTCCAGAGAGAGAGAGAGAGAGAGGAAGGAAGGAAGGAAGGAAGGAAGGAAGGAAGGAAGGAAGGAAGGAAGGGAGAGCAAGAAAGAAGCAGTCCTTGGCTTTAAAATGGCCCCACATTCCACACACCAGCCCTAACTCAGCCTGGCATCCCTGGAGCTTGCTCAAAGGTCACCTTGCTCACCCCCCTGGCAGCCTGGGTCTCCAGTGTCAACAGACCCCAGCTCTGTCAGCACACTGGGACACACCAGAGCACAGATGGGCCCCCAAGCAGCCCTAATGGCCTCGTCTGTCTAATTAGCATGCAATTAGCCTAATGCATATTTTAACATCACATCAGAGTTGCTCATCAATCATGCCCCAGCCAGGCATAGACAGACAGACAGACAATTGGCTCACAGAGCCGGGAGGAAAAAGATCTTGCTGGTGACTTTTTTTTTTTTGGGGGGGGGGCACTGTCCCCAATCCCAAGGAGCTACAGGGCTGCCGGGGCTATGCCAAGTCAGGAGATCAAAAGTCTTTTCTTTTAGCTCTCCTGGCAGGAGAGAGATGCCCAGACCTCAGTTTCCCCACTGCTGTTCAGCTACCTCTTGGGCTAGCAGAATTAGCTGTATCTTCTTGCATCTTGAAAACTAAATGTGTGATCTAGTGCAGGCCTACTATGGGCTAGCTGAGTGACTCTGAGAAGCTGTCTCAACCTCTCTGAGCCTCCATTTTTCTCAAATGCAAAGTTCTTATCCTGTCTCCTTTATGAAATCGGTAGAGAATTCATTAGTTGGCATTATGCTCACTCACTCTGCCTTCAGTTCACAGGCTCCTTCTTGGACTCTGGCCACTTGGCTGCCAGTGCCAGGAGAACCCTTGACACCAGTGCTGAGTAGAGCCTATGTGGGGGTGGAAGGGCTTTGTGAGGAGAGGTGGGGTGCAGTCACGAGTGGGAGGGAGAGAGCCTTCCTCCTCCATGGGGATGAAGTGGAATGTGACATTGTTCCCACCAGACCCTGAGCGGCGGAACACAGAGGCGCCTAAATATTTCATGGTCAAATTCATCAATAATGGAGACCAAGACTAAATTACATAACTGTCACCTTTCTGTTAAATAATATTTTCTGCAGGGGGGCTGGGAGGGGGCTAGGGAAGCCTTTATTGCAAGTCATGAATGATTTAGGAAGCAAATAAAGGGGAATCTGGAAGAGAAGATGGACTTCTGGAACCATCTGACACATTGCCCCGCCATGGGGGACAGCTGGACTCAGAGCATAGGCAGAGAGGGTCCTGGCATGTCTACAGAGTGTGTTAGACAGACCTCTGTCACTGTAACACAACACTGAGGATAAATCAATGTGAAAAGAGGGTTAGGGTGGGGGCCTGGGGTTACAGCTCGTTTGGTAGAGTACCTAAGCATAAAGCCCTGGGTTCCATGTCCCCCCTGCAGAAACTGGGTGTAGTGGCCCATGCCTGTGATCCCAGCACTTGAGAGAAACAGAACTTCAGGTCATCCTCTGCTACATAGTTGGGGCTATCCTGGGCTACATGAAATCTTGTGTCAACCAGAATATAACAAACCAAAAAATAAACAAAGAGGGCTAATGGGATGGATGGCTCAGCGGCTAAATGTTTGCTGTGCTGGTGTAATAATCTGGGTTGAATTCCTAAGACCCAAATAAAGGAGAAAGAAGAAACCCAAATCTACAAAATTGTTCTTCGACTTATATACATATGCTTTGGTACATATTCCCCACCCCTCAACATCATTCACACACACACACACAAGGGCAGGGAGAGGGAGAGAAAGAGAGAGAGATAATAAATTAAAAAAAAATTTTTTTTGAGACAAAGTTTCTCTGTGTAGTCTTGGCTGTCCTGGCTCCTATCTGTAGACTAGGCTGGCCTTGAACTCAGAAATCCACCTGCCTCTGCCTCTTGAGTGCTAGTATTAAAGGTGTGTGCCACCACTACCTGGTATATAAATTTTATTTTTTTTTTTAAAGAAAAGATATAGTGGTACAGGCTTGTGATCCCAGCTCCTGAGAGGCTGAGGCAGGAGGATTGCTGCAATAGTGCAGTCAACCTAAGCACCACATACTGAGTTAACAGCTATTGAGTAAGATGACTTTGCATCAAAAGTAAAAATTTTAAAAAAAGGTTGAGGAGTTAGCTCAGTGTTTAAGAGCACTGGCTGCTCTAGCAGAAGACCCAGGTTTTATTTTCAACATCCACATGGAAGCTTTGTAACTCCAGGTCCAGGGATTTATGATTACCCTTTCTGGCTTCTGTGGGTATCTGGCTTCATGCAGGCACAGCACCCATATACATACTGTTGTATGTATGTATTTTATTATTATAAAATAAGTAAATTTAAAAGAATTTTGAGTGTAAAAATAGATAAATATTAGCTTCATTTAGGCTTACAGTTTCGTTTGGCTTGAAGCTGGCTGGCTCCACAGTTTTGGGGCTGCAGCCAGAGTGGACATGGTAGAAGAAGCGGATCACTTCATGGCGGCCAGGAAACAGTGTCAGGAGAGGGTGGGGTCCCATGATCCGCTTCTACAATGCATCCCCAGCAACTAGAGGCCTTTTTAAAAACTTTTATTTTGCATGCATTGGTATTTTGCCTGCAGGTATGTGTGAGGGTGTTAGATCTCCCGGAACTGGAGTTACAGACAGCTGCGATCTGTCGTATGGGTGCTGGGAATTGAACCTGGATCCTCTCAAAGAGCAGCCAGTGCTCTTAACTGCTGGGGATTCCAGATGGAGGCCTTCAAATAGGCCTCACTTCCTAAAGGTTCCACACCTCCAAAGAGGCCCACCCCTCTAAGAACAGTCCAGAGCCAAAGCACAGTAGGTAGGCTTTGGAAACTGCCCCAGTCTGAGGGTAAAATGTTCTCCATTGTCCTGTTTGTTTGAACAAATAATCTCCAGATAGTGACGCTGTTTGTGAAGGCTGTGGGATCTTTGGGAAGCTAGGCCTGGCTGGAAGAAAGGCCTTGAGGCTTTATAGCAGACTACATCACTTCTGTTCTCTCCTTGTTTCCTGATGGCTGATGCAATGTAAACAGAGGTCTCTCACACCTGCTGCCGTGATGTCCCATCGCGCTGAACAACAAAAAAACTTCTTCCCCTCAGCTGCCTCTTCTCCAGTATATTATCACAGCCATGAGAAAAGTTATTTAATATAGGGGCATCCCTTCCATAACAGGCTTGAGGGAATAGCGCAGTGTACATGGTCAAGCTGTTCCTTTTACACAGAGAGAAAGATATTCAGAGACAATCAGAGACCCGGGCACGAGCTTCCTATCCAACAGAGGGTGCTCCTCCCAAAGGACACCTTTTGCAGGTTTGTCCTCTGTAGCTAGAAACTGTGGGCCAGGACTTTTTTCATCAATGAGCCACCCCACCCCACCCCCAACCCTGGAGTCGGGCACTCCTCCATCAGACCCACAACTCTGAGTTCACAACTCGATGGTATGATCTGATTTGGGACTCTTGGAAGGCTGCTGTCTGGTTCCCCCCTCCTCGCCATCACCATGGAGTCCCAATAGGCCAGAATCACATCTCTTCTGTTAGGGTTAGGGTTTCTTGATGTCTAGACTGCACGGTCTCCTTCATCTTTGAAGTCTGTGTCAGCCGAAGAAGGCGCCTGAGACCTAGGGCACCTGTCTGGAAGGGATGTGTGGCCAGGCTCTGGTGTGGCTCCTGGACTTCACAGCAGGCTAGTTCTCCCCTCCTGGGGAAGGAGCCTCTGTGGGCGTGTGTGCAAACTCACCCTGCACCGTCAGCCCATGTGGGAAGGGTGAGGGTTGAGAGTGCTGTGCCCGCTAAGTGTATAATTACATGGTACTTGGGGTAATTTCCCTGTTCCTCAAGAAGCGCACGTTGGCCCTGATTTTCCTATCTGCAGATTGTAAGCTCGTAATTAGTAGCAAATTACCCACACAAGTGACAAATTTTTGTGCTTTCAAGTAAACAGACAAAATACCCACAGTTCATAAATTGCCTCTCGGTGCAGCAGGCACCTGGCTCCTGGCAATGCCCAGCCTGCCCACACATGGCAGAGAAGAGGCCGGAGTCCGTGAGAGGCACATGGATATAGATAGAAAAGAAAGGTGCTCGTTCTTTTTACAGTTGACTCTTCCAGTTTGTAGACTAACAGGACAGCAGCAGGACACAAGCATTGGGGAACTTCATGGTCTCTGGCAAGGGCTGGGGACACGAGGGTGTCGTCTCAGCTTCAGTGTTAAGTGGGTACCCATGACCCACTAGGAATTTCAATGGTGCTCTCTCACTAATATCACCTCTCCAGGTGTCATAGCTGACAGAATACTGACCCTCTTGCAGGCCCTTGTTTTGTTTAAGGCAGAGTCTCATGTAGCCAGGTTGGCCTTAAACTTGCTGTGTAGCCCAGGCTGGCCTTGAGCTCTAAATGCTCTTTACCTTTACTTCCCAGTGTTGGGATTACAGGTGTACACCATCACACCAGATATATTACTTATCTTTGAATACTATTCTTAACCTACACTGCGCCACAGGCCTTGGGCAGTCTATCAGATCTTCTGGACTGAACTTGAGTTGGTAGAGTCCTTGCCTGGCATACATGCAGCCCTGAGTTCATCCCCAGGACTTCATAAACTGAGATGGTGCATGTTTGTAATCCCAGCACTGGGGAGGTAGAGGCAAGAGGTACATAAGTTCTAAGTCATCCTCTGTTGTATAGCGAGTTTAAGGTCAGCATGATGTCTCAAAAAAAAAAAAAAATAGACAAAAACAACAAGAAAAAAAATCCCTGAACTTTAACATCAGGCAGTGTTGAGTTCAAATCTTGGTTCTACTCTGTTTTAGCTGTGTGACCCTGAGAGTCTGGTAACTTCTCTGTGCCTGGGTCCCTATAGCAGTAGTTCTCAACCTGCGGGTCAAGACCCTGTGTGTGTGTGTGTGTGTGTGTGTGTGTGTGTGTGTGTGTGTGAAATATCAGATATCCTGCAGATCAAATTTTGCATTATGATTCAAAACAGTTAAAAATTAGTTATGAAATAGCAATGGGATAATTTTGTTTGGGGGCATCACATGAGGGGCTGTATTAAAGAGTCGCAGCATTATGAAGGTTGAGAACCTGGCTTTATGGGTTAGTGTCTTACATGGGGTTGTAAGGATTAGATGGTAGCAATGCGAGCAAAATTCTTATCAGTCTCTTGCACACAGCAAGTGTCCAACCGATGTTGTGTTTCATTTATCACTGTTAATCCTCCGTTTGTGTGAGTCAGATTTTAATCCCCTTGCTTTCCGTTACCACGGATGTCTGTACGTACCTACGAGCATACGTGCGGTCATTGCTCCCATTGCCTGTGTTGGATAGGCACTCATTCAACACTGATGTTCCTTGTACCCTTTGAGTTCCATAGTGTCATCTTATGTGTATGATGTCCCTTCTCTCCTGGCTCTGCCACCCTGCCTGACCCCAGGGTCATTATTTTTAAAACGGGAGTTCTCCATCAGGCTGACAACAGGTAATATTGGGAAATGCCTGCTGAAAGCGACTGGTATGCCACAGTGCCTGTCACTACCTCTATTGTGTGTACAAATTTGCTATGTTGATGGCTTCTAACGATGTATACCTAGTCAAACTCTACATGTTCCCATCTTACATGAGTCTGTATCGGGCTTTTATGGCCTGCCTTAACTAAGACTGGGACAGGAATCTTGTGGTGGCAATTCCTGCCTGGGTCTTAGCAAGGCGAGGCAGCCTGGTGAGCTGTTGCTGGCTGGCTGGCACCAAGTGGCCAGAGCTAATTGGTAAATCTGAAGGAGTTTTATGAGCTGATAATGAACTGGTAGCTCACAATGAATCTTTTTTTTTTTTTTTTTTGAGACAAGCTTAAATTTGTCCCCGATTCACTATGTAGCCAGGGCTGACCTTGAACTCCTGACCCTCTGAATCTCTGCCTTTGGAATAAGTGTTGGTAAGAGAATTTATACCATAGAAACACACAAATACTCTACACCAAAGGCTCTTCCTTCTTTACCCCGTTGTTTCCCAGAGTCTTACTCTAGCTCTAGCTGACCTGGAACACACTCTATATAGTCTATTCCGACTTCAAATTCACAGAGGTCTTTCTCGGCCTCCCAAGTGCTGGCATTACAGGAGTGAGCCGCCACACCTAGCTCTTTCTCTTTCATCCTGAAGGACCCAGTACCCCATTAGTGACTTCCACTTTGAGTCCGGATGAGGCTGACTCACCATCTCAGCACTTCTTCTTCTTTTTTTAAAGATTTATTTATTATGTATACAGTATACAGAAGAGGGCACCAGATGTCATAGATGGTTGTGAGCCACCATGTGGTTGCTGGGAAATGAACTCAGGACCTCTGGAAGAGCAGCCAGTGCTCTTAACCTCTGAGCCATCTCTCCAGCCCCACATCTCAGCACTTCTATTGTTTCAGCACAGACCCTGACCCCCCCCCCTCCGTGGAGATCCCAGGGCACAGGGAGAGGGCTCTCAGATTCCCAGGCAACAACCAGGAATCCAGATATCTGACTTTTCCAGCTGGCTACAATCCAGTGGTCTTCCTACCTGGGGCGTCACCTGGGAGAGAAGCATCCATAGACTATGTACCCCAGGAATCAGCTCATCCTTGCTGTAATCTATAGGTTATGAGCAAATAAAACACTCTTGTTTTAAGCTAGGAAGTTTGGAGTATGTTGTTGAATCATAGCAATATATGATTGAGCTAATCATCATATGTCCTTAAGACAAAGAACCAGATTGTCTCACCATCCTGGTTTCTTCATTATGTGACCTTCCATACCTTTCTGTAGTTCCTTAGAGTTCAGGAAGCTCAGAGAAAGGATGATCTAACAGGACAATATTGCTTGTCCCAGAACCACGCCTATCTTGCAGAGATCCCAGACAGCATCCAGCTCATCCTCCTCCACAGGACATACAAGGTGAAGGGGTGTGGAGCGTGTGCTTCCACAGGGGATCTGAGACAGGCGCAGAGTCCCCTCCCTTCCCTGTTGACATTTGCAAAGGACTAAATTAGGAGACAGGTAAATGCTATTCTTTCCTTCTCCTGGGGACCAGCGGAGAGGGAGGCAGACTCTCAAGATTCTGACTGCTTCAAGCTTAGTAAGGGTGTTAGGGTCCAGGATGATGCCAGCATGCAGGATGTTGGGCTGTACCCTCACTACTGGCACTGGCATAGGGCAACAGTCCTCAGCCTAAACTAGCATCCCAATGCTTGGTAAACCCAAGATCCCCTACCTCAGGCATTATTACCCATCAGTGATGAGTTTCTAACTTTTTGACAGAGCCTAATTTGGGAGATTTGGGAATGAAAAAGTGAAATTCCTGAGAAGTCTTGGAAATTTCAGATATCATACATTATTGTGTACCTTCCCATTGCACTGTTTTTAAATAATAATGTGTGACCATAAATAATAAACAGTCCGTCGGGGTCTAAAGTAATGTTCAAAGTCTCAGGTCATTTTTTAAAAGACATGATATAAAATGCATAAACTATTATTACTGAGAGCCCCTCTATTTTCACAAGATTATATATTTTAATAAAATTTAAAATAGTTCTCTACCTGGTATAGATGCTGGACAAGCAAAACCATCAAAATAAGAAAAATCACAACTAATTTCTGGAAGTGGTGGGGCACACCTCTCCATGTAGCCCTGTCTGTCCTGAAACTCTCCCTCTGTGTAGACCAAGCTGGCCTTGAACTCACATAGATACCGCTGCCTGACTCTGCTTCTTGGGTGCTGAGATTAAAAGCATGTACCATCACACCAGGTTAATGATTATTACTTTTTTAATTGTAAAATGAAAACTGTAAAGTCCACCAAGCACTCATTAGCTAGCCTGGCAGTCATGATCTCTGTTTTGAAACAAATATTTCATACACAGAAAGTAAGAACTTTGGTGGTGGCTTGAGGGTGGGGGAATGGGTGGTGGGGGTGGTGTTTCTGCAATTACTAAGCCTGAGTCTATGAGCACCTTTAATGTGGGAATTCGGAGACTCTTCAGAAACAATGAAGCTCTTTGTCTGCTTGCCCAGGTTTCGTCTCTGTCACTAAAATCGATGCTGCTCCTGCTCATTCATATATTGAATCCGCTTCTGAATCTGCAGCCGAGAATTCCACAACATTCCTAGTTTTTTCTCTTTGCATTTTGTTCATAGTTAATATTCAATCACCGGAAAAAGGCAGCGTCCGTGACAGGCTGGTATTTGAAGAATGGTAACATTTGGGTCTCCCCGCAAGGTTAGCAGTACTATGCATACAAAAATTGCCAATTTAGGGGCTTATTCTGCTTCTAAAACTTATTTCTTGAAATATCGCCCATAGGATCTGCATAATGTATGCTATGCAAATAAACTTATTAATATTTATCTTATTTGGAAGATTGACTCGCCAGCGGCGGTAGACAGGGCCACAAACATGCACTGATATTACCAGAAAGGGTGGTAAGAAGGACCTCTGATCAGATGGCCACTTCCTCCCCCCATGGACTCTTGCTCCCCTATTTTAGGAATATTGCATTAACCTTCAACTCTATGTATCCAAGATTCTGACTCCTGTTGTCAATTTAACAGTAAAGGATTCCTTTGAATTGTAAACATTCCCGTGTAGATTATGAGGCTCAAGGCCTCAAGGAGAACTTTTAATACCTCTCCTCAGTTTTTCAGAATTTGGGGGATTTGAGATTTGGGGGAAAGATAATTTCCTGAGAAATGCTCTGGAGATATTGCTGCATTGTGGTACTGGGATAATTAGGGTGTTAGTTAGGAGAGCCATGGAGGCAGGAAATATTCAGGACACTTTCTTGTCCTATTAGGTCTGTAGGTGGCTTCCTGTTGTGGGTTTCCCCTGGGGAGAGTGAATTCAGCATGCCTGTCTCCTGACAGAAAGGGTGCTGTGGTCCAGTACTGGGAAAGGCATCAGAGGGAAGGCTGGACTCAGGGAGAAAGATCCCCCTGATTTCAGTGGTGCCCTGTTCCCTCCTAGACTCCAGGTTCACCTAAAATGAGACCATTTCTCAAGAACCTGTTTTAGCCTGTTTACCTTCATCTCCATGACCTCTGGGGCTTCCATGAGTTTAGCTTCACCCGAAGGTGACCTTGGAGAACCCTAAGGTCAAGTTTCAATTTAGCCCTGTGATGGCCCCTTCTCATTATCTGACTTTAAAGACACCTAGGGGACACACCTTGGGCGCATCTGTGAGGGTATTTGTGGAGAGGTTTAACTATCGTGGGAAGACCCATGCTAAGAGTCAGTGGTGCCATCCCATGGGCTGGGGTCCTGAGCTGAAGGAAAAAAGAGCAACCCAGCTGGGCACCAGCATGAATCTGTGCTTCCTTGTGACAGATGCAGCGAAGCCTGACAGTCCTGCTACCGTGAAGGCTTGTCTCCCCTCCAACTGTGATCCCCAAATAAATCCTCCCTTACTTGGTCAAGCATTTTGTCACAACAATGAGAAACGATAGCAAAGGTTAGTGGGAGACTTCAGCAGCTCCCAACAAGCAAAACCATCCAAGGCTCAGCCTTCCACAGACAAAAGGTTACAATTACCCTGCAGGAGGAAGAACTGACTAGCTGAGGTACTTATGAAGATAAATGGGGCAGAGGATGAGATGACAAATAGATGCCAATTACCAACCTTCAATCCGCTGCGGAAATAAGAACTACTGTATGCACCCGGGTCGCACTCCTAGCTTTCTTATGGATATTTATCTATTTTAATGAAGTTTCTTTGCTCTCCTGTCCTCACTGCCCATTGTGCTCATGTGAGGATGCTTTTGTTGGTGGTATTTAGAAGCTACTACATAGATTATAGAATGAGAGATGGGATCATAGTGGAGTAAGGAGAGATTGAGATTCCTTTGTCATCCTGGGACAGTGACAGGAATTTGGCTGCCTCCTTTGGGGAAAAGGAAGAGGAAATATTCACTAGGAGGGAAATGGTATTATGTCAGGTAGAACCATGTGTTAGTGCTGGTCATGACAGGCAAACTGAAGAATGAACTATAGGGGTTGAAGAGGTGGCCCAGTGGTTAGAAGCACTGGCTGCTCTCTCAGAGGTCCTGGGTTCAGTTCCCAGCTCCTACATGGCAGCTCACTCCAATTCCAAGGAACCCAATGCCTTCAGGTACTTTCTCTGCTTCTCAAATGTTGAGGTTACTGGTGTGAGATATCATGGCTGGCTCCTGCCTGGGACTCCTAAAAAAATATTTGATTTTATTTTATGAATATGAGTGTTCTGTCTGCATGTATATCTGTGTACCAAGTGTGTGCATGGTGCCCTCTGAGGCTGAAAGAGGGGGCATTAGATGCCCTGGAACTGGACTCACAGACAGTTGTGAGCCAATGAATGGGTGCTAGGAACTGAACCCAGATCCTCTGCAAGAACAGCTATGGATCTTAACATCTAAGCCATCTTTCCAGCCCTTCTGCCTATGACTTTAAAACATTCTTCCCCCATCTGCTTTATTTGTCTGCTTGGACACCAAATTCCCTGTCTAGGTGAACTTTCACTATGGGGATGGGCCTTATTCTTGGGTCTTCTTCCAAGGAAGGAAACCCTACCTACCCATAAAAGGAGAAAGATTCATGATGGCTCACAGTTTTAGTCTATGCTCAGCTTGTGCCACTGTTTCTGGGCCTGTGATGAAGCTGAAGACCACAGAGGAGACTGTGCTAAAGCAAAGCAGTTTACCTCATGGCAGACGGGAAGCTGAGAGACAAACACAGCAAGATAGAGCCCCCAAGGACAGCACCCCTTACTTCCTCCACTTAGATCTTGTCTCCTAAAGTTTCTAGCGTCTTCCAAAGCAGTGCCACCAGCCCAGAAACAAGGCTTTAACATATGAACCTATGGGATGGGTTTTGGTTTTTATTTCTTTTGAGACAGGGTTTCTCTGTGTAGCCCTGGCTGTCCTGGAACTCAGTCTGTAGACCAGGCTGGCCTCAAACTCAGAGATCCACCTGCCTCTGCCTCCTGAGTGCTGGGATTAAAGGCATTCACCACTATCCCTCGAAAGCCTGTGGGATGTTTTATATTCAAACCACAGCATGCTGATTCCCCAAAGTACATATCTACTTTATCATGCAAAACAGATTTAGCTCATCTCCAACAGGTCCCCAGATTTGAACAGCTCCAACATGTCTCTCAAGTTCAAGTCCAAAGTCTCCCTTGAGATTCAAGGCAAGCTCTTTGTAAGGAGCTTTTGTTATGGGGGATAGAGACTGGAGAGATGGTTCCGTGGTTAAAAACACCAGCTGCTTTTGCAGAGACTCAGTTTGGTTCTCAGCACCTAAACCAAGTGACTCGAAACTGTCTGTAACTTCAGTTCCAGGGCATCTGAAGCCCCTTTCTGACCTCTGTGCATGCTTCATGTACACTATGTGCACAGACACATGTAAGCAAAGCACTCATATACATAAAATATAGATAAATAAAATTCAAAGAACAAGCTCTGTTCTATATACAAAAGCACAGAGTAAACTTACTTTATTAATTTTTTAGACAGAGTCTCACTATGTAACCCTGGCTGACCTGAAACTGGCTATGTAGAGCAGACTGGCCTCATACTCAGAGATCTGCCTGACTTTGTCTTCTAAGTGTGGGATTAAAGGCATGTGCTACAAACCTGCTTGGGTTCCAAACAACACCCCCAGCTGGAGACCAGGATAGGATGCACAGCCAGTGAGGGACATTTCATTAAATCCATAACAACAATCTCTATTCATTAAAGCATAAACAACAAATTTACAATGAGATTATAGTTCCAGAAGATTCCTCTGTGAGGATCCTGTTTGTGTGGCTAAACTGTCATATTTTGCTCTTCAGGCATAGTGATTAGAACAGATTTCAATGCGTTTTGTTTAATAGATTGCTGGCTCTAGAACCATACATTATGAGCATGTGAGTGAGACTCCATTTGTATCCCTGCCTTGGGTCCCACCAGTATCAGGGTCTAGTCCCAATATGTGGGACCCGGTGGCATTCGAGTCTGTCTAGTGATAGGTGGAGAAGGCTGGCTGGGCTAGTTCTCATGTGGACACAGCTCTTACCTAGGGGATTTCTAGGCCTTAACCTCTGGTTTTCCCAGAGACTTTACAGTCACCTAATCTCCTTTGGGAATTCCTTTATTGTGTCTGTGTGTTTGTTATCGGTAAGTGTATGGGTGTAAAATACATGTTTATTTAGGTATATGCATTTGTGCATGTAGGTACATGTGGAGGCCAGAGGTCAATGTCAGTATCTTTTTCAAGGATGGCTTTCCATATTATTTTGAAGCACAGTCTCTCTGGAACCTGGGGCTTGCTTGAACCTGGTTAGATCGACTGGAACTGGGCTAGACTGGCTGGAACCAGACTAGACTGGCTGGCCAGTGAGTTCCAAGCATCTGCCTGTCTGTGCCTCAAACAGAGCTGGGTTTTCAGACCCAAGTTGGCAAGTCTGGATTTTAAAATGATCCTGGGGATTCGAACTCATGTCGTCAGTCTTGTGCGGCCAGCACTTTACCAATTGAGTGGTCTCTCCACCTCCTGTGAATTCCTCTTCTGCAGAAAGCAATGGCAGTGATTTCTGTTATTTGCAGCATAAAAAGCCTCATCAAATGCAACTGGTTCCAGGTTTTCTCATTTGACTCAGTTCAGTGATCACCCAGTACTGGCCCCTTGGTTGGCTGGATTATAGGCAACAGTGAGACAGAGATGTATGAGGTAGATTCATAGTATTAGATAATAATAGCAGGCGCTGCAGGGCATGGTGGCCTAAGCTTGTCACCACAGAGCTTGGGACGTGGAGGCAGGAATTCAAGGTCTTTCTTACGTAAGGAATTTGAGACCAGCCTGGCCTACCCAAGACACTGTTTCAAGACAAAACAAAATGATAGAGCTGGAGAAATGGCTCAGCAGTTAAAAGATTTGCCCTACAAGCATGAGGACCAGAACCCAGAATTGCAGAACCCAGGTAAATACCATGTGGGTATAGTGACCCACCTGTGACTCCAGCCTTGGAAGATGGAGATGAGATTTACAGTGCATGCAGACTAAGGCTAGCTGTGTGAGCTAGCTCTGAGCTTGATTGAATATGTCTGGGGGTACATATATGTGCATGTGCATGTGTATGTGGAGGCCCAAGGTTGATATTGGCAATCACCTCTGATCACTCTGCCACTTCACTCATTGATCAGGATCTGTCAATCAAGCCCAGAGCTGACATTTAATGAGCACATGTACTAAGACAGACACTATGCTGCGAACCCCAATTCCCCCAATATTTTGGTTCTCACAACCATTTCTTGTGGTAATTGCTGTTGTTGGCCTCATGTTGGAGATAGAGAAAGTGAGACTCAGAGAGGTTAAGTTACTTGACTGAGACACACAGCTGACCACCGACTAGAGTGAGCCTGCCTCTAACCATCAGAGGAGATAACCCTGTGCATCATGGAACTGGTTGGCCAGAGGCAGGGCAGGGCACTTCAGACTATGGAAAGTGTGTTCCCGCAGGACCAGAGGCATTAGGTCAGTGTGTGGGCAAGGAGGAGAGGGCAGGAACCCAGTGCCCAGATGAGGACATCCCCCTCCCCATCACTAAGCACTGGGCTCTGATGCGCTGAGCGCCTAAGAAGCCAAACTTGATCCTGGAGGCTGTAGAGAGCCATGAAGGGATTTTTCAGTGGATTTACAATTCGGAAATCTCTTGCAGGTTTGCAGGGTGTGTGGGCTGGAAGAAGGAAGCTATTGGGAGGCCTTTATGTAATCCAGGTGAGAAATGAGCAGGGCCAGGATGAAGCCGGGCTGATAGGAAGAGAAAATGGAAAGAGGGCCGAAGATGAGAGAAGGCAGCAAGCTGCAGGCCTGGACCGTGCATACTAAGAGGAAAGAAAGCACTCAGGGTGAGGTCCCCCGAGTCTGCCTGGGAGATGGGGGGTGCTGCTGAGCCTACGCTGAGATGAGAGATACAGGAGAAAGAATGAAGCTGTGTGCTAAGCAGCGAGGTGGCAGCCCGGGGGAGCTGGGCTGAAGATATAGCTAATGATGGCGGACAATTATGAAGGCATGCAGCAGAAAGGGCGACCTCCCAGGGATGCAGAAAGATTAAGAGAATTAATACACACAGTGGGCTGAGATTCGTGCCTCTCACAAAGCAGGCATGCTAAAAGAATTTGCTATTAATTTTACTATTGTTAGCCGTGTTTCTCAGTGCAGGAAACTGGGACAGAGTGCTCATGGAGCTGGCCAGGGTCACCAGGACATAGGATGGCTGCGATCTCACTCAGGGCACTGTCCTGATCCCACACCTGGCCCCCTGCAGCAAACAGAGTGTGGAAGGTGACCAGAGGTTAGTGTGGGTAGCTCACACAGGAGGACAGGAAAGACCTAAAGACAGAGGCCAAGAGAAACCCTTCTTTGGTTAAAGTGCATGTCCTTTAGGCCTCTTGGGAGCCCAAATTTCAGCTACATACACTGTTCTTCCTTGGAGAACCATTAAAAGATATACTCACCATCTTCTTGCCTTCTACCCATGAGCCTCTGCTACAGTCATTCAGGAAGGGTCAAGGTCCTAGCTCAAGTTTGAGATGCCTTGGACACAGAAACGAGGTTGAGTACCCAGGACTGAGTCCTAAGGATAGACACAGTTTGTTTGTTTCTCTCGAGACAGAGGCTCACGCATCCCAGACTGACCTCCAACTCAATAAACAGTGAAGAGTGACTTTTCAACTTCTGATCTTCCACCTCCTGCACCCCTATGATCTGCTTATTCAGTGCTGTTTATTCTGTTGTTTATTCAGAAGCCTGAGCCTGTATAACTCTAGGCAGGTGCCCTACCAACTGAGTTACATTGCCAGCCCTCCTCCACCCCCAGCATGGTCCCTGTTATGTGCTAGAATAAAGACTCGGTGAGACAACATGACAGGTGATGGGGTAGAAGTGAGGGGCGGTGGAGGGGTTAACCCAATGCTGCAGCCTTGACAAATCCCTGTGGGGTAGGTGGACAAAGCAGAATGCCTCAGTTCCGGCTCTGCCCTCCCCTGCAAAGTCCCTTAGAACCTGTTTCCGCACTGTTGGACTGGACACCTGCATCTCTGCCTTACAGAGCTTAAGTGACAGGCTGTGTATCTACTTTGAGGGCTGCAGGGAGGGTGTGCGTGTCTACAGACAGAGAGCTCTGTCACAATCCTGTTGCTTCCACCTCTGGAGGTGGCTGGTGATAGACTGGGAAGAGAGTGTGGGGAAGCTGTCTGGGACTCGTGGGCAGCTCAGTGGCTTGGCAGACAAGTGGAATAAGGTTAGTGTGGCTGGACTGAAGAGGAGCAGGCATGGGCTGGCTCATCAGACCCAGGAGGGAACTGTCCAGGCTGATGAACTGTGACCTCCTCCATGGTTATCCTGGAGCCTGCCTGATGATTTGTTGCTCAGGAGTGCTGGAGTGAGGGGGAGAAGATATGAGGGCATGCCTGAGTGCAAGCATGTGGTATGAGCAAGGTGTATGTGTGTGCACATGGGCACTTGAAAGACCCCCCAGTTTGGATCTACACTCAAAAGGACACCCTCACCCCAGAGAGGTGGTAGACAGGCTTCTCTGAGAAGCAAGCCTCTCCAATGGGTGACTTTTCTGCTGACCTCCTCTTCTGAGCAGTGGGGATAATTGGAGCGCTTGCAGCATTTGGTTTGTTTGGGTGTCGATGCACTGTCTGTATGCCAAGCATACGCACATGTATCTGGTGCCAGCCAGCCGCCCACGGAGCAACCTCGGGTCAGTGGAAAGGGCAGTTGTTTACCAAGGTGCACCCTGGTGGTATCGAGAGCAGCTGGATGGTGGCCTCTTGGCTGCTCCTTCTGATGTGACGGTCCCCCTTCCCCACCCCCAGGGAAAGAACTTTGAGAAGGAAAGGTGATGAGTGAGGGGCTGGGAGAAGGGGAGAGGCGCTGTGGTGTCTCAATGTGCCCTGGCTCGATGAACAACCCCCTGGGAGTCTCACTCTTCTCATATCAATGTCTTCCTTCAAAAGCTGACTTTCTGTTGCAGCTGTGACTGGAGAGCTGTGCATGTTGACTCTGGGTGATTTGTGTGGGTTGTGTATGACTGTCCTCTGAGCTAAGTATAGGGAATTCAGTTATGCCTGTTTGCAAAAGACCCTCCCAACAGGGCTTGTTGACTGTTTACGACCCCTCATGGAAGGGTGTAGGGTCACGAGGCCCTCACCGATTGATCTAGCTTCCCACACCACCTGTTGTATGCAATTCTACCCAATGGTGGGAGGAGCCAGAGTACACTGACCAGGGAAGACTAGGGATCAGTCCCCCAAAGGGTACTAGGTTGCAGATACTCACAGTGCATCCATGCTGTTGACATTTGATATGGTGTAGTTATGTCCTCATCCACAGAGTTTATACTTAAGAACCACTCAACAGTCTCTCTCTCTCTCTCTCTCTCTCTCTCTCTCTCTCACACACACACACACACACACACACACACACACCCCTCATAAATTTATGATTTTTTTGTGTGTTAGATCACATTTATAGCTATCCCACAGACCATGGGTTGGACATGTCTGGCAGAAGTTTCTTGGGGATCTGGGTAGGTCAAAGATAGAGTAAATGTGATCTCTAGCTAGACTGGGTTCCTCCTGTGGGGCTAGCATCCCAGGACCCATTCAGGAATGTTGTAGTAAGTTTAACAACAGGCTCTATTGGGGGAGGTTCCCCCTGTTACCCTGGGTATGGGGCTGTGTCAAGAAGCCTGCCACTTTGGGAATGAGATGTGTCAGTTTGAGGACACAGTTATGGCAGCGTTTCTATAAGCGGTAACAGCTGCCGTCAGTTAGTCCCTGGTGCATAGTAGGCCTTCAATCACTACCTGTTTAAAGGAATAAATGAATAGACAGATATATGGATGAATAAACACATAAGCAAATGGATGAAGAGCTGACTGGCTGGCTGCTGAGTCAACAGGCTATTGCAAGGTAGGCTGACTTTGTTGGGAGACAGAGAAGGAGGACAGAGGCCTCAGATATCAGGACTCAGCTGATCGAGGGCTCCCAGGCGCAGCTCCAGCTTCACCAGCTCTGGCCACCACTTAGCATTCTCTCATAAACAACCCGGTGCTGTTGAATGCTTGTTTCTTGTTGGACAAAAACAAAAACAAAAACAAAAACAAAAAAACAACGTATTAATGAGTTGTTGAAAGAACCAAGACCTGTTTCAGGCCAGCGAAGGAGCAAACACAGAGTGGGGAGGGGGTGCCAGGAAGCAGAGGGGGGTCTCTGAAGAGTGAGCAAGGGAATTTAAATGTTCCCATAGCTCTTGCCTATTGGAGCATTGCAGTTCACACAGGCTGTCTGAGGGAATCCCTCACAGCCTCAATGGGTTGGGGTCTAATAGACCATTAGAGCAGCCACCTCAGGACTCTGCACTTACTTTGCCCTGGGTACTCACTCCTGTCCATGCCCTCCCTTGACCTTGACTGAACCTTCCCTGGGGACCTTGTCTAACAGGACATTGTTCTCTGTTCCCATCTTCCTCCCCTCACTCTATTTTGATTTTGGTTTCATAGTTTACAGAAATTTCTAGAATTTTCTAGAAGCAGACCCAGCTGGATATTTGAAAGGAAATCGTATTGGCTGGCTCTAAAGAAACAGTTAAGAAGGAGAAGTGATGAAGGCACAGACAAGGGAGTTGTCGCTATGGTGCTCACATCACTAGGAAACTGCAAGGCACATTCACAGAGGCACCTCCCAAAGTGGCAAGGAGGCTGGGGTAGGCTCTGTGAGTCAAAGGTTAGGAGCCATTCCTCAGGAACATTTTCCTGATGAAAACGATGTGTTTTGGGCTGATGGGATAGCTCGGTGGGTGAAGGAATGTGACACTGAGCACGATGAGCCCAGTGTGATTCTCATGACACGGTGTAAAGAGAGAAATGACCCCTGAAGGTGCCCTCTGACCTCCAACCTCCATGTGCACACTGTGTGGCATGTGTTCTAAAAGTGTGCAAATGTGTACACACACACACACACACACACACACACACACACACCCCTGTTGTAATAGCTTCTGGCCCAGGCTCTCTGGGCCCGAACCAGAGGTTTGACCGGCAGTCTGGCAGAAACACACATAGTCACACAGACACACACAGACATTTATGTTAATTTTCTGCTGATTGACCTAGGTAGGGCCCAGGCATATAACTTGCTAACTCCTTCATCTGAATGCAACCCATCTTGTTCAGCTGCGCAGCTCGGTACCTTTTCTCAGAGCAGCATTTCAACTTCTTTCCTCTGTGTCTCCTGGCATCTGTGTTGTCTCTCTGGTGACTCTGTTGCATCTGTATCTGGCATCTGTCTCTGCTCTGAGATGCTCTGAGATGTTCCTCTAAGAGTTTTCTTAGCCTGGTAGCCCCACCCACACTTCCTGTCTGCCTTTAGCAAACCAGCTTTTAATAAACCCATAGGCGGGACAAATATTTACAATGACAGGAAATAGTAGTAACATAACAAAATCCCACTACATGCACCTAAATAAAAATAAAATAAAATTATAAAAAATTATGTAGTTTGAGATCAGATCCAGTCATACAGGAAGTAGGTCTTTGGGTATAGCACTTCCGGTCTCTCTGACTCCTCCCTCTAGGTTCCCTCCAATCACTACCTTGACCTAGGGCATTCTATATCCTGAAAGTCTGGCTTGGGTTGGTTTGGCCTAGTCCACATGGGTCTGTGAAACCTCGTGCTGGAGTGCTGTGGTTTCCGGCTTCAGCTGGAGTAACCAGAGCTTTGATGTTTTATATGAGCAGCAGAATGCCCCACAGGGGTGGTAGGGGCGACTGAGGGTCTTGCGTGTGTGGAGAGACAGTTGAATACACTGATCTGAGCAGGGACTGTTCAGCTGAGATAAATGGGGACCTGTGTGGATGCAGGAACTAAGTAGTCAGACCCTCTGTGGGTCTGCAATCCACCTGAGGTCACAAGGATGCCGTAATGGGTGTCTTTCAGTGCATCCAGGGCAGTACAGCCTGACATAGCCTTTCAGGAGTCACAGTGACAGGAGTCGGTGACATGGCAACCCGAGGTTTCTTTTCCTGGACCCTGGAGAATCAAACATAACGAAGACTGGTTTCTCAGCATTGCGGCAATTGGAGACTTGGGATCCGAATTTATTTGACTTGGAAAAATAAAACAGGATGACATTTATTGCGGGAGGATGTGGCAGTGTAAATTCAAGCCCACTCCAGTGCAGGAGGCCCTTGGGGCCTCTAGGCGGAAGGGTCTGGATTGAAAGGCTTGCCCTGGCCAAGTGGGAGGTGGGGGACAGAAGGGTGGAGGGGTGGGCAGAGGAGGCCACAAGGGAGACAGCAGAGGAATGCAACGTTTTGTTTTGTATTAATATACTTGAAAAGCAACATTTCTTTATTTCTGATTTAAAAATAGTGCAGGCTGCTTGTGGAAAATTGGGGAGAAACCATAATATATGAAGTCAGTTGCAAATCACCCCTAATTCTATCACCCACGATAGTTATTAAAACAGTATTAGCCAACCTTCTCATCTTTATTCCATACCTAGCTCTTCTCATAATTGAAGACATATCAATATTATTTATATAATTTATATCTATAGAGATCAGCAGATCCCTGAGCTCTGCATGGTAAACAAATGAGAAGCCCAAACACACAGTCCCTTGACCATCCACACTCACATCTTAATTTGCGGGAGCACAGAGGAAAAAAGACAGGTACCAGCCCTGCCAAAACACAGTGTGGTGGCCCTGGGGAAGCGACCTCACACCCTCCATGCCTCAGTTTCAGGATCTATGCCTCACAGTATTTCTGAGGACAGTCATATAGACATGCCCTTTGATAACTGTCACCGTGCCATCCAGCCACGGTGCTGGAGGAAGAATTAACAGCATAGCTTTGGCATTTGATTTTTTATATGACTTTAAGGTGGAGACTGCTGCTGTTTTCTCCTCCTCCTTTTCCCCCTCCTCCTCCTCTTCCTCTCCTCCTTTTTAAGGATTTGGGGGCTGGCTTCGCGGTTAAGAGTACTGGCTACTCCTCTAGAAGACCTAGGTTCAGTTTCCAGTGGCTCACTACATTCTGTAATGCCAGTTCCAGATCAAATGTCTTCTTTTGACTAGGTCATCACCAGGCATGCATGTAGTGCACTTACATAAATATAGGCAACACACACACATAAAATAAAAATAAGTAAATCTTAAAAACAAACAAACAAATAAATCAAAACCCTCAGTGAAATGAAGAAAAGGCATTCAATAGTCTCTGGCTTGAATGCCAGCTCTGCTGCCTGGTAACTATCCATGTGGCACTGGGCTGTAACTAAATGTCTCTGTTCCTCTGTATCATCATCTCCCAAGTAGCTGAGGAAAGGGAGGGTGTGTCTGTGAAGGCAAGTGGTTTTTAGTCTAGGCTGTGAAAATTTAAACCACAGCCTCCCCTTCCCTAGAAAGCCTAGGAGGAGGGGGTTAAAATGGCCACATAATATACAGGCTGGATCAACTTCAAAGAACTGAGAGGTTGGTCCCTCCATTCCTGCAGCCTTGGCTGAATCCTGATGCTCCATCGCCCCCACCCTACCCCCTGGCCCCCTCTGGGAGGCTCTGGAGGTCCAGACAATGAGACTAGTTAATCAAAAGGACAGCAGGTCTCCTGGGCTCTGGGTTTTCTGAACTGCTTGGCCTGTGGCAGGGAACCCCAGCATTTCCAAACCTCCTGGACACTCAGATCGCATCCGTAGAGTCAGGGGTCAGGCCAGGGTGACCAGGGGAAGGGAAACAGACCCACGCGGCCTTGGGTTGATATAGGTTGGATCGAGGAAGGGGAAATGAGGCCCTGGGTAGGGTGATGCCAGCCTGGGGTCACATGGGGGCAGAGGGAGTAGCCCACACTCTCACTGCTCAGTGGGGACAGCTCTGGTCCTATGGAATCTGTGTGAATGGTGCCCCCTGCAGAGAGTGCCATACCTCCTCACCATGTGCAAGTGTGTGTGTGTGTGTGTGTGTGTGTGTGTGTGTGTGTGTGTGTGTGACTAAAAAAACCCAATTGGGTAGAAGGTTACATGGAAAGATGAAAGAACCAGGGACCTGTCCTTGAGCCCCTAGGCTATGACCTCAATGTCACCAGTACCCTTCCTGGGGCATTTCTACAAGCTGGGGAACATTTGATCCTGTTTCTGGCAGAGCCTGATGCAGAGAGTGAGAAAAGCTAGCTCAGCGGAACATGATACTTCCACAGGGGCCTCGGAAGATGGGCCCTCTCAGCCACTCTTGCAGGAAGAGTGCCTGGCCTGACCTCTGGTCCAGCCACATATCAGAGGCAAGAGGCAATGGAGACACTGTCTACAACCTGCTTATACAGGGTGCTCACCCACCCCTCACCCAGTTGCTTCCTATCTCCAAGAATCAGCTCCCCCAGGTTGCATATGGCTCAGATTTATCTTCTGAAAATCTGGGCATTTGCATTTGCCCCTAATCCAACTACCGACTGAGTGATTCAGGTCTCATCCAAAGCCAATTTTTGTTGCTCATGGTGGTCAGCTCAGCTCAGGAGCACACAGGTGACTGCTCTGTGTTCAGCCATGCCTTGGATGCTGTGAGTGGCCCCACATGAGCTGGATGTATATGGTTCAAGATACTGATGCCTGTTCTAGGCCTGGGACATGGGTGGCATCCAAGACCGAGTGGCAGCTGTAGTTCCAGAAGCAGCTGATCTGCAGATGCCAGGCAGTCCCAGGGACTGAGGTGGCTCCCCTGAGAAGGCTAGCGGAGACTTCTTGCCTGAGTGGAGCCTGGCACCACAGAGCCTGGCACCACAGAAAGTGGGTTCACTTCCCTGTGTGCTGCCAGCATCAAAGACTCACCATCGGACAGGCCCAGTTCCCAGGAGCCTAGAGAAGCATTGCTTTGAGAGAAAATGTCCACACAACACACCAGCATGCCTTCCTGGGGTGCTAAAACTGGGAAGCTGTAGCCAGCCAGGCAGTAGGGGCAAGAAGCAATCTTGCATTAAGAGTATAGAGTCAGACACCAGCCCAGGGCCTTTCTCTTTACTTTTTAGGGTTTAATCCTTAAATGTGTGTTTGTATCCATTTCTACACCAGGATCGGAGCCCGTCTTCCCTATCAGGTAAGAGAGAGCCCAGGCTTCCTGTGGATAGTCTGTGTCTGCTCAGATGGGGCTCCCTGAGGGCAGGTTTTGCTCCCCTCACTGGGCCTCCCTAGGGACGAGCCAGGCCTCCACTTGCTGGTATCTTCTAAACAGTGGCTGCCCACTATGATATAGGTATGAAACTTGACTAAATAAATTGTTCAGTTCTTCTGCCTGCTGTCTTCCCTGACCCGTTCTGTGGGGACACAGAGGCTGGCGTCCCATGTCCCTTATGCCTGCTCGGAGTACAGAGGCCATCTATTTCTTAAAGTGAGTGTTAAAACAAAATTACTTCTGATCTCCTGAGCCATCGGTTCAAAAGAGGTTAAACAAAACCTCCCCTGTTCCAACAAGAGTGTGAGCAAAGGAAGACTGGGACAGCCTAGGTGACTCTCCAGTGGGAAATGGTGTGTTTTAGATGCCAGGCCTCAGTCACAACTCACAGGCCTTGGAGTCTGATGCTGTGAGGGATTTCAAGAGGTGGCCCAGTAATGTTGATATACAGCAGAAGATTCTGGAGCCCAGAGAGAGGAAGGTCACTCAGTGAGGCAGGATGCAATCATAGCACAGTGATAAGCCAGTGTAGTTCATGGCCTCCTTGTTCACATCTGTAAAATGGGTAGGCCACTTGTATTACCTCACAGGAAGAAGGTGAGGATAAAATAGGATAGTCTATGTGGAATTCACTGGAAAGTTCAAATGTGAGGAAACAATGCTGTGATTAAAAACAAAACAAAAAAACCCATCATGATCAAAAGTAACTTGGAGAAGAAAGGTTGACTTTTACTTCATAGTCCATCATTGAAGGAAGTTGGGCAGGAACTAAGCAGAGGCCCTGGGTGGGGTGGGTGCTGCTTCCTGGTTTATACTCCAGAGGGGTGTGGCAGCAGGTCGCAGGTAAGGGATGGTAGCCAGAGCAGGGAGCTGAGAGATCTGAGTGAAGCTTTTACTCTCAGAGCCCCACCCCCACTGACACACCTCTCGAAGCAAGGCCACACTTCCTAAACCTTCCCAAACAGTGCCACCAACTGAGAACCAATTATTCAAATACATGATTTCATAGCAGACATCCTCATCCAAACCGCTGCAGCCCTCTTCAATCTCAGTGATCACCAGCACAGGGCCTGTGTACTCAGTTCTAGACAGACAGCTGTGTCATTCAATCCCTCTACTCCTTAGTACCATGGCTCAGTGTTAGCAAGAATCCAGATTCTTTCTCTGATCATCCAGCCTTCATGCTTCTATGCTTCTCTTATTTTTAACGTTCTCTTTATTATCCAAACATTAGATTTTTTTTTTCTTCCCTGGTTTATTGTGTGTCTCCTCACCCCTCTCCGTAAAGGTGTCTGGAGACTGTAGAGATGGCTCAGGAGCTGTGGAAGAACATAGGCTGTTTTTCCACAGGTCCAAGTTCAATTCCCAGAAACCACATGATGGCTCACAACCACCTTTAATGAGATATGGCGCCCTCTTCTGGCCTGCCGACAGAACATTGTATACATAGTAAATAGATACATCATTTTTTAAAAAAGGGAGGCAGGTGGACCTCCGTGAGTTTGAGGCCAGCTCCATCTACAGAGTGAGTTCCAGAACAGAGAAACCCGTCTTGAAAAACCAAAATAAAATATTTTCACATGAGCGCTGGGTTTATGGTGTGTGTGTGTGTGTGTGTGCATGCGTGTGACACAGCATGTCTGTGGGCAGAGGGCAGGTTTGGGGAGTAGATTATCTCCTTCCAGCATGTGATCCCGGGGATGGCACTTAGGTCTTCAGGCCTGGTAGCAAGCCCCTTTATCTGATGAGCCATCTCACTGGCCCCAGAAGGGATCTTGTCTCTGTTTGTATGGGACACAGATCACCTAGTGCAATCAAGTGTGAAGATGAGTGTGCCGAACCTTGTGTTCTATCAGCAGAGCCTTACCTGGGTGTAGGAGAGAGAGGGGATGGCGGGGGTTACAACCTCGGTGACAAAACATGGTAGGTCCCCCTCACCAAGAGCCTCACGGAAAGATTACATTATCCTTAGTCTTGAGCTGTGCAATTTATAACAGAAGTTAACTGCTCACTAATTAGCAGCTGGAACCATTAATTGGCTATTTGTTAGAGCTCGAATTAATAAACTGGTCTTTCAGCGGGGTCATAACTCTTACCATTCCTCACCTCCTCCCAGCCAGCCTCCTTCCCTTGACCAGAACTTGGCCTGCTATGCAGTTCAATCAATACCTGCCACTGTATAATTTTCAGACGCAATCTACCCCCGCAAGGTGATGACGCTATTGGGGCCAAGTCTCTCTCCACTTACCTCTCCTCCCTTCCAGGCTCTGACCCACAGGAGGAGAGCAAGAGACTGCTAACAGTGATGTCATTAGAGCCTGCAGCTAGCTGCCCTGGCTGAGCCCTGCCCTGGGACCCTGCTTCCCTGGCTCATCTTAGTCATACAACCAGCATTAGCTAGTTCTGGGTACTTGCTGAGGCCCAGCTGCTCTGCTTTCTCCAAGACAAAGGGAGAAGGACTTTCTTCAATGAATGAGGAATGATGCTGGACCCCAAGTAACCTGCCATGGTCTGATTGATCCTATGTTCCATGGTTCCTCAGGGGTTCCCAAAGGTCTTGGGATCTAGCTCCTATGCCCCCCACACCCTTAGCAGTCCCACATGGGGTCCAGAGCACTGCTGGTGCACGGGAGGACAGGAGACACATCTTATGAAATTGTGGCTAGTCATCTCTGGGCCTGTATACCTGCAGCAAGGCGTAGCTCAGGCTGTTCAGCTACTTAGGTCAGAAGCATCTGTCCATCTTGCCTTGTGAGTCATGCCTAACAGCCTGACAGGAAGCTTCTGCCACTGTACCCCATAGCAGGTACCCAGTTCTATCAACCACCCTGTTAGGTAGGGATCTCACCTACTTTACGTCTGGGGAAAGTGAGGCCCAGACAGATTAGGGCCGGAACACAAGACTGATGGCATTTTGCTTTCTCTGAGTTTGCCGTTCTGGGGCTCTGTCCCAGGCAGCAGGCCTGGAACACTGGGGGAGGAAATGGCTGAGTTGACAAGCACACACGAACAGGCTGTCGAGGTGTTTACACTACACACAGCCAGTATTCACAAGTGGATTAGCACAGCAAATGTTCAATCCCAGCCTGCCAGGCTCTAGACCAGTGCTCCTCCTGCTCCCCAACCTTCCTCCATCCTCTTTCTTCTCTAGGCCAATGTGTGTTCAGACAACATCCCCATCCTCTCCACTATGCCAAAGAGAAGCAATTTGATGCCGTTTGAGGTTGAGGTGGCTAACTGGAAGAGAAGACAACGGCTTCCCAGAATAGGGAAAGCCAGGGAGAGAGAGCCTGAGTCATTGGGATGACTGACTAACTCCCTAGGAGCTTCCTGGGGGATTCTGGAAGCTTTTCAATAATGGCAACACCACAGTAAACCAAGCTACTCACCGTCACCCACTCATTCCCTTCCAGACTGGGTGGGAGAGGTAGGTGGGGAGACATTGGATATCTATGGAGCAGATCATGCATTTTTCCTGTGGGTTAACAGGGAGGCTGTGAGTACAGCGGATGGCTTGGGCTATGGGATCTGGCTCATAACAGGCATCATTCATTCATTCAGTTAACAAATCTCCTATTGCTGAGTTGGGCGTGGACAACCTTAACTGATTCTTGGACCCTCCCCCCCTGTAGAAGGAGGGAAGAGATGGGGAGGGCAGGAAAAATTGTGGATAGCCTGGATGAATAAAAAGGCAGCTGAGAAGGGGTAGGCGAATGGTGCCTCTCCCCACCTACCAAGCTCATACGCTTTACACTTCTCAGCTGGACGGGTCTACCCAGGAGGGATACAGGGAGGAAGATCCCGGCGGAAAAATGGAATTGGAAAAGGAGGGGTTTATTATTAATATTTTTAATTTATGTATGAATTTACATGTGAGAGAGTCAACTCTTTGGGTGAACAGGTCTTTGAGTTTGGACAGATGCCTGAAGTCACGGATCCACCATCAGCAGATCCTGTACTGGATCCAATCTCCGAGCTTGTTAGCTGCGGCGGCTGTCCGCGCTCCCACGGGCCGCTCTAGTACAATCCAAGCGCTCACGCCGAGATAAATAACGGCGACAGGTGGAGCAGGTGAGATTAGCAAGACCCGAGTCGTGGGGACGCAATCGGAGGCGCTGGGGAGGTCAAGCGCCTCGCTACCCAGCCCACACCCTCCCCAAGGGCGTCTAGAAGGAACTACATTTGGTCGCAGCTCCGTGGAGGGCTGGGTGGAGGTGACAGGGACACCCGGAGGAGTGCTGGACTCAGGCCCCGGCTTGGCTGCAGGAAGGGCGTGCACCCCTAGGGCACTTGACCACGCCTGAGGTCCCGCGGGGAGGCAGGGTACCGGAGAAGCAGGCTGAAGGAGACGCTTGGTGTCCTCGTGGAGCTCTGGCACTGGGGTCTTGCTGGCAAACCTGTTGGCAACCTGCGAGCCAGGGCTAGGACGCTAGCTGCAAGCGCGTCCTCCTCCTCAGCGGCTCTAGCAGTGGCTCGGCGCCCGACCCGGGGAGAGGCCGAGGCGACTTGGAAAGGGGCCGGGGCTCTGTCAGAGGCGGGTGATGGTGGAGGTGGCGGGATTCCCAAGCCGAGCTAACATCCCTGCAGAGCGACAGCAGGCAGCGGGCTCTCGCGCCAGCACTGGTCTAGGAGAAGCCGACATCTCGGCCTTTCCCTCCGATCCTAGGCTCTGGTCCCGCCTTCTCCAAAGTACAAACATTCCTAAGTGTCCAGTGCCCTGCAGGCTTGGTCCCCGCGAGCCAGCGTGCGAACGTTTGCACCCAGCCCTGGCTTTGCTAGCCTAGGCTGTGCAAGGGCGGGCGGAGAGTGCGTGTGAGTGCGCGGCTGCAGAGCCCGCGCCGAACCCACATTCCCGCTACTGTCCTCGGGATAGATGGATCCATTGCTGCTTTCTGACATTTTTCTGCCAGGGGGCTGGTGGGGGAGGCGGAGATAGCAAGAGAGGAGGGGGGATGGAGGGATGGAGAGAGAGAGAGAGAGAGAGAGAGAGAGAGAGAGAGAGAGAGAGAGAGAGAGAGAGAGAGAGAGAGAGAGACTGCTTCCCCCATCCCTGTTTTGTTTTCTCTAATTGGTCCTGGGGGAAGCAAGGAAATTGGACAGAGGCTGGGCCAGGCGAGCTGGGCTGTCTTTAATTGGCTCCCTTTTTTAACTGGAGGGGAATCAAACAGGAGAGCGAGCGACAAAGGGTGGGAGAGCGAGAGACCGATCTCGGAGATGGGAGGAGGGAGGGAGGGAGGAGGAAGAGAAGGAGGCGGGGTGGTGGTGGTGGGGAGGTGGAGGAAGCGCGGAATGAAAAGCTCGGAGGGACCAGAAAGCTGCACAGTGAAGCCCAAGTTGCCGAGCAAGCGGGGCGCTCTCGCGGCCCCGGAGCCCGAGTGGCCGCCGTGCCCGGGAGCCGGCCTGGCCCCACCCGCTGGGGTCCCCTCGGGCCCAGGCCTCCGGGAGGGGGGCGGGGACGCCCAACTTGGGGCGCGGCGCAGCCCCTCTCTCCCCAGATCGCTGAGCCCGGGAGCGCCACGGCCGCGGCCAGACGGCGGGAGCGGAGCGCGGAGATAGGAGGCGGCCGGCGGCTCTCGAGCTGCTGCCCCGGGCCTCGGCAAGAGCGCGAATTATTTTCAAAGGACTCAAACTTTGCTCCTTCTCCCGCTGGCTGTGGTCCCTCTTGCTTTGGAATCATTCTCTGGATTCCCGTGGGGACGCCGGGACGCGATCGCCTCCTCCGGATTGCTCGGCGGAGGCTCGGCCAACTTCGTGGACCCCGGGACCTGGAGCGCTCACCCCGCGGCCAAATCCAGTCCTCGCTGCTCCCACGCTCACCAGGACCTAGAGCGCCCTCGCCTCGGGGAAGGGCGCCTAGCCGCGTTCCCTTGGGTCGGGCTGCCGAGCCCTCCGCACCCACTGCAGGACTGGAGCCAGCGGATTAACCTCCTGGCTTGGCTCCACGAAGGGGGCGCCCCCTGGACAGAGAACGACAAGTTTGTCAGGCATTGGTGGCCTGTTGGATCGGAGCGCGGCCGCTGAAACAGAGAGGTCCCCCGTGCTCAGCACCCTCAGCAGACAGCCCTGGGGACCCGGGGCTGCTAGGTGGCTGAGCTTTCTGGACCAGGGAGCAGGCTGCTGTGCCCGGTGCGCAGAGGCATCAGGGTCTGGGCCAGCGCCCCCTGCGTCCCTACCCCGGCAGCTGCCCCTGTGGGAAGAAGACAGAGCCCAGCCGCTGCCTTCTCAGACTCTTGCTCTCGGTCGCCACGCTCTCTGTCGCGTTTCAGGGAAAAGGAGGGAAGGAAGGCTAAAAGGCATCGCAGTGCCCCAGCGGATGCGCCCCCGTCGCCTCTCAGGCTGCGCCGCCTCGCGGGGATGAAGCACTGGCCGTGAAGATGGAGGTGACCTGCCTTCTACTTCTAGCGCTGATCCCCTTCCACTGTCGGGGACAAGGAGTCTACGGTAAGAGCCCGAGTCCAGCTCCACCCTGGCGGAGCTGCGCGGAAACTTTGCAAGATCTTGCTCAAAGCGCGCGCTGCCGAGCCTCGGTGGAGCCCTGAGATTGCACTCTGGAGTGGATGACCAGGTCCTTGCCCTCGCCTGGGCGCTAGGAGACGGAGCAGGCTGCTCCCGAGCCCAGGAGCCTGTCCTAGGGTATGGCATGAAGCTGAGGGTGCCTGGGTGAGGTTTCGGGTTTCCGAAATCTTGCCAGGGGTTGGAGTGATCTGGAAATCTTGGGAGAATCCAGTGGGCTCTGGAGAGCCGGAAAGAACCCAAGCGCTGGGCTGGGGAAGCGGTTTCCACCGAATCTTCTTCCTCCCCTGGCTCAGCCTCCCAAGTGGAAGCAAGCGATACGCTATCCAGAGTTGTGTGCGGCTGGCGGGCGGGCGAGATGCTCACCAGCACCGGGCCAGGGCGGCTGGCTTGCGTCCCCGGCAGTAGCCACCGCTCGGCGCCCCTTCTCGCTTTTTGATGTCTGAGCAGATGCTGGGCATCCCCTAGCTCAGGCGCCTACCATTCACAACATCCTTTTCAGACCTCTCCCCAGTCAATTCTTCCTGTCCCTGTTCCCCAGCCTCAGAACCCCAGCCCCAGCTTCCTTCTAACTGCTTGCACATACAGACACTTTCAGCTTCCGTCCTCAGGACACGCAAACACAGCTTGCACTCACCCAGCTACGTGTCTAAACT
Organism: Sigmodon hispidus; assembly: GCA_004025045.1. Lineage (NCBI taxonomy): Eukaryota > Metazoa > Chordata > Mammalia > Rodentia > Cricetidae > Sigmodon > Sigmodon hispidus. The sequence continues at coordinate 130,924 of PVIH01002336.1, read as the reverse complement.
CTGCCTCCTGCCTCGCAGCTCCGCTCCCGCATCCCCAAGCCACAGTTCTCCACTTCGTGCCGTGGGTTTTCTCAGTGAAGGCTCCTTGGTTCAGTACTACCCAGGGTTGTCCTCTCAACGTGTACAACACAGAGAGTCAGTCCCTAGAGCCCATGGCCCTGACTTTTCCTTCTCCTGGCCGCAGGGTGGGCTTTGTAGTTACTTCCTAATGATGTGTGGCTGAGGTGGGCAGGACTCTCCTACTTCTCTGGGGCCAATCTAATTATTCTCTTTGAGAGTGGATCTGTACTATATGGATGACAGAGCCCATGTCCGCGACTACTACCTTTAGGTCCTGGGTCTCTGCCTGTGTCTGGCAAGAGAAAGGAGCATCTTAGGGAATGAGATCTGGAAAGTATATACACACCCCTGGGCTCCAACAGCTCCTTGGCTTGGGCTCAATTCCCTGGTGAGGCCAGCCCAGGCATCCAGCCAAACTCCTTTTCTTAATTAGTTTGTGTGTCTCTTACTGCCTGGCCCCTAGCATGGACTAGACAAGGCCGGTAGGCAGGATGCTGCAAGAGGCTGGGTTGTATTCTGGGGGGCAGGTATGAAGCAGGTACTCCCTCGCTAGGACAGAGGACAATGCCAGGGTACTCAGAGTTTTTCTTTCTCCAGCATCACCAAAGATGCCAGTAGCCTAGCCATGGCTATCTTTAAGGGAGTAGTACCTCAAAGGGGCTATTGCAACCGGCTCAAACACCCTCCAAGGGTCTCAGTCTACTACCAGCACCTTCCTTTGGTGCTCCTGGGCTGGTCTGATGATCCCATCTCATGGCTATCTGGTTAGGGTTTCTCCAGTCTTTCTTCATTGGGGCAGCTCAATGTGCATTTAAGGAAACCTCTCTGGGACTACGTAGGAACCCCAACAATGAGGACAGAGGTTAGGGGACAAGAGCCATGGTCTCTGTAGACCTTCTGCCCCCTCCCTTCTCTGCCCCTCCCCCTTTTTATTTTCTCCTAGTGCCCAAGTCCCAGCTGCTCTTGTTACAAATCAAAGAAGGGTGGGTTGGCTGAGTCCACCCTTGCTCTTCCGTGGCATTCATTGTACCTGCTTTTGGAGAGCTTGGCTCTGGGGAAGACTGGGCTGCAGGGAGATTGCTTTGTGGAAAATTGCTTCTTGCAGCTACATGGAAAGCAAGGGAAAGAGGAGCCGGGGGACACTGTCCCTTGTGATGTTCCCCACACGGGTGACGCCTCAGCAGGGTTGGGACTGGCCTAACAAGTAGAGTAGGGGGCTAGAATTCGTTCTGCCCCACCCCTTCCTCTGCATCCCAAAGCAGATGAAGCAAATGAGTGAAAGTATGGTAGTATACAGGGATGGAGATGTCCACCCTGGCCATCGACCGCACCATCCAGCCCCAGCATGGTACCTGGCACCCCGTAGGAACTCAGATGAGGTTTGTGGAGTTGATGAAGAGCTGCAGGTTGAAAATACTTCTGAAATTCTCAGGTGTCTCCAGAGCTTGTCACTCACCAAGACAGAGTGCTTTCGATGAAGATTTCTGCTCAGAGAGCCAAGAGGCTTGCAGGCCTTTAAAGAGAAAAGAGACTGAAGTGCTGGGTTTTGCTAGCATCTAGGAGGGAAGCAGTATGTCAGTGTGTGCTGGGGATAGAATACAGCTGCTGCTCTTATTCTGCCCCAGGCCTGTGCTGCTGATGAAGAGGTAGTGTCCTAAGGAGGATGAAGGCAAGGGAGGAAGGAGGGATGGAAATGGAGGCGTTTGGCGTGGGCGAGGGTCAGTACACCCTCGTGGGAGACAGCTGCTCAGAGCCCTAGGCTGAGTCCACCCTCCAGCTCTAAAGCCTGCCATCAGCAGCAGGATTGGGGAGGCCCTCAGTCTAGCCAAGTGGCTTTGCTCTTCTTTGGGGCCACAGATGCTACAGCGGCTGCATGTGGGACCAGATGGTCCATTTGGAGCGGGGCCTCTTTTCCTAATTCTCAATCCCTAGCCCAGTTTGTTGTTTACAGGATGGATCCTGTAATCTGCTTTCTGCCAGGCTGGCGTGTGTGGGTGTGTGTGGGTGGGGAGCTGAGGCTAGCCCCAGAGGTCTAGTTTTATGACAAAGACAGAAGGCAGATAAAGGAGTGACAGGCTCTATGAAAGCAGAGTTAAAGGCTACCCATCCTCCGTCCTGGCCTCTTATCCCCCTCTCAAAGCACTCAGACTTCCAGGCAGGGGCCGGTGAGCAGGATTCAGCTCCTTACAAAAACACAACAAACCCCTGGATTATTTAATATGCAGGAGTGGGAAGTGACATTATCCTTAAGACAGGTTGTTTGCAACTTACTGGGGGAAGTCAAAATATTTCACCAAAGGTGTCATCAGAAACTACTATCCTATGCTAATTTTTGTGGGAACATGAAGACAGATGTTGAATAATTTGACAAGAGCAACATCGCTTACAGAATTATCACCAAGTCAGCCCTCCCCCCTACTTCCTTGGGGGAGTGTGGGGAAGGAATTTAGGGAACTGAATTTCCCAGTGTGGGGCTTTTGAGTGTTGATGTGGATGGGGACACTCAGGACATTTCCCTCTGAGTTCCACAGCCCTGCCTTGTGTGTGGCTGTCTGTGTTAGGGTCTTCCCTGGAGAAGGCATCGCCTCTGGAAACAGGTTGCCCTTAGAGTCAGCAGCAGGCTTAGGGTTCCCTAAATCTCCAAGGTCCTCAGCTACTTTCATCTCTTTTTTCTTTTTTATTCTCTGTTATAGACATTGCCCAAGGGAGAGCTTGTCTTGTGTCTACAAATCCAGGCTATTTTGCCTGTGCTGCCTTTGACAACCCCCTCAGGCCTGCCTGGGGGCTCCCCATAGGGTCATTCTGCAAGAACTCTTCCTGATTTGCCCCCCCCTCCCACCCCACTTCAGGCAGATATTGCTTCTTACCCTGCAGGCTGGGCATTGGAGCATCATACATGGGTGAAGTTTTGAGATCTGGAAGCTAGATTGAAGGGGATTGTGTGAGTCAGGAAAGCACCCTTGAGGAGCAGGCTGGGACTGTCTGAGGGGCCTATATGTAATTGGCCAGGTTTGGCTCTGAGCTGCTGCTGCAGCTGGGTGGTAAAGCCTCATTTAGAGCCCCGTATTAGCTTTGCTTTGCTGAAACATGGAGGGATGGGCGGGGAGCTCCGTGGGGAGGTGGAGGGAGCTAATCACAGCCGCCAAGGCCTGGCGAATGAATGATGTGGAAGATCGATAACCTGGGGTGGGAGTGGAAATCAGGCCATGGTAGGAGGGCTGGCTTCTCCTGGTTGTCCAGAAGGCATGGAGGGCCTTGGAGTAGTAAAACCCAGGTAGGCTATGGAGGATCTCTCCCTGTTCTGCACAGCAACCTTGATCACTCTGGGTTCAATGAAGGCGGGACCAGCAGGTACCCCACCCAAGAAAGTTTAGGAGACTAGAGGTGGAATCTTGGGTCTCTCGGTTTAACAAAAGCTCCACCTCACCTTCTTCCTGCCCAGACACCCCAATCTGAGTAGGTCTCTGATGCCCATGTGTGTCGGAAAAGGTCAGGGTGTAACCCCTTTGGGCCCTGCGGTGTAAAGCTGGTGCTGCTCTTCCAGATATTGCCAGCAGGGGGCGGGCTTGGCCACCACATCGCTGCTTTCCTTTGCCCCATCACAGAAGGGGACTCCTGATTCCCCAGCCTGAGGTGGAAGGGGGCTCTCTCCAGCTCCCACATACCTGCCTCGGAATCCAAGGGCACCCACAATGGACAAAGCTACATTTTCTGAGTTTTCAAGATAACTCAATTCTTCTCTAGGTGAGCTGAGAACTCGGGGTGGGGGAACTCCACTGAGTTTGTAGGGCTCTGACTCTAGGAGGCTGTGTGTGGGGAGGGTCTGACACCTCTGCACAATTGCCTTTTTGCAAACCTGGGTTAGGGTCCCTGGCCAGCATCTCCCTTTTCTGTTGTCAGAAGCTTAATAGCCCACGTGGCATTTAATAGCCGGTGCAGGAGGTGTGCAAGAGACATGCTTAGCTCAGAGGAATAAAACTCGTTTTCTTCCTTCTTTTCTTTGTTCTTTCTTTCTTAGACAATGGACTTTTTTTCCTCACTAAGACTGGATAACACATGCAAAACAATCAAAGTATGTACATGAAAGTATAAGGAAGTAAGATTCCATGAATAATTGGGTATAGCTCTTCCTGTGTCTTTTAGTAGATGGGATGGGGGGTGACCCCTTCCAGGGGGAATTCTTGATGAAGTTAATAGTCCCTTGCAAGCATGATGGTAGCCCTCACCCTTCCAAGTCTTGGGACGACTGTCCCCAATATTCTGAGAAGGCAGTCCATGGAGGTGCCTGTCTTCGACATTGAACTGAGGTTCCAGGGATATGGGTGGCTTGCTCAGTGTGGTACAGTTGATAAGAATGAGGACCCTTTGGTCCTTCTGGGTAGAGGTAAGGATTATGAGAGGTGATTTTCTTTCATGTCTATTGGGTCTAGCCTCTGGTAAAGCTGTTTTGGGGCACCATGGGGCTGCTTGACATGAGTCAGAGAAAGGAATGAATAGTTCCATAAAGAATACATAATTCCCTCAAAGCAAGACAACATAAGGCATACAGAACGATGGAGAAGTCACCTCCCAGGCCTTGTGGAGGTCAGAGATTGGATGAGCCGGGCCTGGGGAGGCTGTCCCTGGCAGAAGACTGAAGACCCTGGGCATGGGGAGGGTTGCCCCATTGGTCAGACATTGGTTGAAAGGAAGTCAAGGCTGTGAGGATTGGAAATGTCAAGGAATAATAATAATAACTCCAGAGATCACGAATACGCATTATTGTCGCTATATTGCACCAAACCTCCTGGAGAGATAGATTCCTCCTCAGCCCCACTCACCCTTGAGGAAGCCCAGAGGTTGAGAGAGATGAAGCTGTGGGCCCTGGATGAGGCCTAGAGATGTGGATTTCAAAGCCTGTGATGGAGGCCGTACTGCAATGATGAGCTGGGGAATTGGTGGAGAAATGGTGGTGTCTTGGGGGTATGTATACGTGGAGAGATTTTCTGGAGCCCTTGCAGGGTGCAGAGCTGTCATGAGGTTTGGCCTGCCTCAGTTGCTGGGAGAAGAGAAGGGAGGAAATGACTATGTAGCAGGATTGGGGGGGTCAGCTGTTGTTTTCCCTAAGATTTACATGCTTTTTGCGGGAGAGACTGGCCACAAACATGAGAACAAAAATACAATACATCTTACTGACAGGAGTATCCTGTAGACAAGTGCACTGAACAGAGAAAATGAGTCAAGTTTATACTTGGTGTCTGGGGTTGAGGGCTTCCCTGTGGAGGTGCCCCCAAAGCAGAGACCTTATAGATATCTACAGGAAATAATCCAGGCAGGCGAACAGTCGGTTCAATATCCCCGGGTTAAGGACAGACTTGGCTTATTAGAACAAAAATTGAGGAGTCCATTGTGGGGGAGAGAATGAACAGGAAGAGGAGGGGCAGATGGCGTCTGACAATAAGGACAGATGTTTGATGTGAGGACTTCTGAGCTGAAGTGGGATTGGGCACGATGAAGGGTTTGAAGCATGTAGGGAACACAGTAGGCAGTTTTCTAACAGAATCCCTTGGAAGAGGAGATGTGGGTGAGTTAGAGAGACTGCAGAACTCCGGCATGAAACCCAGAGCCGGGAAAGAGATGCCGTGGGGACAGGAGCTGACAATGGCCTGCAGTTAGGGATTGGGCTCCCAGTGGGAAGAGACAGAATAAAAGGCTGCCGATTTGGGGCAGGAGAGTGAACCCAGGCTTCTGAATTGCTGCTTGATCCTGCCCCAGAACCAAGCAGAGAAGAGGCGCTGCCCTGGGCCCAGCCTTCTGTCGGGTCAGACAGGCAAACAAAGGCCCCAACAAATAGCTTTAATGACTGGGGGGGGGGGCGTGTTTGGAGACAGGCTGCCTATGTAGCTAAGAACGACCTTGAACTTGCTTTTCTTACCTTCACCTTCCAAGCGCTGGGAGTACCGGGATTACCATCGTATCTCATCATGCTGAATCTATGCTGGGGACGGGACCCAGGGCTTCCTGCAAGTTAGGCAAAGACTCTCCCAACTGCTGCATCTCCTAGCCACTGAGTGTGGCTCTGAAGGTTGGCTTTGTGTGGCAAGGAGGCTGGTGTGAGGCGAGTGTAACTTGAAAGAGGTTACTGTGCACCTTGCTTTATGCCTATAAAACAATATGGACTTCACTGGGGAAGGTATGTGACCGTGGGGGCTCGGGGCTAAGACCAGGGTCCCATGTCTAAAGAGAAGAGAGAGAGAAGGCAAAGCAGGTGTCGTTAGGGAGGGGATGTCAGAGGTGGCTTGAGAAGAGATGGGTACCTGGAAGCCAGGGATAAAGTTGGGGGGCACTGTATGAAGGAGAGGAGGGGGTGCTTCAGGGCCCACTGAGGGATGGAGGCTCCCCAGCTCTCTCAGGGAGGATCTTGGGGAAATGCAGGTGCAGGCTGTGTTTCTAGCAGAGACCTCATGATGGTAACAGAGACACTGGTGGCCCATAGTTTGCTCTTAGCATAATAAGGGCAAAAATCAGGAAGGCAGCATCTCTCTTCAAAGAGAGCCTCAGTTTCCCTGTCTCGAAGGTGCTGGGGTCATAGGGAAGCCTCCAAGTAATGCTAGTATGTTGCCAGCTCTGAGGTGAATTATAGGGACTTGCAGGAGCAGGGGCAGTGGCAGCAGACCGGGGGAGTCCCTACGTGGGCTTCATGGAAGCCATGTTGAAGCAGTAGCTACACATTTGAGAAATTTGGAAGGTCTCAGAGGCCTGAAGTGGCCATGACTCTAACCTTAGCCCAGCTTGTTCGTATCTGGTAGAAGTTGGGGCTTTTGGATGGGTGACCTTGTGGCTTTGGAGAGGTTACCCCGAGCTCTCATTGGTTCCCTTCCAGTCCCAGAGCCAGCCAAGATGCTAGGATTATCTGGTGGGTTGGAAGCCATGAGATGCCATATTGAGACCATTGGGAGCTTAGCCACAATGCAGGTCTCTGCCTGGAACTTCCGCTGCAGGAGCCTGGCAGACAGAAGCCCTGAAATTAGTGCTTTGACATCGAGGCTGGCTGGATCAACACCGTGGGTGTGGGCACATTAGAATAAGTCAGGCCAACCTGCATTGCTCCCTGGGATGTCTCCAGGGCATCGTCTAGGCTTCTAGGCCACCACCCAAGCTGAGTTTCAGCCAAGCTCTGCTGGACCCTGAGGGCTTTAATGCAGGCCACTTATTATCCCTGAAGCCACCAGCTGGAGTCTTTCTGCTTGCATGATTCTCACAGAAGGCTCAGACTAGGGGATCGGGATGGTACTTTATCCCTGCTTTTAGCTATAGGGATTTCTCATCCCAAACCAGCTAAGGGCTGAAAGGTTGATGGGTGTTGGACTCCCTAAGGATCTCCCCACAGACCTCATTCTCCAAGCGCAAAGGCTGAGTGACGGTCAGGCTGAGTAACATACCAGGGTCCTAGAGATGGCAGGTAGAAGGCGGAGTCAGGATTTGAACTCAAAGCCACCCAATGCCAAACTTCATGCTTGCCTATACTACCCCAAGTGTGAGGCTATTTGAGTAGTACCTAGCTGGTTTGTTCCTTAGTCTTTTAGGGGTAGGGGGTTGATACTTGAAGCAGCATGAGGAGCCCTCTGGTCCTCCAGGGACCACATTTGGCTATGAAACACTGAGGTGTCAGTCTGTGGCTCCTCAGGGCCAGAGGCTCCTCCCACCTTGTGCCTCCCCCCCCCCTTTAAGCAGTAGTCCTAGAATGTGACCAAATATAAGATAACCTGGGACTCTTCAACAATTCCCACTGCCCATGTTGCATCATACACAGTTGAATCAACACCTCTAACATTTTGGCTCAATCTCGTGCCTTTAAGGGGATCTCCCAGAAGCCCCCGGGTGGTTTCTGTTTACACTTGAGTTTCTTGGCCATTTTAACTGTAAGGGGGGCTGAGGCGGGCACGTTCTTGCCTACAGAAGTACCAGAGTTCCATAGAAAGAAGACATGCATGGGGTCAGTGAGGTGGCTCAGCGGGTAAAGGCACCTGCCACCAAGCCTGAGGATCTGAGTTCAAGCTGACGGTCCCTCGTGATGGGAAGGAGAGAATTGACTCCGGGAAGTAACCCTTTGACCTTCACAAGCTCACCTTGGAGTTAGTGTATACACACACACCACACACATACACAGATACACACATACACAGACACACACACAGACACAGACACACAGACACACAGACACACACACACACACACACACACACACGGAATAAGAATTAAAATTCAAGAAGACAGGAATGGAGGACAGGTGGTGAGCTAGACAACAGTCTCCACTTAGTCAGCTGTCTGTCCTGTTTTTGGGTTTGTGTGTGTTGGAGACCAGAGGCCGATGTCAAGTGTCCTCAGATGCTTCCCACCTTAACTTTTGAGACAGGGTCTCTCCTGGACCTGGGCCACACTGATTGGCTAGACTGGCTGGCCAGCAAGCCTCCCCAGAACTGGGACTACAGGCATGCCTGACTTTATCTTTTTCTTTTTAAAAGATTTGTTTTATTATTATTATTTTGGCTATGTGTCTGTGTATGTATACACATAAGTACAGGCACCTTTGGAAGCTGGAATAGGGGCATCACATGCCCTGGGGCTGGAGTTATTAGTGGTTGTGAGCTGCCTGATATGGCTTTTGGGAAATAAACTTGGTCCTCTGCTAGGGAAGTCAGTACACTTAACCACGGAGCCTTTTTCCCCAGCCAAACCTGGCTTTTTCAACTAGTGCACACAGTCCCAACAGGGTGTGGCAGGGCCGCACTTAGCCATCTCCCTGTGGTCACATGTGACCCAGATGGGGATTTCTGAGACTCAGTGTAGGAGGAGACTTGAGACCGGAGAAGGCATTGGGCCATCTTCTTTTTCCACCTGCCATTTCCTGACGGAGTGTCTTACTGGTACGGATGGCCACACTTGTCTCTTTCACACACTGCCCAGCTCACTCAGGTGGGGCGGGGCCTTGGAGAAGACCCAAGGCCTAGTGGTCAAGTGACTTGCCTGGAGTCACCCAGACATTCCTGTGCCTGCCTGTGGCTCTGATCCCTCCCCTCCCACCCACTCCCTCTGGCTCAGATGCTCTCTACCATCTCTCCTCATTTCAGCCTGAGCTCTGGGGCCTGGGCAGTAGCTGCCTGTTGGTTTGCAGACACTGTCGGCTATGGGTTGAGAAGTTCTTCTGAGGTGACTAAGTTCATTTGTCAGCTTCTTGGGGAGCCCACTCTCATGTGAGGTCATGAAACTCCACTACAGTTTGCTATGTCTTTCTTTGGGCCTTCATTTGGGGAAGGTTCTTCTCGCTGTCTGACTTAATGTCGGCTTGCTGGAGCATAACCTGACATCAGGAAGACTTGGAGCTGAATCTGCTGTGCTGAACTAGAATCTGTCCTTGGCCCTGAGTCTCTTCTTGCCCTGACAGAGGCTCATTTCTCTGTGTCTAAGTCCTGGGAGGGCAGGATGGGAGGGAACTGAATTCCAGTGACATGATCCCTTGGGTCTGGCTCTTATGCTCCAGTAAAATGCAGGGGACCTTGGAGAAAGTTGGGTTAGCTTCCTGCACAAGTGAGGCCCGACTCCACATAAGAAGCAACCCTAGCCGGTGGGTGTGGCATGCAGGACTCAGCCACCCACTATGGCCTCATCTGACCCAGCCCATTGGGATTCCTCAGTTTCCCTGTAGGAAGAGACTTGAGGCCAGAGAAGCAAGTAGTTTAGGAAGGCCACACAGCCATCATGTGCCCGGCTGAAGTCAAAAGCCATGCATGCAGAGAGACTCCAAAGTCAAATGCCTTTCACTATGGCATTGGTAAGCTCCCGTCCCTTCCCACTCCTTAGGGCCACATTCCTTTATCTCCCTCACTGGCAGTGTCCCCCAAACACAATGAGATGTCGGTGTCCTTAATGAAGGGTCAGGGAGGCATTGGCCTCCTTGTGTGTGGGAAGCGGTACTTGCTGTCAGTCTCTTTCAGTCTAATCACACAAGAGCTACCATGCTCTGAAGAATCAGTAAGAGGGGACAGCGCCACCTCTAGCAAGAAAGGCCTGGAAACCACAATACAACCCAGGCCCTGAGGCTCAGGCCTAATTGGCAGGTGGGTTCAGGCGTGGGGGTATCCAGGGACAGTGTTTGGGGTAAGGGAGGGGTGGTTAGGCAGATTATGAGTTACAGTCATGGTGCTTTAGCAGGGTTGAGGTGGCATGGGGGGATATTCATGAACACACACACACACACACACACACACACACACACACACACACACACACAAGCATACCATAGATCATCAAAACTCCCTTGGAGCTGTGGTTTTAGGTTGCCTGGGTTGAGAAGCAGAGACGTAAGCTAGGGAAACGAGGGACTCCCTCCCTCTTGAGAAGCCTGATTAAACCAGTTGCCTTGTGTCCTTCTAAAGAGCTCTGGTTCATATCTACCTCTACTCCTGGGGTAGGTACACACCCATTCCAGCTTCCATTGGCCAAGCTGTTCTCCCAGGATAGGACCTGATAATTCTGTACTCTGTGGGCACCTAGGGACATTGGCTGTAGTGGCCAGGGTGGTGTCAGCCTCCACAGGATGGCAGGTGCTAGCAAGATGGCTGGCCACTGAAATGGCTAAAGGACATAGGGGACTGACAGCAGGTACCACCCCATCACCTTTGTGGATGGAGCAGCCTGATTTGCAGAGCCAGAGGGGACCCTAGGCTCAAGCCTCTCTCCAGAGCAAGCTACTCAGTAAATCCCAGTGTGCTCGTTTCCCCTAAAGCAGCGGTTCTCTACCTCCCTAATGCTTTAATTCATTTCCTCATGTCGCGGTGACTCCCAGCTATAAAATTATTTTTCTTGTTGCTCCATAACTATAATTTTGCTCCTGTTATAAATCATAATGTAAATATCTGATATGCAGAAGGTCTTAGGCCACTCCTATGAAAGGGTCATTTGCCCAGAGGGGTCAAGACCTATAAGTTGAGAATCACGACCCTAGACATTTTTGGAAGATGAGAACAGATCTTGTCCCTGAAAGGGGACGGGTAAGAGAGCAGTGTGGACAAGCAGGGATCTCCAGGGCACCTTGGGCAATGCTGTGAGTGGATCCTAGCTCTAAAGAATTCCAAGTCAAGGTCAAAGTGGACCCAGTACCTTGCTCTTCAGGCAGAGTTCTGCAGAATTCTGTTTGCTGTCCTATAGCCCTGAACAACTGGAATTTTCCAGCGATCACAGAGGAACACCTCTGGCCCTTTGTGGTGCTTACAATTTGGACCTGAGATGAATTTAGCATTTAGTAAGCATCTGATGGTGGCATACACAACAAGTGCTAGAGCCAGCTCAAATCCACAGAGGTTAGAGTCTGAGAGACGAGCTGGTCTCTTAACTCCGTTCTTCAGAAGCCCAAACTAGTGGCCTGTTGTAGGGGGGGGGGGGAGACACACACGGACTTGCTCGGTCTCTGCAGTGAGACCTGCCCTAACATTGACCTAGATGTGATGGGTGTGCCTGTGTATGTACACACATGTGCATGCATGCTTGACACGGTAGACTAACCAGCAGGTGAGTGAGTGGCTTTTCAAATCACCACACTCTTGGGACATTTAGAGGCTGCAGCAAACTCCACCCTACCTCCCTTTAGCTTCTCCAGACAATATGGTCCCTGGTACTAGCCTCATGGTGGGGCCAGTAGGTTCTGACTCCTAATCAGAACACTCCCTCCCCCATTTTGTGGGAGATGAACATGAGGTTGGCAAGTGTTTCTCACTGTGGACCCTGACATCGTTTTCCTACCTCACACTAGAGCCTCTTATCTCTCGCGTACACATGGAAATCTGGTGGGCATGTGTGAGTAGGTACATGGACACATACTGCTGTTGCACACAGATGAATTCATGTGTGCTCTGGGTGTGCCCTGGGGACCTCCTGGGGATTCTAAGCAGCTTCCTTTGTCCCCAGCCTTCCAACAGACTGTGGTTCCTGGCAGCCACCAAGCTCAGCCCCAGCACCCCCTGGTTCAATCTGTCTGTTTTTGGCTTTGGATCCTGCTAGGCATAGGCCCCCACTTCTTCCTCCAACCCCCACCAAGAGGGCTGGGATGAAGGGCAGGGGCAGGCCAAGGCTGGCCCGGAGCTCATGGCTAATTTTCCCGGCCACAATCGATCCAGCAGCTTCTCCTGAGTCTATTAGCAGTCGGCAAGTGAAAATATCCCCCATCGAGAGCCCTGACCTGAGACAGGGAGGGATCCATAGCAATTTGTTCAAACAGAGGAGAGCGATTCCTTCTCATTTCTATTCCAATTTATTCCAGGGAGAAGGGGGTCAGGCTGGGAGGCCAGAGCTGGACCCAGGCCTTGTCCACTGGGTCTTCTGTGCTAGCCTGGGTGGCAGCTGGTGCCATGCCTGGTTCCTGGTGGGGGCTCTGTGGGGGGGCTGAGAGGGAGACCTGCCAGCCTTCCCAGCAGGCTTTGCTTGGCTGCTTGGCTTTGGTTGTGGGTTTGGTTTTCACAAAACACAAAGCCACCAGCCAGAGCTTCATTCCCAGGCACTGGGCCCTGTGCCAGGCCTAAGCTCACCCAGGACACCCTTGCCAGGAAAGAGGCTAGGCTGGTGCAGGACCACAGTGCCCCCAGCTGGGCCCAGAAGTAGGTGATACAGGGCCGGGCAAAGGGGTGCTGCCTGACGCTCCGTGGCCAACTGGTTGGTGATAGCCATCTCTCAAAGGGGAGCGAGCACCATAGGGCTCCGCTGAACTGAACTCCCTGACTCAGGCTCCTACTTTGGGACTGGTCAGAGCAAACGTTTTGCTGGTGGCCTAGCCAGGGAGTCTCTTTTAAGCCCCTTCCAGGGCTGGGTATGAAGAGAAGTTGGTGGAGTGCTCACCTAACATGCATGAGTTGCTGGTTAGCTCCCCCATGCGGCACAAACCGGGTGTATAGGCACACCTGTGATTTTACCACTTTGGAGGTAGCCACAGGAAATTCAATTCAGTCACCTTGGCTCCATAGTGAGTTCAAGGCCAACCAAGCTACCTGGGACCCCACTTCAAGAAAGAATAAAGCCTTCTTTCCCCAACTTTTGTTCAACACCTAGTGTTTTCTTGTCACTGGGTCAGAGAAGCTAAATTCCTACTTTGCCATCTACCTCAGTTTCTCTCAGCTGGTCCTTTTGCTCTTGTGCGCACCTCAGCCCCACAGCCCCAGAGAGCAGCGTCTTTCTTCTGAATGAGGAGATCCTGATAACTGAAGCCTCAGGACCCGACACTGCAGCCCCTTCTCCAGGGACTCCACACACAGGCCCCCATCAGACCCAGACCTCGGAAGAGTGGTGCCATGGCAACCGGAGAGGAGGCTTCTGGGAAGAGTTGACCACGTGGCCCCTATGCATGGAGGCCTCCTCCCTCCCTCCCTCCCTGTTTACTTTCCTCCTTCAGAGCCGCGGGAGAAAATCTTCACACTCAAGTGTCAGCGGCTCGCAGCTCTGAGGTCAGCTGTTGCACATGACTTGTCAGGTTCCGGTGACAGCACCAGGGTCTAATTTCAGCATCCCGTAACTAAATATACCATTATGGGTGAATGATGACTTTCTTGCTCAGGGGGGACTGGTTGAGGCAGAGTGGGCTGAAGGGTAGTTGCAGAACCTTCTGGAATGGATCGTGGGTTCCAGTCCTGCCTCAACCATGCGAAAACTTGGGCAGGATTTTGTTTCTCCCATGCCTCAGTTTCTCTACCTATGAGGAAAATCGAAGTGTGCTAAGCCGTCTATAGTACCGTGACATCCTGGCCCACAGGAACACACGGGTGGCTCCACATGCAGATGGACTCAGGGAGGTTCTGGAAGCATGGCTGTGGTTCCTCCCTGAAGCTGGCTCAGAACATCCCAAGAATGGGAGCTCCACTGAGTACTCACAGCAACAACCTGGGATGGGGGAAGGGATCCCAAGATCAGTACCCTCCCTTTTTTCCTCTTTTTCTTCCATCCTAGGAGCTGGGGCCCTGCCAGCTCTCAGGCTGCAAGATTGATTTTGCTTTCAATGTTGTTACTGTTATTATCAACCACTTAAACAAGTTCACAGGAAGCAGCCGGCCCCTGTGCCCATCAAACAGTACCGTTCATCCGAGCTCTCTGCCCATACCTGTCGATACATTTTTACATAGTAGTAAACAGTCTCTCCTTCTGCACTCTCTGCTGGCTTTATCTCCCGCACACGTCTCACTATTGACAGAGCCCTCAGACTGGCCACTTTAATGGGCAGGTAGTATCCTCTGCATTGATGGGCCGGGCTTGGGTCACCATTTCTCTGTAGCCAGCTCCTGGGCAGGTGCCAATTTGCCTTTCTCTTGAATAATGCCGCTATGAATATCTTTTTGGGAACACTTTTTCCCTTTGCAATAATGTCTTCCCCAAAGTGAGTAGCTTCTGGCACTGAGATAGTCGGATGGGTTTGTCGTACACGGCCTGGCTCTGCTAATCTGATCATTTCTGTGTGTTTGTCTGCCCTGGTTTTATAGGTGTTTGGTCTCATGCTTTTGAACTTCTGACTTTTCACATCCCGAGGCCGTGTTTGGACCTCTCAGCACCTGATAATCATTGCAAGAGTAGATCTGCACCAGGCTTTGCAGTTTACACAGCACTTTGCTAGATGTTGCACTTAGCAAGACACTGTGAGCCTAATGTTACTTTGTGGGGGTTTAGTCAAGGGAAGAGCTGGCATGAAGCCTTCCTTCAATGTCTACTTACAGCAAGTTTGATGGAAAGGATTCCCACCCAGCCATCACCATCACCTTCTGTCTGAAGGCTCAGGGTCTCAGACACCCTCCAGAAGCCCAAGTGGAGCCCTATGCTTTGAGGTTGGGTATTGGATCCATGGGCTCATATGGAATCCCCATTAACCCTTCATATTCTTGGGCTTTGGAGTCAAAGTCTTTAGGACCCCCTGGTTTCAGCACAGTGCTGTTTTGCCTGTTCCTTGCCAGGCCCTGATCCAGGGTCCACCTTCTAGGATGGGGATCTGGATGTGGTACTGTAGAAGAGGCTTGATTCCTAGGACCTGTGTCCAAGGCTTATAGGTACCATGGTACTCAAGGGGATGTGAGCATCCACATTGGAATAACCAGGCCTGTATTGTGGGTCTGGTTTATTCTGCCCCCCCCTGTCTATTGTTCTAGATTGTCTGTCAGGCATCTAGTGCTGAGCCTGGGACATCCTATCCTTATATGTTAACACTCACTATTTATAGCCAGCCCATTTTATAGTCAGAAAACTGAGGCTTCAAACGAGAGTATTATGATTTGCCTCAAGTCACACAGCAATTATTGTCACAGTTGGGACAGGAATCCTGTTCCCTGAGCATACGTGTTTATGTATAAGGGCAGAGGCCTAGATTATAATCAGACTCTGAGCTACTGGCTAAGACCAGGGCTGAGGGAACTATGAGAATGACAACATGTTGGGGCTACATGATGAGGACCTGAGATAGGTTATTGAATGAGTGAACCAATAAACATGGCCCTAAAACCCTGAGCCAGGCCAGTAGGCAACAACCTCAATCCCCTATTGTAATAAGGTTTCTAGCTCCAACTTTCTGGTCTAGCCCAAAGATTTGACCTAGGACTCAGGCATATTGCTAGCTCCTTCATCTGAACTCAACCCATCTTGCTCAGCCACATGGCTTAGTACCTCTTCTTAGCAGCATTTCCTCTGCATCTCCTGGCAGCTCCAGCGACTCTGTGGCATCTGTGTCTAGTGTCTGTCTCTGCTCTGAGATGTTCCCAAGTTTTCTTAGCCTGGTAGCCCCGCCCACACTTCCTGTCTGCCTTTTGACCAATAAGCTTTTATTAAACCCATAGGCAGGACAATTATTTAAAATGTAACACATAATCCCACTACAATCCCCCACCAGTAGGGGGAGCTCTTTCAATGGTTACCAGGCTCAGCCTCCTTTGCTGTTTTGATTTTTGTATCTTGCTAAAGTATCTCCTATTCAGTTCTATTGACTCCTCTTGTAGAACTTTGGGACTATTTCCCAGAGGATCCTGGGTTTCTTACCAACTGGAAATGGAGCAGAAATGAGTGCCTACCAGGCACCAATCCCTGTGCTTGGTGCCCAAAGCTCAATCCTCAAGTGGCAGTGGAGTAGTCAAGTATGAGGAGCAGTGATTCCCCTCTGAGACTCAGAGGTTTATTGACTTTCCCAGGGTCACATGACTGTGAAGTCCTGTCTCTGTCTCTCAGATCCCCCTTATACAACCCAGGATTCACAGCCTCAACCTACTAGGTTCCTGTCTGAGGTTGGG
The DNA here is from genome assembly GCA_004025045.1 of Sigmodon hispidus. Lineage (NCBI taxonomy): Eukaryota > Metazoa > Chordata > Mammalia > Rodentia > Cricetidae > Sigmodon > Sigmodon hispidus. Next base: position 114,584 of record PVIH01002336.1, on the reverse strand, counting down.
GCCTTCCTTCTTTTTCTTCCAAGTGTCTGCCCTGTGCTGGCTGCTGCTCTCCTTTGACCCCCTCAACTTTGGGCTGGTGTCTCTGTACTACCAGGAACCTACAGGTTCCCATTTAGAGATCTTCCCCAGTGGCCTAGGGAGTCTCTTCAGAGCCTCATGAACAAGGCATGCCTCATGATGGCTGCTGACTGGAAGCTGACAAATGGGAGCTTCACCTGGCTCACCCCCTATGAGGCACAGATGTAGTGAGAAGTGCTGAGCATCCCCAGGGACTCGGGGGACAAGCTGGCCACCACTTTCAGAAAGATGAGGTTCTAAGAGGAGCAGCCTCTTTCAGAAGCTTCCAGCTCTGCCAACAAGCTGTGTATCTGCTAATGTAATAGCAGCTTGTTTCTGGGCTCAATGAAAGAGGGAATTGGCTTAATGTGCAATTGGCCTTTTATATTTACTTATCATGTGCATGTGTCTGCAAATAAAGATGCAAATGCACACGCATGTGTGTGCAGGCCAGAGGACTACTTTGGGTGTTCCTCATCCACCTTGATATATTAGACAGAGTCTCTGACTGGGCAGTGACTCACTGATTTGGCAAGACTGGCTGGCCAGCAAGCCCCAGGGACCAGCCTGCTTCTCAACACTCACCACCATGCTCTGGCTTTTTTACTTGAATGGTGGGGATGGAACTCAGCATTGCAAAGAACTTGAGCTTGCAAAGGCAAGTACTTCACTGGCTGAGCTATTCCTTCTGTCCTGTGGGTTTGGTTTTGATCAGCACAAAAGGCCTTGGGGTGAAGAGCAAATTTTACCGTGTCTTTGCTGAGGAGCCCCAAGGCCCCTCACAGAAGAGGCTTTCTGTCTGCGAGGCTCTGTATCCTGGCTCCGAGGGCAGAGAGCGCTCATTTTGGAGGCTCGAGAAGTGTTACAGAACCAATCAACACATAAGTGGAAAATTCAAAGGTGCCCTAGGAAGGCTTGGAGTACAGGGAGGGTGAAGACAATGAATGTGGCTTTGGGGTTATTGGTCTGCCTGGGAGAGATGACCAGGGTGGATGGGGGCAAAAGTCTGCTGGAATTTCTCTGAAGATGGCCTGCACTGGGGTGAGGCTAGAAGAGATAGGCAGAGAAAAGGCGATGGTTTCAAACTGGTTTTTCCAGCATGGAACTGGAGGTACCTCTAGTCTAGGCAGGCTTCCAGAAAGTCTGGGTCACCCCTAGCTGGCAGCATCTAGATATCTGGGCTACATGAAGGTTAGAGCAGCCCCATTTCAGAGACCATAAAGGATAAGGCTCATTTCCCTGGGAGGCCCCTGTCTGATAACCCATGGGCCACAGGAAGGGCTCAGAGAGTCTATCCTGGCCAAAGACGCTTCGGGAAGGCTGGCTGTCAGCTGCCCCAGGAAGCCATCTCTCAGACCATGGGCCACCATTCTCTAAGCAGCTAATTAGGGAAGAAAAGCTTGTTAATATTTCAGCACTGTTAACTCTGCTCAGTTATTAAGTGTCCATTTACATTACATACATAAAAGGATCAATAAACATGTTTGTACCTAGAGATGACAAGGCAAGAGGGGGCTTAGAAATGGAGGGATGGCAGTGATGGATGCTGTCCATCCACATGACCTGACTAGAGACAGTGTCCTCAACCCAGTTCTTAGCACTGTACCGGGCACCCAGCAAATAAAATTCAAGAAGTGCAATAGCTTCCAGACCAGAGCAATTTTTTTTTTTTTTTGGAGGGGGTGGTGCTTATGTAACCTTGTTGAGCCTCACCTTTCTTATCTGAAGAATGGAAACAGTGATCTGCTCATTAAGACAACAGATAAGATCATATCTGAGATGACATACTCTGTAGAACACTGCAGACTATATGTGTTTCTTCATACACCATTGTGGTAAGGGTGACCGGGGTATGACCCAGGTCCCAGCTCACAGAAGTCCCTCTCCGGCTCTCAGCATGCTCTCAGTCACAGCTTGTGACCTCCTGGGGAAACCAAGCAGTAGGAATTGATCCCACAGAACAGTGAGCAGAGTTACAAGGTAGCAAGCCTGGCCTTCAGTCCCAGCTCTGCTACAGTCTCAGTGAGTGACCCATTCAAAGTATTTTCTTCTCCTTGCCTCAGTTTCCCTTTTTTAAAATTTATTTATTTATTATTAAGTATACAGCATACAGAAGAGGGCACCAGATGTCATCATAGATGGTTGTGAGCCACCATGTGGATGCTGGGAATTGAACTCAGGACCTCGGGAACAACAGTCAGTGCTCTTAACCTCTGAGTCATCTCTCTGGCCCCCTCAGTTCCCCTTTTTGAGAAGGAAGCTAAATATTGACTTGTTCTGTCTTAGAACAGAGATAAGGAACTCGAACATATACAAGGCATTTAATTTTATTTATTTAGTGTGCTCAGGAATGTTTATGTCTGGGTGTATGAGCATGATATGTAGGTGTGACATCTGCACATGTGTATGTGTGCTCCTGTGGAAGCCAGAGAAGGGTGTGTGAGGTGTCCTGCTGTGTTATTCTCTGCTTTATCGATTGAGGAAGAGTCTGGAGCCTGGAGCCTGGAGCCAGCCTGACAGCTAGCAAGTCCAGCAATCCTCCAGTTTCTCTCACCTCACCCCACCAGGGCCCTAGGCTTTTACATGCTTGCTGAGGATTTGAACTCAGGTCCTCGTGCTTACCCAGCAAGCACTCTTGGGCTCTAAGCCATCTCCCCAGATGTTTTAAATGCTCATGTGGGTTTACTTATACATTCTCGCAGTCACTGCATTTTTAAAAAAGAAGATTAAGGCTCCCAAGGCTTGAGGGAGCACACTGTACCCTAAGAGAGGAGGAGCTCAGAAGAGCACCTCCTAGTCCCCAGTCCCTGCACTACCCCCAGGATGAATTTCCAGTTTCCTATTTATGAGACATCTCTTCCAGTTTCAGGTCTGCTTTGCATGTTTCCACCCAGGGAAGGAAGAGGTCCACAGTGGGTAGTCTCCTGTCTCTCTTCTAGATCCCGCTTCATTGTCCCAGGGAGCTGCCATTCATCAGGAGAACTTGTGTTATTTGGGTCAGTGTTTTACATACATGGCTGGCTCTGAGGGAATTACCCATTCTCACTTACAAACCAGGAAGCTAAAGCTCAGAAAGATTAAGAAACCTGAGCAGTGTCTCCTAGCAGGTGGGTAACAGACCTGGTTAGTGCTCAGCCCTCCTTTCTTCAGTCTGTCCCCGCTAGTCTTGGTTAGAGACCCCTGCTTTAATTAAGGCTATCATTGCACTCCCGGAAGCCACTCTGGCCCTCTTTGCTTCCCAGCTTGATCACGCTCTCTGAGAATGAGCCCTGTTTACTTTTGCCTACAGCCTCTTCAGCACCCAGCAGGGCGCCACGGACCCTGAACCTTTGTTGTTGGCTGGGTGGAAGGGATCATGACAGGCCCTGTTTGGGCGGCCTTTTGAAGCAGATGTCATTCCTTGAGGCTTCCCAGGATGTGCAGAGCTGGGGGTGGGGCGCGGAGGAAAATAAAGTCAGGGACAGAAATATTGAATATTAAGCTAGCAGGGTCTGCGGTAGTGATTGTGGACAACAGGGCTCATGTTGGGATGCCAAAGCCAGGGACACTAGGTATGTGATACCAGGAGGAAAATGTAAGGCTGGAAGGAAATAAATTCTTTTTTATTTATTATTTATTTGTTTGTTTGTTTGTTTGTTTATTTAAGATAGGGTTTTTCTGTGTAGCCCTGGCTGTCCTGGAACTCACTCTGTAGATCAGGCTGGCCTTGAACTCAGATCCTCCTACCTCTGTCTCCTAAATGCTGGGATTTAAAGGCATGGGCCACCACCACCTGGCCCAAATCAACATGTGACTTTTTCTGGGAGAGGTGGATGGACGTCTGGTCACCCACATAAGACACCTAGTGACTCTGAGCATATGGTGGCTTCTTATTGGAGACTCAATGACTCTAAGGCAAGCACATCCATGGAGCTCCCACAGCCTGCAGACAGCTCCACCAGAGTCTCCTCTTCAGCAATGTTCCTCCTGTGTGACCTTGCCCAGGGCCTTGTGACCCCTGGTCATCTGCTGGACACTCTCTCCTCCTTCAGGGAAGAGATGTTCCAATTATCCAGAAATGGCTACACATCTATCTCCAACGTGGGGATTGTGCGTTGGTTCTGGGTTCTCTGGGATAATTATAATGATTAATGCCAGCAGACACAGATAAATAGATGTTTTCTTTCTTTCTTTTTAGTTTCTTAAATAGCTTAGTGTGTTAGTCACTGCCACAAAATACTTGAGAACCTCAACCTAAGGGTTGAGGAAAGGTTTGTTTTGGTTCATGGTTATAAATGCATACTATAGTATCTGGCTTTTTTTTTTTTTTTTTTTTTTTTTTTTTTTTTTTTTTTTTTTTTTTTTTTTTTTTTTTTTTTTTTTTTTTTTTTTTTTTTTTTTTTTTTTTTTTTTTTTTTTTTTTTTTTTTTTTTTTTTTTTTTTTTTTTTTTTTTTTTTTTTTTTTTTTTTTTTTTTTTTAAGCGTGAGTTCTTTGGATTAAACTAAAATTCTCAAATCCTCTCGTGTGCAAAGCAAGCACTCTACTGGCTGTTGTATGTACTCAGCCCTACCCAGCCTGCTTTGAGACAGGAGCTCACATAGCCCAGGCTAGCCTCAAGCCCAGGCTAGCCTCAAAGTCTATGGAGCCAAGAATGACCTTGAAGGGATCTTCCTGCTTCAGCCTCATAAATGCTGGGATTAGGGATGTGTGTCATTGTGCCTGGTTTTATGCAGTGACTGGGATCAAATCTGGGATCACATGTGCACTAAGCAAGCACCCTGCACATTGAGCTACAGCCTGAGCCCTCTTTATCAAAGGTCTTTGATTGATTAAGTTAGTGCCCTTATGATCCGATCACATTTTACCACAGCTGGGGGCCAAGCTTCCAACGTGAGCCTTTGAGGGAGGTGCTACATTATGATATCACATTTATCAGGTGTGGCTGGCGGATGGTGATGGATGGAGAGAGGTCCTATGCCCCATGTGAGCTCAGTGAAAGGTGGTGATTGACTGGAGACATTAAATTGGGTTCACATGGAAGGACTTTATTGTTATGGAAAGAGGGAGATGAGATTGATGAATGGAGAGAATGAGAGAGTGAAAGAAGGGGGGATTGAGGAGTGCCTTCTAGCAGGGTGGGGGAAGGAAGGGAAAGAGGGTCAACAATGGGAATCCTTAAATGGAGCTTGGTGTTAGAACTCAGGGCGGGGTCGGGCTAATTGCCATTGGCCAGGTATGGCTTCGGGGACTAGGACAGAATCCTTACAGGAGGGGCATGTCATATACACACTATAACAGGCAGAGTGATTGCCCAAACAGATACCTGAATCTCGCCGCCATTGAACTGGCATTCAGAAGGAGACTCTTTTGTCCCACCTTTGTGGGACATTCTGGCATTCCCTTCCCACTCATTAATACACCGTCTACCCAAGGCAGTCACTGCCAAGCTTGTCACGACAAGGTTAGCTTTTGCAGTTCTGAATTTTGAACAAATGAAATCATGCATTATAGACACTTTCGTGTCTCAGTTCTGTCAAATCATGCCTGGGAGGTTCGGCAGCATTGGCCTGGCTATCGTTCATTTCCTTCACTTAGGCTAGTGTCGCAGCTTGTAAAGACACCAGCGGGGGCTGGGGAGATGGCTCAGTGGGTTAAAACACGTGCCGTGAAAGCCAGATGACCTGAGTTGGATCTTTAGAGCCCATGGAGAATTTGGGCACAGAAATGGAAGCATCTGTAATTGTAATACACCCTTACTGAGAGATGGCAAGTAGAGACTGGAGAGCCAGTGAGCCTGCGACACGGAGCTTGGCCAACTTGCCTTCTATTTGTTTTTGTTTGGAGACAGTCTCCTGGTATAGCCTTGGCTGACACAGAACTTTCTTTGTAGACCAGGCCGACCTTGAACTCACAAAGATCTACCTATCTCTGCCTCTCCATCGCTGTATACAAGCACATGTCACCACACTGGGTTCACCTCTACCACCTTTGATGGGTGCATAATTGCTTCAGAGTTTTCGTTAGTTGGAGGAAAGCCTCTCAGAAAATTCTTTCTTTTTTTTAATTTTGTTAAATTTTTTTTATTTTTTTTAGATTTCACAAATTCAATATTTATTTTGTTTTTACATACAAAACTCAAATTCCAAATGAACATAAAACCAAATACCAACCAGAAGATTCTTTCTTAAAGGTTTATTTGTGATTATGCATATGTGTGTATGAGGGGCAGGTATGTGTATGTGGGTGCTGGGAACTGGACTTAACCACTGAGCCATCTCTCCAGCCCTTGGAGGATCCTTGGACCCGTCCTGAGATTGCCATAAGTGCATATTTTTGTTGTCTTTATCCCTCAAGAGAGGAACTTTGGCATCATGGGGCTTATACGTGTTTATCATTCATAGATATGGCTTAGATCTCTTCCTGTGTACTTCAGTGTAATGGGTAGAATTATCTTAATAGCTAATATGAGCAGAAGGAGGTAGATAATCTTAATGATGTCATTTGTGATGGCCGCTTCCTGCACACCTCCAGTGAGGAAGCTACAGACCCTGCCCATGTCTACTGGCTGGCCAGGCCCCCCTCACCCTGGCCCAGGCTTGCTGTGCCCTGAGCATGTGCAGCTTTGTAGCTCTTTTCCATCATCTCTTATCAGTCACCAAGGCTTCTGTCATTACAACACTGCCTTGCTGTGGGCAAGCCACAGCATCCAAGATTATAGCTTATCTTCCATTGAAGCCTGTTCAACCGATGTCTTCCTTGTCAAGAGGCACCCCGGGCTTCCTGCAGACATCCATGCAGCCTTATGGTCTTATCAGCAACCAGCATGCATGACATCTCTTGGTAGCTTGTTGCTTGATGAGACTTCCCGGGGACCTGGGCCAAAGATGCCTATCTCTTCTGTATATGGTGACGTGCGTGCATTTTTATGGCCTGGTGACAGTGACAGGCCCAGTCCCTGGAGTGTGGCGTGCATTTTATACAGACACTGTGCACTGATTACAAAATCAATAGCAAGTTGAAAAGACCTCAGAGATCATCAATCCACCTTCCTCCTACAGATGGGGAGACAGGCTCAGAGTAGTGACCGGAATTGTGCAAAGACACACAGCTTATGTTCTAACTGCTCAACCTAGGATCATTCCTCTATAACAGATGCGTAGTTAGGATGGTCACTGTTTGTACAAGTTTGTCTCATTAGCCACAGCCAGTGTCATGAGGAGTGGCTATCTCACAAGTTTGTTAGCCTATCTGGGGTTGATGGCATGTGCCCACCATCATCTCAGCACTTAGAAGGTGGAGGCAGGAGGATCAGTTCAGGTCCATCCTTGCTACAGTGTACTGGAAGCCAGCCAGGCCTTGGTGAAACCCTATTTCAAAGAGTTTCTTGAGCTGCTGACTGGCTGCCTTTTGGGACAGTGCTGTGGTTCGCTCATGTTTGTCCAGTCAGTGTTGATGGCTGGCACTCCTCTGGAACACATGGTGATTCTACTTCTTATTCATCATGTTCATGCTCTCATATTGTAAGTTCTAGGCGTTGGCTGCATCCCCATTTCAGAGACAGGTAAAATAAGGCCCAGAAAGTACTGCTGTTCTCCCTTTGGTGATATGCAAAGTGGGACTCAGCTCTATCACTAGCCTGGATCTTCTCTGTGCTTTGAAGGGCAAATGCTGCTCTTCTATGGGGCCTCCCAGGATCCCCTTAGCTGCTACAGCTTTCTCCTCCCAGACTACCCTTAGTAACCTCTCCTCAGGCATCCTTGTGAATTCACTCCTCAACATGGGGGGGGCCTTGTGTAGGGACCAAGTGGATGCCTGAACCTGACACACATTCTGGATATAGGATGCAGGAAGGTGCCCAGCGGGGATGCTCCCCACATATCCTTTATATCACATCTGCTCCTTTAATTCTTATACTCTAGAGTCTTGAGCAAGCAGGTGTGAAACTGGAACCCCCCTCCTCCTCTCTAGAGCCCAGACAATTGTAGAGGGTTGTGTTAGGAGGCTGGGGGTTGTGTTAGGAGAGTGGGGGTTGTGTTAGGAGAGTGGGGGTTGTGTTAGGAGGGTGGGGTTATGTTAGGAGGGTGGGGGTATGTTAGGAGGCTGGGGTTGTGTTAGGGGATGGGGTGTTGTATTAGGAGGGTGGGGGTTATGTTAGGGGATGGGGTGTTGTATTAGGAGGGTGTGTTAAGGAATGGAGTGTTGTATTAGGAAGGTGTGTTAGGGGATGGGGTGTTGTGTTAGGAGGGTGGGGGTTGTGTTAGGGGATGGGGTGTTGTGTTAGGAGAGTGTGTTAGGGGATGGGGTGTTGTATTAGAAGGGTGTGTTAGGGGATGGGGTATTGTATTAGGTGGGTGTGTTAGGGGATGGGGTGTTGTGTTAGGAAGACAGAACTAGACTTTAGTGAGTGTCCCCTGTGCCCCTCTAGCCACACCCTTGACTTACACTTTTGGACACTGGGTAGAAGGGAGCCACAGTCTTTGAGGGCTTCTAGCCCCCATTAAAACTTCTGTGCCTTGGAGGGAAAGCCATGCACAGTGCACAGCTTGGGAAACAACGTGAACTTGGGGCTGGGTAGGAGCAGTGCTGAATTACCTCCTCTAACAGCAGAGGCGGAAGATGATGGGGATGTGGCTTAGTGGATGAAGCACTGGGATTCGGATCCACAGAACCTGTGTAAATACCAGGTGGGCACATTAATCCTAGTACTTACTTGAAAGGCAGAAGAAAGGACTCCCCAGAGCAAGTTGGCCATCTGGTTGGCTGGCTGAGAAAGGTCGGGGTTCACTTGAGAGCCCCAGACTCAACGAGGAAAACGGAGAGTGACCAAGGAAGACCCCCTCTGCCATCAGCTTCAGGCTTCCACACACACGCGCACACAAGCTCACATATATACTCAACAAGCAAACACCACACATACACACATGTGCAAAATGAAGTCGAAGAGCGAGCAAGAGCTGAGAGGGTCAGGGCGGGTGGTGTGTAGGCATGTGACTTGCTGGCACTTGTGTGGTCTCCAGGGGAACTGAGATGGGCAGTCAAGCAGAGAAGAGGATTAGGGAGTTTACCCTCAGCCTGTCCCTAGGAAAAGCCTGAGAGTCTAAGCAGCCATGGTCATCCCTCCCTCTGTGTGTGTGCATGCATGTGTGCATGTGTGTGTGTGTGTGTGCTGGGTGTTGAGTCATCTGCCTGCTGTGAGCTATTAGTAGCAGAGGGGATGGACACACGTGTCATATTATAGAGCTGGGTGTGGCACCAAGAGCATCTAAGATTGGGTGCTGCCCAGACAGTGAAGCCAAACTAACAGAACAACTGTCTACACAGACTGCAGTGTTACTGAACTTGGGGGTCACAACCTGTCTGGCTACTGCCCTCAATAAGCCAATTAAAAGAGATAAATTAATGGTAGGATGCAGAAAAAGATTTACTCAACATGGCCACATTGGGAAGATGGACAGAGATCCAGTGAACCCCAAAAGTCCATCTCTTGGGGGTCCTGAAATGAGATCAATGATGTATACATCTAGGCAGTCCCATAAGGTGTGGCCCACCCACCACTGACCCATCATCCTCTGGGCTTTGGTCTTTTCCTGTGAAGTGGTCTGATGTGTTGGAACTGTGTGAAATCTCTTGCCAGAGACAAGTTCCTCTTCTGTTTTTTTTTTTTTTCCTCACATGATATTCCTGGGAAGAATTCCCATTCCTCAGGGTCCTTTTTTAATAGTCTGATAGACTGAGAGACATAGTGTCTCTTTAGAATTTCTTCATTTCTGCCATGCCTGTTATAGCAAGGTATGCTGAAACCACCCACCCCAGGCCACTGGACTTGTCCCTCACTGAAAAGCACACATGGTACCACCTCTTTCCCAGATCCTGAGATCTCTTGATTCTGGCCTGGACCGTTGGAAGAGTTGACCCTGGCCATGTGGGAATGAAGTCTGGGAAGTCTGGAACTTTCCCCAGACACACTGAGAGGCGGCCCTAGCCCCTCAGCTCTGAGTCTTCCCAACCCACTTCTGTTCTCTCTCCACAGCCCCAGCCCAGGCCCAGATCGTGCACGCAGGGCAGGCCTGTGTGGTAAAAGAGGATAACATCAGTGAGCGAGTCTACACCATCCGGGAGGGCGACATCCTGGTACTGCAGTGTCTGGTCACTGGGCACCCTCGGCCCCAGGTAAGCTGGGCCATGGCCTTGATGGGCTCCTATTCTGCCCATACTCTGTTGCCTGGTATCAGAGTTTGAGAGGAAGCAGGAGATGAGGAACTATAAGAAAGACTGGGGCCAGATGACTAGCCTAGGGATTAACTCTTCAGGGAAGTGGCGGATGCTGTGGGTGCCATGGCCTGAAAACATTGAGAGATGAGAGGAAAAATGGAACGCTAGTTGTTCCGTTTTCCCATCATCCCTCTGTGGAAGAGACACATCTTTACATACGCCCTCAAGAAATGCTGGCGGGCAGACTGTATGCCTAGGAGGCCCCTTGCCCAGTGTTCATTTTCATTCTCTCTCTCTGGCTCCTGCAAAGGCCCCATTTTACAGCTAAGAGAAAGCGAGGCCCTGGGAGGCTGAGCAAACTCCCAAGGTCCCACAGCACTTCCGAAAACAGAAGCAGAATTTGAGTCTAGAGGCTGTACCCTCTGTGGATTTGGCAAGCTGCCTTCCTCTTTGAGTTAGGAGCTGCACGGATGATATGGGCAACACTTGAGGCTTTTGGCAGGCCAGAGAAAACTCTGGAGGTTCAAAGACACAAAGCAATTAGAAAGGGACAGAAGACAAGTGTTTGGAAATGCCAGATGAGTTTTGTCATAGATCAAGTGCTCAGGTTCAGGCAGGAGGTATTGCTGAAGGCTGATGGAGAAGGCAGGTGGGAAAGAAAGGCTGGAAGAATTGGCTGCCTGGCGAGCTTCCGTGACCTTTAATACCTGAATAGCAGCAGCAAAGGTGGCGATTGGATTCTAGAAAGGACGTTGAAATTCAGAATCATTTTTTTTTCCCTGATAATTTGGAGCAACAGAGACAGCTTTCATAGCTCTGGTTCTAAGATAAGCAGATGTGCAAGGAAACCCCTAAAGATTCTCCCGTCTAAAGGCACCGACCACCTCAGCTCGCTCCTGCTCAAAGGTTTCTTTGGCATTCACAACAGCGCAGCTGCCTTCCTGTGGATCTTTGTGTCATGTGTGGCGGCGGCAGCACTGGAGATGTGGTTGGAGAGGCTAGTGAGGAAACTGTCAGCCTATGCTGACCATCTGTGTATGTGCCCCACAGGTGACCACTGGTGGCATAGCTGGGTGACAGGGTCTCATTGGCTCAGACATCCTTTAAATTTGCCACATAGACAAGGATAACTGAACTTCTGACCTCCCTGCTTGTACATATGTCATGCTGGTGTTATGGACATGAGTTACCTCACCCACTTTGTGCAGTACTGGGGATTGAACCCAGGGCACGCTGAGCACATTAGGCAAGCAGCTCCTGTCTTCCTGATTTCATTAATGGATTCATTGCTTGCCCTGTCAGACAAGCTCACATATTATGATGCTGCCCTGTCTCCTGCACAGTTGACAAACTCTGGCTTTTGTGTCTTATGTGACTCTCCCTGTCTCTGAACCACTATAACAATCTCCCAAGCGCTTTGCTTGTTCCCTACCTTCATTCCATTGGAATGAACACCCCAAAATCCATTCTATTACCCCTTCTCCCCCAATTTAGCATCAACCAGTGGCTCCCATTGTTTAACAGCTTTGCTCAAAGTCCCTGGGGTACAACTGGAGACTTTCTGTATCCTGTCCCCATTTGCCCCGTGTCCTAGCCATATGGGTCCCCTACCATCCTCCAGGTATGCCCTATTTATCCTGAGTCTGTCACTGTAGTGTCCTCTCCCCAGATGCTTCCTTTCCTACTTGCTTCCTGATAGTGACACTAGGCATCTGTTATGTTCCAAACACAGTTGATGGGTGTCAAGGATGCAGCTGGGGCACCTCTCCATCAGGGGAGTAAGGGGTGAGCCTCAAGGCTCTTTCAAACCAAGGTCAGGACAGAGGAGTGAGGACATCAAAGGAGAAGCAAGAGGGTGGGCCTGCCAGGGTCTGTGACCCCGAGGGAGTCTGCGGAAGGGGAAGCCGCAAACCCAAGATTTTTTTGTTGCTGCTCAAACTACCCGTGACTTGAGGGCAAGTCCTCCGGCATGGAAAGGAGCGATCTAGAGAGTAAGGAAGCTATGAGAGTTGAAAGCCTAGGATGTGGCTCAGCAAGGGAACGCTTGCCCAGCATGTGCTCTGGGTTCCATCCCTCGTACTACAAAATAGGGTGTGGGGGTGCAAACCTATAATCCCAGAGCTTTGGAGATGGAATCCAGAGGATCTGGAGTTCAAAGTCATCCTCAGGAATATAGCAAGTTCATGGCTGGCCTGGGCTATACATGAGACCCTGTTTTACAAATACAAAAGAGGCTTTCTTTAAATGGCGGATGCCTGGCTTGTGTAGGGAGCCATGGGGGAGGTGCAGAACAGATAGATGGGAGCCGAGCAGTTTGAGTCCTAGGGGTGGTCACAGACTTCGAGTGTTCCACATTTCTGATGTGCAAGTTCTATCCTTTATAGGCTTCTGGAATAGTCTGGGTTCTTTAAATCTAAGGAAAAGTTATGGATGAAAAAGACTTCTGTTCTTTGTGCCTTTGGTTTGCTTTCCAAGGAATAATTAATCCTGTAGCTAATTACTAAGATGCAAAAGTCTCCTCTGGGAACAGGGAGTACATGAAAAGCCACTTTCTCCCGAAGTATGGGAGAAACAGAAAAGCAACTGAAGGACATTTGCTGGGGGGTGGGGGTGGGGGGAGACAGGGACAGATGGACGACAATTTTAAAGCTGTTAGGTGTCATCTACTAGAAAGCCAATGGGAGACACTGTATGTGGCCCAGCTGTGTGACCTCCCAAATTAGTGCGATTTTAGGTCAACTAAGAATAAATGAATTGAGAGGGGATTTTATAAAAGCCCCCTGCACACACACACACACACACACACACATGCATACACACACACACAGGTGCCAGCAGCAGTGAGCAGAAGCTGAGGAGCCTGGGGTTGCATATACCTCAGGAAGAGGTATGTTCTATGTTCATATACACAGGTCAAGTAGGCCTAAGGCCTATGGGAGACAATGTTTCCCAAAAGTCTCCCAAAGCATGCCCCTACTGTGACAAACTTCTTCAAACTAGTTACCACACCTCAGTTTCCACAAGCTCCAGGCACCAAATCTGACCTCATCAATTAGCCACCTCCTCAAAGCCTTGAACACGTGAACCTTCTGGGGACACATCGGGTGATAGATCTGAGGATGTTCACAACAAGTCTGGAGAAGTGATAGAAATTATGAAAGAGAGGTTTGAGAATGTAGCTCAATTTCTAGTATGCCTAGCACATGTGAAGCCCAGGATTTGATCCCAGGACTGCATCAAGGTGCTGCTACAATCATGAAATACCAGCCACTGTGGAGGTGGAGGCAGAAGAATCAGGAATGAAAAGTCATATCAGCCACATAGCATCAGAACCCAGCCTGAGATAAGAAAAACATCTATAACTTCAGTTCTAATGGATCCAGCAATCCTCTCTGGCCTCCAAAAGAGGTATGCACATTGTACACAGAAATAAATGAGACGAAGCAAAACAAGAAAACCTACACAAACCAAAATCTATCTTTTAAATAGTATGTTAAAATCTACATAGACAATTTAAGGTAAAGCCATACAGCATCTGCAGCTAACTAAGAGCATCATTAATAATAGAAATTGTTGAGTGACTAATGTATTCGAGGCGCCACATCAAGTGCTTCACTTCCTAAACCTCATAACTTGCAAAGCAGGCATTATGCTATATTAGTTATTGTTGACTGGCAAATACTTCAAAACGCAGAGGCTTGGGTCCTGGAGCCCTTCCTGCCTCCCAGCACCAGTGGCAGGAATCCAGCAGTGGCTGATTCTGATGCAGGGTCTCTCACAAGGCTGGATGTCAGTCATTCAAGCATGATGGAGGCTGCAGAACTCTGCAGAGGGAAGAGGGTAGCTGATGGCTCCTTGCAGGTTCCTCTCCACAGGACTGCTCAGAGAAGGAGAGCTGACAGAGGAACAGATCAAAGCCATAGCCATGGCAGATATCAGTTCCATACTTATTATAGAATATTATTTTAAGGTTTATTACTTTTGTTTATGTTGCATTTATTTAACTTTGTAAAGCGGTGTTACTGTGCCTGTCTAAACATCTGATGGTCTAATAAAAAGCTGAATGGTGAATATCGAGGCAGGAGAAAAGACAGACAGGGCTGGCAGGTAGATAGGGTACATAGAAGGAGAAATATGGGAAGAGAGAGAAAGGAAGGAGCAAGAGAGCAAGGCAAGAGAACACTAGGGGCCAGCCACCCAGCCAGCCAGACACCCAGACATCCAGCTAACCACCCAGACACCCAGCCAGCCAGACACCCAGCCAGCCAGACACCCAGACATCCAGCTAACCACCCAGACACCCAGCCAGCCAGACACCCAGACATCCAGCTAACCACCCAGACACCCAGACACCCAGCCAGCCAGACACCCAGACATCCAGCTAACCACCCAGACACCCAGACACCCAGCCAGCCAGACACCCAGACATCCAGCTAACCACCCAGACACCCAGCCAGCCAGACACCCAGACATCCAGCTAACCACCCAGACACCCAGCCAGCCAGACACCCAGACACCCAGCCAGGCAGCCAGCCAGATACTCAGCCACCTAGCCAGCCAGACACCCAGCCACAGAGCAGGAGTGAAAGAAATATGGAAGTAAGAGGAAGGTACAAGCCCAGAGGCAAACGGTAGAGGAATAATTTTAAGAAAAGCTGGCAAGAAACAAGCCAAGCTGGGCTGGAGTGTGGCTCAGCAGTTAAGAGCACTGGCTGCTCTTCCAGAGGTCCTGAGTTCGATTCCCAGCACCATATTGTGGCTCACAACCATCTGTAATGGGATCTGATTCCCTCTTCTGATGTTCAGGAAGACACAGCACTCTTATACATTGGAAGGAAGGAAGGAAGGAAAGAAGGAAGGAAGGAAGGAAGGGAAAAGATGCCAGGCTAAGGTAGAGCATTTATAAGTAAGAATAAGCCTCCGTGTGTGATTTATTTGGGAGCTGAGTGACAGGTCCCCCAAAGAAAAACAACAGCACATACTCTATGCACATACTCTATGGTAGGCTCTCTCCTGCTGAAGTCAATGGGTCACACAGACCCTCCTAGAACAATGGGCTGGGCCTGCAGAGGAGAGGGCAGCCCACCTTTGGAGCCTGGCTTCCAGTGGAGTTCTTTCACATCCAGGAGTGTGAGACTGAGGACTGAGTAACCTGTGAGCTCACTGAGCTACGAAGTGGGTTAACACACAGTTTATTCAGTTATCTGTCTTCCCAGAGCTAAGCATATACTTACCCAGTCCTCCCTCAACTCTAGGCAACTTAGCTGGCCAGGCTCCCTCTGACTTCCTTGACCTCTGCCCCGACTCTCCTCACTGTGGTATCCTAAGGGTTCATCTGTGCCTTCCTGCCACTTTTTTGGGTCTGGCCTGGGTTCACCCTCTCCTGTACTCTCGAGAGCATGGGTACTGTAAGCCCTGGACGCCATGCATGGTCTTCAGTCCTCTACACCAACCCCAATGCCGTAACTTGCCCAGGTTCGGTGGACCAAGACTGCTGGCAGCGCATCCGAGAAGTTCCAGGAAACATCGGTGTTCAACGAAACGCTGCGCATCGAGCGCATCGCCCGCACACAGGGCGGCCGCTACTACTGCAAAGCAGAGAACGGAGTGGGCGTGCCGGCCATCAAGTCCATCCGGGTAGATGTGCAATGTGAGTCCCCGAGGCCCTGTACCCTGACAGTCTGTACCCCGACAGTCTGCACCCCTACGTGGGACAGTCCTGATCCCTCGGGGCAGGAGAGGAATAGGAGGGAGGAGCAGCATCATAGTGGAGGACCAAAGAGACCTCTCTTTGGGAATGGGCAGCTGCATCTCTCTAAACCTTTTCTCCATTCCCATGTCACCTCTTCCCGTAGGCCTTGACACAGCCCTTTAAAGTGGACCAGGGCCCTTTGGATTCTAGTTCTTCCACAGAGGCGGAGCGAGATACCAGAGCAGGATAGCTTTCCATGTGAGTTGAGGACACAAAGGCAGTTCTGGGGTTTCCCTCTCCACTACCCTGTGCTACTGTGGACCTCCAGTCACAGTCTCCTGGCTGAATACTCGACTGTCTGAGAGAAATTTAAGATTTTATTTATTTATGTAGTGTGTAGCGGTAGAGGGTCACAGGACGGCTTGCAGGGGTTTTTTTCTCCCTACATCCTGGGTCTTGAGGACCAAACTTTGGTCATCAGGTTAAGTAAGGTGTGCTTTTACCCACCGAGACATGAGGCATGCAGGATCTCTGTGAGTTCAAGGTCAGCCTGGTTTACAGAGGGAGTTCCAAGACAGCCAGAGATACACAGAGAAACCCTGTTTCAGAAAACCAAAAGTGAACAAAGCTGCTGATCCCTGGACTCAACTTCAACTTCCAGAAGTTTCTATGTGAGTGACAGGGAATGTGGCCTGACGTCAAGGATGCTCTTAAGCCCCAGTTTAATAATTGTTTACATTTGCACACACGTAAGCACCATTGGTTTCTGAGATGTAGTGTGTTTTGAAGGAACTACAATTGGTCTAGCCTGTGGTCTCCAGACCATACGCACCCTATAATGGCTGTAAATACAGACTGGAACTAAATACTACATTCACTTAAAACATTATTAAATTCCATTTTCTTCCTCTCTTCCTCCCTCTTTCCCTGCATCCCTTATCCCTCTCTTCCTTTGTTGTTGTTCAATTTTGCTGTTCTCAGTCATAAGCTATCTAGATGGAAACATCATGATCTACTGTCAGACTATAGGAAATTCCCTTATGCCCTTTTCCAGCCAATAACACTCCAGAGACAATCCCCACTCATGAGGGGTTCTGGGCATCAGCATTACAAAGAAATTTCAGGTTGAAATGTGGGTAGAGATCTTGTTGAGCATGCAAAAGGCCCTGGGTATGATAACCCACAAGGCAGGGATTGACAGTGGTGGCCTGTGCCTGTAAGACCCAAGAATGAGCAGTAGAGGCAGGAGCATGAGTTCTAGGTCAGCCTCAACCTCCGTGGTGAGTTCCAGGCCAGCCTGGGATAGGTGAGACCCTGTTTCAAAAACAAAAAACAAACAACCCCCCCCCAAACAAACTAAACCAAGAACTAAACCAAAAAAGCCTCAAAAACTTAACAATAAAAAGATATAATTTAACCAGAGCTGAATGCTATCTAGTCTGATTAGCCAATGAGGAAACTGAAGCCCAGGAAGAAAAGGAACTTAGGCAGATCACTGTAAAATCATAGCCAATGAGGGAGCTGAACTTAGCTCTCAATTTGTTTGCAGTCTATGACTGCCTGTTCCATCCTATGAGAGGTACAGAGCTAGAGGCCCCGTACAGGTCCCTGGGGATAGGACAGCTGGTAGGGAGCCCTGGAAACCATTAGATCCAGTCTCCTGCCTCTAACAGCTTGGTTAAGCTTGCAGAACTGAAGGCAAGCATCAGCTTTCTGTGTCATTTGAGTGTGGTCCTGCTCTCCCCAAGGGCCTCAAGGAGCCTGCGCCGCCTGCTCTGGGGTCATCTCATCTTGACTTAGAGCTGGTGTCCTTGCAGACTTGGATGAGCCCATGCTGACAGTGCACCAGACCGTGAGTGATGTCCGAGGCAACTTCTACCAGGAGAAGACAGTGTTCCTACGCTGCACCGTCAGCTCCAACCCACCCGCTCGCTTTATCTGGAAGAGGGGCTCCGACACACTGTCCCACAGCCAGGACAATGGAGTGGACATCTACGAACCTCTCTACACTCAGGTCAGGATGGGCAGCTGGCTCTTCACACTCTTGTACTCCACAAGGATGCACCATAAGGGGCTGAGTCCTGTTGGCCTGGAGTCCCGGAGGCTGGCCTGATCTCAACAATTCAGTGTCTCGGTGGGAGGGACCTGCTTTAGAGTTCACACAGCCTAGGATGCAAAGTCAGAGAGCAGAGAGGTCAGAGGTCAAAGTGAGTCCCAGACAGGGGAGTGCCAAAAGCACCGTGTTCCCCAGAGCATGGCTGGATAGGAACACAGCAACAAACCCCAAGCATCCAAACGGCAAGCAAAGCACCTGTGCCTGCTACTGTGGCTGAGATGGGGACCCAGGATGGGGTAGAAAGGCCTCTCAGCTGTACTGCCCTGTAGGCAGTTCTAGGAGCTGGTAACCAAGCCATTCCAAAAGTGACTGACAGCCCGTATGTGGCCTGTGGGTCATGTTGTGTGGGTTACAAGCCACAGCAGCATTCCCTTCTCATGCATCTTTGTCCACAAGGTGACACTGAGATCTAATCCTCGACAGGCTGCCTCTGCCCCAGAAAAGCCCATGGAAGCTCTGTCAGGACTGTAGAGGCTTCCTAGGGGAAGAGACATGGGTAGGTCTTGAGGAGACAGACCTACACTAGGAATTGCCTGACTGTGGCGTGGTGTAGATGAATGAATATGGGGGACCCCAAGAGACCCAAGCAGGTCCTTACTCCAGTGATCCACCACCATCCAGGGGGAGACAAAGGTCTTGAAGCTGAAGAACCTACGGCCTCAAGACTATGCCAGCTACACCTGTCAGGTGTCCGTGCGCAATGTGTGTGGCATCCCAGATAAGGCTATTACCTTCCGGCTCACCAACACCACAGGTACCCACTTGGACCCACTCCCCACCCTAATGCCCAGATCTTCCCCTCCAACATCCATCCCTAGATTTCCTTCATCCCTGCCACGGTGTCCCTGACCCCTGCCCCTACCCAGGTTTCTCTGTTCCCTCATCTCCCTGTCATTTAGCCCTGGAAGTCTCCTGAGACCCAACCTCCTTGTCCCCTTTAGCGCCACCAGCCTTGAAGCTGTCTGTGAACGAAACTCTGGTGGTGAACCCCGGGGAGAATGTGACAGTGCAGTGTCTACTGACAGGCGGCGATCCCCTCCCCCAGCTGCACTGGTCCCACGGACCTGGCCCACTGCCCCTGGGTGCTCTGGCTCAGGGTGGTACCCTCAGCATCCCTTCCGTGCAGGCCCGGGACTCTGGCTACTACAACTGCACAGCCAGCAACAATGTAGGCAACCCAGCCAAGAAGACGGTCAACCTGCTGGTGCGATGTACGTGACCCGGAGGGTTTGGTGGGAAGTTATGTGGTGAACAGGGTCTCTGTCCTTCAGGGACTACAGGTGAACTGGACAGGGAGCACTCTGTTTGCCACAGAGGATGAGGTGTGTTAGAGAACCACAGTCTAGGCCACTCTGACTTCTCTGCAATTCAACAGTCTACCATCAGAGCAGAAAAACTGCAATTTTTAATTTATAAGAAGGACCGATTCTGATGATGTTTCTTTTCAGATTGGTGAATGGAGGCTGAAAACAAAACTCAATGTGGATACTGTAGGCTTCAAGGGAAATTTCCTGGCTTGCTTTCTAGCTGCAGATCAGCCAAATTCAAGTGACAATAACACACATTTCTATAGTTATAGGTGCACTAATTTTTTTAAGTCAGTGTCTTACTATGTATCTCTAAGATTTACTATATAGACAAGGCTTTTCTCCAACTCACAGAGTTCTACCTGCTTCTGCCTTCCAAGTGCTGGGATTAGAGGTATTGTGTAAATGTGCAAATCCTTAGTAACATGGAGTGTCAGTGGATCTGAAGATAATTTAAGATTAAAACAATATCAAACTTAGACAAGATCTAAAGACCTCTCAGTCTTGGTTGCTTTCATTAGTTGCTTGTTGTATAGAGTTCTTCGTCTTCTTCCTCCTCCTCCTCCTCCTCCTCCTCTTCCTCCTCCTCCTCCTTTTCTCCTCTTTCTTGCAGTGTTAGATGGTGGGATTTTGTTTTTTTTTGTTTTGAGTCAGACTTCCAGATCATGGTGACGTAGGCCTGTCATCCCAGCACCTGAGAGGTGGAGGCAGAAAGGTCAGGAGTCAAGGTCATCCTTGACTACATAGGAAGTCCAAGGCTAGCCTGGGCTGCCAGAGTCCCAGTCTCAAAAAACAAAAACGTGGAGTGGAAAGATATCTCAGCAGTTTGGCTTACAACAACCTGCAACTCCAGTCCCAAAGGAGAAGACCCTCATCTGGCCTCCATGGGCATGGTGCACACATGTGGTGCACATATATACACATAGGCAACACTCATACACATTAAAAATATGTTTTTTAAAAACAAACAAGTTTAAAAAAAGAAAAAGACCCAGGCTTATTCCCAGTCCTTTAGGCTTGAAGGTCAAGTACACATGCTGATAAACATAACTGAGCCTTTTCAGACTGGCTTCTGAGTTCATCTCTCATTGAGCAGTCTCTTAGTCTCCCCTCAGCAGGAAGCCGATTCTCTTCTATATGACTTGGATTGAGAAATAAATGAACAAGATTGGAGCTCTCCGACCAGTCTCTCCTCCACAGCTCATTCCCCATCAAATACGAGCTGTCTCCACCTGATCCCACATGACCTTGAAAACCTGGGGTGGTGCCATCTTTCTGGACATTTGTAGTTGTGGTCTCAGGGTGGCTCTGCAGCCTGCCTTATCCAGGCCAGTCCTGATCTCTAAGTATCAGGGTTCTGTCAAGTTACCGCCTGATCTAATAAGGGCTTTAACTGACTTCAAACAAAGTTCACATTTTAAAAAGCACCCAGACCCTTAGTTTCTGAGCCATGTGATGCCATGCAATTGCATGCAAGATCATCATGTTAGCCTTATATTATTAAAAAAAAACGTACACAGTCTTGTAGTAAATCAGACAGTACAAAATGGGGAAAGTGCAATTAATTGCTCTTTCTTCTCCTCTGGATCCACACTAAATAGAACAGCTATCAAGTCTCATGTTCCCTCTATATCAGTGCTTTGTCTACATAAGGTTTAAAACACAAAAATGGTGCCGTGTAATCAAGAAGGTTTTGAGGGCATGAGTGAGAATGGCTGGGCCCCAGTTCCCTCCAGAGTCAGTGGGACAGGTTAGATGCACTGATGTATGGACGATGCCTGGGCCAGCATCTCTCACTGATGGAGTGTGCTCATTAATAATGCCTGGAGTCAGCAGCAACCTCACTTTTTTTGCTCTGAGCTCTTCAAAGCTATTGAAACATGTCTGAGCCATTGGAACCATTTCCAGACTGAGAGGTGTGTGTGTGCACGCATACACAGGGGTGGGGTGCAGCTAATTTGAGAGGAAAATCAGGGTGGGACATGGATACCCATCCTTGGGTCAGCCCCAGCCCTTCTTTGCTCCATCCCCTTTCAGCCTTGAAGAACGCCACGTTCCAGATCACCCCGGATGTGATCAAAGAGAGTGAGAACATTCAACTTGGCCAAGACCTGAAGCTATCATGCCACGTGGACGCGGTGCCCCAAGAGAAGGTGACCTATCAGTGGTTCAAAAACGGCAAGCCGGCGCGCATGTCCAAGCGGCTGTTGGTGACTCGAAATGACCCTGAGTTGCCTGCCGTCACCAGCAGCCTGGAGCTCATTGATCTGCACTTTAGTGACTATGGCACTTATTTGTGCATGGCTTCTTTCCCGGGATCACCAGTACCTGACCTTAGCATTGAGGTCAACATCTCCTCTGAGACAGGTAGAGCTATGGGGAGCTATGGGGACTCTGGGGAGGCCCAAAGAGGTGTCAGGACACAGCAATTTGCAAACAGGTGTCTAGCGAGAGGAAGACACCATTTATGCTTGTCACACACACATGCTGGGTCCCTGTCATAGCCAGGCCCTATGACAGGCCTTGGGGTAGAGTGATGTTCCTTAAACTTGGTTGGAGGATGAACCTATTTCTGGCAGTTTATGAATAAACGTATCACTGTAAATGTAATTTGAATGAGATCTGAGGGAGGAGTAAGATTTTTGCTAAGCAAAAGAGCCAAGGAGACCACACAACCAGCATTGCAAAGTCCCTGTGGTGTGAGAGCACACTGGTCATCTGAAAAGGTACAGGCTCAGGGAAGCACTCTGAGAACCTTTCAGCCATGAAGGCTGGCAGCTGAGCTAAGGTACTGGCAGGGTTGGAGTCCCTGGCTGGCTGGTGACATCTTCTCCTTATTCTTATCTGTGTCCTAGACTAGGTTAGGGGAGATCCCATTGACTTCAGCCTTCAGAGGCATGCCTCCAACATAGTCACATTTGTTTTTACACACTGGCATTAGGACGACAGTGTACAGATTTTGAAGGGACAGAATGCATCCTACGACAGGCCATGGTGAAGAGTCAGGCCTTTATTCTTAAGATAATTATTATAATACTATGAGTTGATTATAGAAAATTGAGCATTCATTGTGTATTTTTATGATTGTATGATTTCTTCATTACCTCTGTGACTCATTTTAAGGGGTGGTAGAGGGTTTTCTTTTCCCATTATTTTACTTATTTATTTTGTGTGGCTAAGCCTATATAGACCCGTACTGTGGTGCATGTGGTACTGAGGATAACCTGCTGGAGTTAATTCTCTCCTTCTACCATGTGGGTCCCAAGGATGAAAGCCAGGTGGCCAGGTTTGACAGCACATGCCTTTACCAGGGAGTTAACCCACCAGCCATTTGTGGGTAGCAGTTTATCTTCTCATTTTACGGAGGAAGAAGCATGCCTTAGAAACTTGAATTTTGGAAACTTAGCAAGCAGTGGAGCTGGGGTGAGAGCCCAGGCAGGGGCCTCTAGGAGGATGGCATAAGGTGGGGTTGGGAGATGGAGGTGGGGGAGTGATTTTTGGAAGAAGGCTCCAGGACCACCTACTGAGCAGTCAGCTGATCTTGGCTGATGAGTCACATGACCAAGCTCTACGACTTGGTATCCTCGAATCCTCATGAGTATTTCCTCCTTTGGCTCTGGCCTCACTTTCTCTTGGCCTGGGGACCTTCCCACCCTGACGGCTGCACTCAAGGAAACTCAGTGAGACTCGAGTGTCCAGAAAGACTTCTAAAAGGAGAGGGAGCTGAGAAGGACCTCAGGGTGGATCAGAACTCTACAGGCCACAGATTCATTTTGCAGAGTACTTTATGCAAAGCTGTGGGAAGCTGAGAACCCACATCCCGACACCACCTGCCCCTTCTTCAGAACTTGCTGTCTGGATAGAGGAGCTAGGGCTGTTAGGAGAAGGAAGCCGGCAGGGAAAATGCTGGAACTCTTGCCTAGGAGGCAAAAGAGGGGGTCTGTAAAGAGGGCACTAGTGAAGAAAAGCCAGGCTGCCTCGGAAGCCAGAGAAGGCTTTCTTCATGGGGGTCTTGGAGGGTGCTGTGGCCTCTGTCAGGTAAGGGCACCAACCCAGAAGGGGTACAGCAAGAAGATAGAACACAGTGGCTGCACAGTGTAGGAGACTAGGTGTGTCTCAGGGTAGGTGAAAAAATTCCTCACAAAGTGGGTCATGTTGCTGGGACACCAGGGCACGGATGGGTGTTGAGGCTGGGGTGATAGAGGCCAGAGTCAGAGGGCCTTGTCCACACAAACTAAGTATAGGGCTTTAACCTGAAGGCACATGGGAGGTGGGGGGCTCTTTTCATCCTGGGAGGCCTGGAGGGCTCCAGAGCTTGGAAGTTTCTGACTGAGGGAAGGGGCCTAGGGCTGCTTTTGCATTTGGCTCACAGGTCCAATGCTTGGAGCATAGAAGCCTTGTGAACGCCTCTGGGAACGATGTAAACCTGGGGGCTGGGAGGAAAATGAATGAACTGGCTTCAAAATACAAAGAGAAAACTGTGGAAGGAAAGCCAATTGATGCACAATTTATACAAACTAGATAACTGGACCTTTGCCTGGTTTGTATATAGTTATTTACAAATAATTGCTTTATATTTAATGTTCAATACTTGACACAATGATAAAATGCTTGATGTGGGTTAAGGCCCAGGGAGGTCTTCTCAAATCCCTCCATTTGGCAGTGTGTTGGGGTGGAGTGGGTTCAGATGTGAATAACAGAACTCTAGTTAACAGTGGTGTAAGTGCAGGGTGTGGCTCAGCCCCAGTACCACCAGCTTAGCTTGTATAAGGCCTGGGCTCCATCCTGAGCACTACACACAAGCTAGAAGTGTGTGGCTTCATCATGTAGAAGTTGGCTGATGAGCCAACTTTAAGACAGCGACTGGTCTCCACAAGTCCTCAGGACTCCAGCTGCCACATGCTTGTCACCTCCTCCATGATAGCAGTGCCACCTGAAGCCAGTGATGTACATTATGACCTGCAGGAAGACCTTTATTTCCTTTAATATCTCATTGGTCTGCATTTATTCAGAGTCATACTGGGAAATGTAGTCTTTAGTCTGGGTGGCGCAACTTCTGAAACCAAGTGTCCTTATTACTTTGGAAGAAGGGCCACAGGATGCTGGGAGATAGACTTAACACAATGTGCTGATACTGTGGGCAAGAAAAACAGGAGAGATGGTTCAGTGGTTAAGGGCACTTGCTGCTTTTGTAGAGGACAGGAGTTTGGTTCTCAGCATTGGTGTTAGAAATCCAGGGTGGCTCACAACCCTCTTTAACTCCAGTTCCCAGGGATCTGGTGCCCTCTGCTGGCCTCCTTGGGCAATGCATTCATGTGTGCATACACTTTTACATATATACATAAATACATACAAAATTAAATCTCTAAGAAAAACTTGAAGGTCCAGAAATAGAAGGGCTGGAAAGAGAGAGGTGAAAAGCTCTTAGAGTCTGAAACAGGGAGGATGAAGTCAAAGCTAGCCTCGGCTACATAGCAAGTTCAAAGCCAGCTTGGAGGAGAGAGGCTACAGGAGATCCTTTCTCACCCTCGCGCATGTGCAAGAAGAAAAAAGAAAAGTCAGGATACCCCTGTTTGAATGTTTGGGAAGAGGAATGGTTAGACTGACTTCATGGCTCTTTCTGAGCTGGGGGGAACCTGAGATGGAGATGCTGGGAGCGGGGAGGAATGGAGAAGGCTCCTGCACTGTGCTCTGGACAGTCCGAGGGACCGTGGAACCCACGGGCTGGATAAAGGGAAAAGTCAGAGCCCCCATATCAGAGACTAGGGTTTCCTAACTCCATCCATCCCTCTCCACCCTCCTCCAGTGCCACCCACCATCAGTGTGCCCAAGGGCCGTGCGGTGGTGACCGTGCGCGAGGGCTCTCCTGCTGAGCTCCAGTGTGAAGTGCGAGGCAAGCCCCGGCCACCGGTGCTGTGGTCTCGCGTGGACAAGGAAGCCGCCCTGCTGCCCTCAGGGCTGGCCCTGGAAGAGACTCCGGATGGGAAGCTGCGGCTGGAGCACGTGAGCCGGGACATGAGCGGCACCTACCGCTGCCAGACGGCTCGCTACAATGGCTTCAACGTGCGATCCCGGGAGGCTCAGGTGCAGCTGAATGTGCATTGTGAGTCCCCTCCCCAGATACTCAACCTAAGCCAACCCCACCCCTTCACCTAAAAACTCTTGTCGACATCCCCAGCCCAGCCAGGTCCCAGAAAAGTTAAGTAATTTGTCTCAGTTTGCACAGCAAGGCTTGAATTTGAACTAGGTCTAGAGACAGTTCTCCAAGCTCTGTGGCTTTGTTACAGTGTTGGTCGAAGGACCCACTGAGGCACAACCAGAGGCCCAGCCTGGGAAGCATGGCTGAAGGGAACCGCCGGCAGTCTGAGCTTGGCTGTTGCATGAATGAGTTACAAGTGTGTGTCGACCCTGAGATCCTCCTAAGCCAGGGTCACGGGACTAGGGGGAACAAATTAGCCTCCTCTTCCACGGTCCTACTGATAGCATCCCTGGTTCCTAGTCCCGCCAGAGGTGGAGCCCAGTTCCCAGGACGTGCGCCAGGCGCTGGGCCGGCCAGTGCTCCTGCGCTGCTTGCTCCTGCGCGGCAGCCCCCAACGCATCGCCTCGGCCGTGTGGCGCTTCAAAGGACAGCTGCTGCCCCCGCCGCCTGTTGTCCCCGTTGCCCCCGAGGCCACCGATCACGCCGAGCTACGCCTGGACGCCCTGACCCGTGACAGCAGCGGCAACTACGAATGCAGTGTCTCCAATGATGTAGGCTCAGCCACCTGCCTCTTCCAGGTCTCCGGTGAGCATCTATCCCGCCTTCCCGCCCACGCCCATCTGGGGCCAGGCTCCGCCCCTGCATCCCTGCTACAACTGGTTGGGTATCTCTTTCCATCTTGCTGTCTTAGGCAAATATCTTTCCAAGACTTGCCTGTGTCAGGTGTAGACCTCACTCTGTGGAGCCCAGATTCAATCTTTGACTTCCTCGCAAGATCACACCCTTCCATCCCTATGCTTCGCTTTCTTAAGGTTCCCAGCTAGCAACAGATCAGTCCCTGTCTTTGGCCTCCTACCGCCACGCCCCTTTCAAATTCAGTATCTACAAATATTCTTGGTAAATTTAGACCCCTTCAGCCCTGTGCTTCTGTCCCTCCAACGGCGCTCAACGCCCCCCTCACATTCCAAACTTGGGCCCAGTCCCATCTCAGCCTTAGCCCTTCCTCTGTGGTTCTTGACCCCACGGTACTTGGTCTCAAAGCTGTGAATGGAGAGAACCACTGGGTGCCAGCTTGTAGCTTGGAGGGTAGAAGATGCCCCTAAAAAGCTGGGGTATGTCCAGGTGAGGCTGGATATAACACAATCCCCCCAGCCTCCCTCCCCAACCCCCAGTTTCCACCCTTGAGCTGCAGGCTGTTGGATGTTCAGACATGCTTCTTGGCTTCTCTTTTGCATCAGGTCTATCCCTGTGAGCCCACAGGGCTGCTGATGGGCCAGGATGGGGCATGGTGGGGGTTGCCGAGAAGGCCAAGGACAATGGACAGGCTGCTTGGGTGGCCAGTCTCATTTCTCCTCATATTTTTGAGAGCCACCTCCCCATAAGATCTGGTGGCAGTGAGCCCGGGAGACCTGTTTCCCTAATTGCCTGGCACCCCCAGATTTCTCAACAGTCCCTCCAAGGCACCAGGTGCCTCCTACAACGCTTGTACTACTTGATCCCTTTAATAACAGGCATAGAGCTGCAGGTCACTGGCTACTCCCAGGCTTCTGCCCACACACTCAGCTTTGCCAGCCAGAGGCCCCTGTGACATTTCCCATCTCCTTCCCTTTCCCTGCCCCCCCCCGCCCTGTCTCCCCACCCTTTGATCTCCACCCATCATTTCTTCTTTTTTTTCCTCTCCATATACCCGGCCCTCATCTTTACCAATCTTTCTGTTTCTTCCTTGGTTCCTCATTATTCTTACCAACATCCCCTCTTGGAATTTACGATCGCCCTCTCCTCTGATCCTCCCCCCCACACCTGTATCCCCCCATCCCCTCTCCTCCCAACGCCAACTCTCCTCACGACACCCCTTTCTCTTTGTTGCTCCACCTCTGACCTCCCCCCTTCCCATGATTCCTCTCCCCATGTCTCTCCCACCTCCACCCTCCACCCTCCACGGCCCCCAATGCCCCCCTCCCTGCCCTCAGCCAAAGCCTACAGCCCGGAGTTTTACTTCGACACCCCCAACCCCACCCGCAGCCACAAGCTGTCCAAAAACTACTCCTACGTGCTGCAGTGGACACAGAAGGAGCCGGATGCTGTGGACCCCGTGCTCAACTACAGACTCAGCATCCGCCAGGTGGGCAATAGGGCCTGGTATGGTGGTGGGTCCTGAAAACAGGGATGGGGAGGAGTTCCCAGACACAGAACCTCCCCCTTCCAGGCAAATTTTCTGATGCAGAGGAAGAGTCGGGATCATAATATGCCCTCCATACCGTTGTCCCTGGGCATAGTTGAGAACCAGACACAAGTCAGCTGGGTGCAGGGCAAAGCCAGTGGGGCTCAGAATGAGCATCTATGCTGGTGTCCAGGGCTGAGCGCAGGGTCTCTGTGGGACAGAGCCTGAGTCTGTGAGTTACTCTCATACCTGCCTAGTTAATCTATGTGATCCTGCTTTCCCTGAGAAGTAATGGGTGGGGAAGACATTGCCATTAGGGATGGGACCTGAGTAGGGCAGAGCTTCTGAAGAGTTTAGTAAGCTTACAACTCTTTTAACCCCCATTTGCTTATCTGTGAGGTGGGGTAATGTTGCTATTTTATCTTAGAGGATTGTAGTTTTTTTGTATTAGATGAGTTGTGATACCTAAGTACTGTATAGTGCCCAGGACACACTAAATGCCCCTGATTTGTTGCTATAGTACACCTTTATAGATCCTTGTTAGTGTAGTGGCAGCCCGGGGAGGGGCCTGGAACAGCTTTGCATCTCCAAGATGGGGAAACCAAAGGTCTGATGACATAGACCTTTGCTTTCTGCTCTCCTGAAGCATACCAGGGCCTGGGCTGTCCCTCCAGGGAAGGCTGTGGCCCACTGGGCATCTGGGAACTCCTCTGTATCCACAGCTGAACCAGCACAATGCCATGGTCAAGGCCATCCCTGTGCGGCGTGTGGAGAAGGGGCAGCTTCTAGAATACATCCTGACCGATCTTCGAGTGCCCCACAGCTATGAGATCCGCCTCACACCCTACACCACCTTTGGGGCTGGTGACACGGCTTCCCGAATCATCCACTACACAGAGCGTAGGTGATGGAGGCAGGAAGGGTGATGTCATCGAATATACCCCTCCTACAACACAGCCCTTGAACTTGGAGCACCCCATTGTGCGGCTTATCCTGTCATTATAAGCTAGGCTCGCTGGCCCCCAGTCCTGGTTCTGCACCCCCCACCCCCAGCCTGAGCACACCTTTCAGAGTTATATACCTCAGTTCTGACCTGGCTTCCTTGTCTTTTTCAGCCATCAACTCGCCCAACCTATCAGGTGAGTCCTCAATTCCCAACTTCCCCTACCCTTTAGGGACACAGAGGCTCTCCTGGTGGGATATAGGGTCTTTAGGAGATAATCAGAGAGAAAAATAACTTCTTCCAGTGTTTCCATGGAGAACGGCCACGCTTTGCAACCAGAGTTTATTCTGGGGCTTAGAGAATGCACGTTGGTGGAGGGCACTGGCCGTCAAAGTAATGGAAAACTCGGGCTGCCCTAATTTCATCTGTTTCTGCAATAAAATTTCCCTAAACAAAAAGCACCTTAGGGAAGACAGAGAGCAAGGGTGTTAATCTGTGATGCTGGGCTCCTGCAAGGGACCTCTGTGTAGAACTGGTGGTGCATGGTTATTTCTTTATTTTCCCAGCTCCTGACAGAAATTTATCATGCTCTTTAACGATGAACAAACCACAGCACAATAATCAGCACCCGTTACCTTGTCATCCGCAGATACCCAGTGTTTTCCCATCGCCTTACAGTTGTTGCAGACATCTGTAAATGTCACTTTCATTCATTAGTGTTTCAGAACCACGGTAGTTATTAGACCCAACGCTAGATCTTGTGATTTAATTATATAATAAGGAGGCCCTGTTATTATATAACGGATTACAAGAATATTTTGACAACTGTATTTCAATATAATTGATTTTTCCTTTGAAGTCCCTGTGCATTTTATTGTATGTGTCTAGAATCATTATTCTGGAAGGAAGTCTTAAACTAGAAGACTGTGGCATGAAGTTCTGCTCCTGAATTAATTTGTCCCGGCCCCCACTACCTGGTCTCTCTGGCCCTGAAGCCCCAGAGCCATTGTTTAGATTATTTCAAGTTGGTTTAGGGATGTTAAGAGTTAAGGGGAAGGCAAGGAGAGACAAGGGGCTATGGCTGAGTCTCTGTCCCCTCCCCCATGCCCTCCACACAGACAACACCTGTCACTTTGAGGATGAGAAGATCTGTGGTTATACCCAGGACCTAACAGACAACTTTGACTGGACCCGGCAAAACGCTCTTACCCAGAACCCCAAGCGCTCTCCCAATACTGGTCCTCCTACTGACATCAGTGGCACCCCTGAAGGTGAGGACATGGTCTATTCCTCCGAGAGGAGTCTAGGCCTGTGGAGCCCCAGTCTGAGAGTGACAGGAGAAACATACAATCCTTGGGAGCCCTCTGCGGGAGGCAGAACTCTGCGGGAGAAGACCAGAAAGGAAGAAATTGTCTGCAGAGCAGGGAACTCCTGAACTCCGAGCAGAGCCCCGGGGGAAGAGCCTCAGTGTCGGGATGGGCTTAGACAGCTTGGGCTGGGTCTGAAGACCAAGCATGGAGAAAATCAGCTGGTGGCTAAGGAGAGATTGCTAGCATACACCCCTCCCTTCCACTGCAGGCTATTACATGTTCATTGAGACATCCAGACCCCGGGAGCTGGGGGACCGTGCAAGGTTGGTGAGTCCCCTGTACAATGCCAGCGCCAAGTTCTACTGTGTCTCTTTCTTCTACCATATGTATGGGAAACACATCGGTGAGTTGGAGACCATGACCTTGACTGTGTGAACTGCTGGGGAGAATAAGGGAGCCACAGAAGGCTCAGACTTCCCAAGGAGGCCTAAGCTTCTCAAGCTGGCTAACGTGGGAGGCGGGTGAAGAAGAAGCACCCAAGTGGTGCTTAGGATGGAGAATACAGCTTAGCTGTTTTGGTTGTATATCAACTGCTTGCCAGGTACTGGGATTCATATAATTCAGAGAGGTGAAGCATTTCCTCAAGACCACATAGCATAGCAACCCGGATCTGATTTCCCTGAATCTTAAATCACAGCATTGGAAGGCTGCGTCTTCCTAAGCTGTGAGGGAAATGCTGCTACCTAAGTATGAGAGTAACATAAGGATCCCTGGATGGGGAGAGAGGTCGGGTAAAAACATCACTTTTCATTTATCCCTGAGCTTACCAGCACAGCCACCACTGCCATGACTTCTGAATCAGTCAGTTTGATGCAGGAGATGGATAAGTCCCGTCTGTCAGCCTAGGGGACCAGGCAAATCTGACTGATAATGGCACCTGATAGGAGTTAGTAAGCACTGTGATAATGGAGAATCAGGTGATGACAAGGAAAACAGGGTCCATCTGGAGGCTAGGCCTGGGAGATTGCCAAGAGCAAAGACTGTTTAATGTGCTGTTTATGCTGGGTGTGGCTGTGCATGCCTTTGATCCCAGCCCTCTGAAGGAAGAGGCAGGGGTCAGTTTTAGGCCTTGTCTACATAGGTAGTTCCAGTTCCATGCCAGCCAGGACTTCACAGTGAGACCCTGTCTTTAAGAAAACAAAAGTTTTTGTTTGTTTTTTGTTGTTTTTAACTTACAGAAGAGCTGGTGTATTTTACAGGGACTAGACTAAAAGTTATAAAAGTGCAGTAAATACCTCCCGCTCTTCTTGGTTCCACCACCACTACAGAAGGCAGTGCACGGTGCCTCTCTCCTCGCTGTTTTATGCTCTGTTTTTATACTAACCGTTTCCCTCTGGACCATCCATCATCCTGGCAATTCTTCCTTATCAGCCCACTGAAGCTTCTTCATGGCCCTTGCACACACTCTCCCTCCTGCACAGCAAAGGGAGGGATTTTAACTTTCACCCTGGAGAAGCTTCCACATCAAGGGAGGAGGGTCATCCACAGATGAACTCAGGTAGGGCGGGACAGGAGATTCTGCACTCATGGAACGCCTCCCCCAGCCATCTGCACAGACTAGCACCGTAGCTGGGTCTGGACTCTGTGAGAAGTTTCCCCTGGAGTGGGAAAGATGGGTGACCCTGGCTGTCTGCCCTTGTCTCCTTCTAGTTTGAGAGCAGTCATTTCACTCATGCCGAGTCACCTCAGTCCCGGGCCAATGGACACGGTGGGTCACAGTCAGCTTGGGGTGGTCCTGGGCATCCAGGTATTATGGGGGCATAGAGGGTATAAAAGCCTGGGGGATTAGGGAGACAGCCTGAAGGGATAGGATCTGTGACACACAGACCTTGCCCTGGGCATCCCTCTTCTGAATTCTGTCAGTATCAGACACACGTGTGGTCTGATACATACACATACACGCAGACCAACACTCAAAAACACATAAAATAAAAATGAATAAATCTTTTTAAAAGATTGTTTTTGAGACAGGGTTTCATGTAGCCCAAGCTAAATTCAAAACTGTTTTGTAGTTGAGAGCTTGTAAGGACCCTAACAAATATTGGGTCTGCGCCCTGCCGAAGCCAGGGTGGCCATTTCTCATTCTCCCAGGACAAGTAGCCACCCCTTAGGGACCCATGCCTGACTGATGAGGCCTTGCCAGCCTTGAGCCTTTTTCAGAACCCCCAAGCCTGGCTCTACTATGTAAGCTCCCCGCTCACACACACCATGCCTGGCAGCTTTGGGCACCAGCTGTCCCTAAACTTTGTGTCTCGTCAGCTCTCCTTGGTCCCAGCCAGCTCCTTTCATCCAAGGCAGGTAACATTTGGTGACTCTCCCCCCAGTGAGGGGAGGGAAGTGTCTGTCTATCTGGCATCCCAGATGGTGCAGCTTTGTCTGTGGGCAACACCATGGAAATGCCAATCACCAGGCGCCTCTGAAGATGGATTTCCCTTTCCTGCAGAGTCAGGTCTCCTGTGCCATGGTCAAAAAGGGCTTAAAGAGCCATTTAGGGGACACTTAGCACCTGTGTGACTTTCAGTAAACTGCAACCTCCTGCATTCCTAGGCTCTCAGATCCCCGAGGCTGCAACCAATGCGTCAGCACCCCTAGCTAGTGCCCTCTGAATTTTACCTCAGTTGTATTCACCATAGCCATGTAGCCCCCAGATTTATGTCTTTAAATCAACTCATTCTGTATTTCAGTGTTTTTTTAGCTTTGCCCTAGCATCAGTGTTAGAAAGAGGGCCAGCTTAATCAATGCATAAAACATCCAAATAAGAAACCAGGAAGATGGCCCAGCACATAAGGGCTCAGTGCTCAAGCATGAGGATCTGAGTTCGAATCCTCAGCACCCATGAAGAAGCTGAGAAGCAGTGAGCATTTGTAACCTGAGGGGGGGTGGGAAGGTGGGGACCAAGATGGACAAATCCCAGGGGTTTGCTCGTAAGCCAGCTGTCAATCAGTTAGCTCCAGGGTCAGTGTCCACAAAGATGCCAGGAAGGTACCTAATATCTATCTACCTCTGGCCTGCACACAGAAATAAAAATAAATCTCTCAACATCTAATTTTTAAAACTATACAAATCAATTAAAAATTAAAATTAAAAGTCCTTTTCTGCACCCTAGTAACTATGTACCATCTGGGTGTGTACTTGTGCTCTGAGAATCCTGTCTGAGCTGAGGTGAGGGGTGCATCTGTTCTAGGATATGTGTGTGTGTGTGTGTGTGTGTGTGTGTGTGTGTACGCCACATACTAGGCCTGATTCATTGATTACATGGAAAAGAAATTTCAAGAAGGAAGAAACTCTGGAGATAGGAACAGGCCCCATTACCCAGGGCAGTGCTGTGGGCAGTGGTGAGGACGAGACCATCTTAGGGGAGACAGAAAAGCCAGGTTATGTCACTGCCAACCTAACCACGCTCTCTCCTGCCACAGGCTCCCTCAACCTTCTGGTTCGGTCCAGAAACAAAGGCGGTCTAGATACGCATGCCTGGTCCCTCAGTGGCAACAAGGGTAATGTGTGGCAGCAGGCCCATGTGCCCATCAACCCTAGCGGTCCCTTCCAGGTGAGTCACTTGGTGGAGGCTGTTCCTAAGGTTTCCCTAGCCAGAAGCTCTTAGGGAGGTCCCGTGCAGGTTTCTGGGGGGTTAAGGCAGGGGATGGGGGCCTCCAGGTAGCCTGAGGTGAAGGGGTG
This sequence comes from Sigmodon hispidus, assembly GCA_004025045.1. Lineage (NCBI taxonomy): Eukaryota > Metazoa > Chordata > Mammalia > Rodentia > Cricetidae > Sigmodon > Sigmodon hispidus. The sequence goes on along the minus strand of PVIH01002336.1, from coordinate 80,872 downwards.
GGGAGGCTCTGGTGCCAGGCCCAACTTCCCCAACCCTTCCCCTACTCTCTGACCCCACCCCAGATTATTTTTGAGGGGGTTCGAGGCTCGGGCTACCTGGGGGATATTGCCATAGATGATGTCACTCTGAAGAAAGGAGAATGCCCCCGGAGGCAGATGGATCCTAACAAAGGTATGTGACTTGAAGTGGGTTGGGGGGTGGTGGAGGGGAGGGGCTGCTAGGGAGGGGTTCAGGATGCCTGGATGATGAGAACTGTTAATGAGTGCCCACTGGGTACCACCCTAAGTCAGGCTTTGAGGAAAATGGGGAACTGAAGGAAGCTGCTGGCCCTGCCTCCCCTGGGCTTACTGACTTGTCTGTAGAACGTACCTGTGGCCCAGGTGTTTCCAATACCAATAGCTCCAGTTGGCTGAGCAATGATTGTGTACCAGGCACAGGACAGAAACCTGAATAGCAGACTTCTCTTAATGTTCCTGGCAACTCCCCAGGATATCAAATACTGTTATACCTATTTTGTAGGTAAAGAAATTGAGGCTCCCTGAGGTCAAGTCCTTTGCTCTGTGTCTTAATGAGCATGAACAGCAGCCTGCTGAGTTAACCCCCATGAGTGTGTCTTTGTGAACTGTGTGAAGTGGGTGAACTCCTACCCTTAAGTTTCCTTCACTCCCTGAGGAGAAGCACGGGGCCTCTCATGGCCTATCTCTCTGCCCCTGCTGGAGCTAACCAGACTGGCCTGTTTCTTCTCTATCTTGTATCACAGTGGTGGTGATGCCAGGCAGCGGAGGCCCCCGTCTGTCCAGCCTGCAGCTTTGGGGATCCATGGCCATCTCCCTCTTGGCATTGCAGAGATGATGAGAGCTATGTGGCCCCCACCCCACCCTGCCCCCGGCACACCAAAGTGTCCACATCGTACCAAAGACTGACCCCTGCCAGCCGGGGTGCCCAGGGGCGGGGCCGGCCCGCCAGTGAGGGGGCCTTCATTGGCTGCAAAGATGAGCGGAGAACACGGACAGAGGCGGGGCCAGGCTCTGATGGTTGTTCAACACATGCACACACTCACACACTCACACTCCACACACAGATATATCAAAGCACAAGTTTCTATCCGACCTGCCAGCACCTTCTTTACTATGGAGACAAAGGACTTACCTGAATGGCGTCCGACACCTCCAAGGACCTCGGTGCGACACTGGGCTCATCTTGGCTACACGGCACTGTTTCTGACCTTGCCCTGTCTTGACTCAAGGCCTAACTCTAGCATAGAGGCTTGCCAGAAGGGAGCCAGATGTGGGCAGATATGTCAGACTTGAGATGCCTGGATGGAGGTCACAGGGATCAGAGGCAGGCCCGGTGGGACTCTGAGCGCTCTCTGACTCTCCCCCCTTGTTCAGAGGCTGAGAAAGAAGGGGTACCTGCTGCAGGCAACTGTCCCCAGAGTGTGGAGACAGGCTGGGATGGTTGAAGCAGCAGTCAACTCAGATCCCCTTACCTCTCCACCCTGAGATGTCATATTCCTTCTCCACTATGCCCACTTGGAAGGGACCCAGCACAAGGCTTAGGGTATGGCAGTGTGAGGCCTGACCAACCCCCATCCTGCCCCACTCCAGATAATCCCAGCTTGGGACTTGTGTAAGGGGTGGTGTCCCTGCCATTTTCCCAGGTAGGACTTGGTTTTGAGAGGACCAGAGTCCTGTCTGTCTCTGTGATCCCTTGTTCCCACAGAGAACAATGAACTCACAAGTGGAGTGGATCCCCTTTTTCTTAGGTGTTTAGTTTGACAGAGAGTTCTGGAAGAAGGAGGCTGTGGAGGACAGGACACTGTCTAGTCAGCTGTGGAGCGCTGGGGTGATAGACGGAGATGGTTATATCTCTTTGTTCCTTGGGAGCTGGGAAGAGCTTTGTCCTTGGAGCTTGAGATTGATGGGATATGATCTAGAACTTTCCTCTTTGGTCCCCTTTACCCTCTACTCAGCTTCCATGGGAGAGCAGAATCCTAACCCCTTCTAGAATGAGTCTAGGTACAGGTGCATGTGGTGTGTCTGTGTGTCTCTGTGTGTGCAAGAGTGTGTGTGCCCATCTGTGTCTGTGCATATCTCAGGATGGGAACGTACAGGAATTTGAGGCTGAGCACTGCAGCCTAAATCTTTCATCTCCTGTGGATGATAAAGAACTTAGAGCTGACCCTGTTGACGGCTAGCCCTTTGGCTGGAGGTGTGGCACAGGGCTCGCCCCTGTGCATTTTGGGGGAGCACTGCAGCACCAGGAGGCACACTGGGGATCAGGACCCTTGCTGCCCAGCCCCCAACTCCACCTCCATCATCATCATCATCATCATGGTCTGCTGCCTTTCTGGCCCCTTCGAGGTCTCTGTGTGACGTGAGTTGCTCTGGTTTCCAGAACACGCTTCCATGGCATCTGCCAGGTATTGCTCCTTAACTGTTCCATCCGTGTGGAGTCTATTGCCCCAGCTAGACTGTTAGCCCCTCCCACTCTGAGGAATCCCTTCTCCATTCTTGTCCAGCAGAATGGATTCCATAAGCCAGTGTGGTCCCTGACTATAGAGCTGACCCTCCAGGGGTCTTTTAAAAGTACAAATGCTTGGGCCTCAGCCTGGAGTGGGGTGTGATTTAATGGTATCGAATTCAGCCTGGCATTAGAAACATCCAGAAGTCTCTTAGGACAACCCAAGAGCAGAAGCTTGGATCCACTCAACTCCAGGGTCTCTGGGCCAGAAGAAACAGCTCCGCTCCTTCACCCCTGGGGTTCCCACCCCCCTAAGGCTGCTCCCCCACATCCGTCCATTCTCCTGACTGCTCTATTGTGAATTCTCCTCCCTCATTCAGCTCTCTATCTCAGAGCTGGACACAGGGAAGGTGCACAGTATGCACTGGCCACATATTCTAGAATATTCCCTGTGGTGAGAGCAGCCATGTATGCAGATGTTGGCCTGAGTTTACAAAGCCTGTCTGCTAAGAAGCCTACCCTCGTGTACAAGTACATAAGGTTGGGGTGTGCAGGGCCTTCGATGTCAATCTGTGTGTGCGCTGGAAGTGCTTAGGCGTGTGTGGAGCTGGGATACTAGGTATAGCTGTAGGGTAGGAGCTATCTGCACGTGGGTGCCTGTGAATCAGCATTCCTGTATGTATCCTTGTGGGTCAGTGTTGGGACAGGTGACCTGTGAACACCTCAGTCCCCGGAGACCAGGCTGACGGGATCTAGTATATCTCTTCAGTGGCAGCCTCACTCTCTGTGTTGAGGGAACTGAGGAAAAATGTGGCCTTAAAACAGAGATCCCAGAGTCAGCTCTTGGGGTTCTGGGGCCCTTATACCCTTGGCCCCTGCAGGCTAGTGTCTGAGGGGAGAATGAGATTCTTGGGGCCAGGTACTGATAGCAAACAATAGGTGGTCTCAGCTTGTCTGCGCTGCCCCGGGACCATGGGTTAGCTCCCTCCCGGGGTTGCTCATTCATCCGAAGACCAAGCCTGCTCCTCCTGGCACATCCATCTCATCATTTCTCCCTTTGCCATTCACTGCCTTTTTCCTGTTCTCCGGAAGTACCTGTTCAAGAAGAGCTTCAGACATGCTAGCCTTTCATAGCACAAATGCAGAAGCCAGAACGGAGAGGTGGTGGGGCTGGCTCAAGACTTGGAAGCCTAGAGCTGTGGGCCTGGGGAGTGTCCTGCCAGTGCCATTGGCCACTGCTCCTAGGAACCTCGAATGGCTATGGGCAGCTGAGCAGAGCTGACCCTTCTCTGGGTGCCATCGATGCTGCTGGACCTGTCACACACATGACAGGTATCATGGGATTCCCCCCCCCCCCGCCTGAAAAACCATCTCCTTGTTCTCTCTGGCCTCTTCTCTCAGACCCCAGTCACTCCCAGCACGTGGACAGCATGGGTACCACAAGGAAGCTGTTGCTCTCTGTCAACACTGGCTGCAGCCACTGCTTGTCCCCCAGGCTCCAGACAGAGGGACTTTGTCTCTCCAGTGCCTGCTGCTGTCTGCGCAGGAGGCTGGGCTGGGAACCAAGGCTAGCAGATGCTGGTGTCCTTACCCTCCTCATATCCTCCCAGGACCAGAAGGCTGCAGAGGACATGCCATGTCCTTGGGTTTACCTCTGCTTGGACAGCTCCATGGAGCTGGGGTGGGGGTAGGGGCACTGTTCCAGGAAATGTCCTATGAGTGAACCTGTTCTGGGGAGTTCCTACAGGCCATTGGCTGAGCTCAGTTATTGCTGTATTCTGTCAATGCACTGCTCCCCCCCCCACCGTGTGTGTGTGTGTGTGTGTGTGTGTGTGTGTGTGTGTGTGTGTGTGTGTGTGTGTGTATGGGCAGAAGGACTACTCTTTTCTGGAGATCTCTTGACCCTTAGCACTGGAAAGGACCTTAGAGGCATTTAACTCAGTGTGTCCATTGTACAGGTGAGAAAACTGAGGTTCAAAGAGAAGGTACCTGCCTATCCCCATTCTTCTTCCTTCCATATGTGGCCTGCCTTCATTGCCCAGGGGCCTTGTTAGAAATGCTCTCCCTACTAGCTCCTTCCAGCCCTCCATCTAGACACCCATTTCCCTTCCATCTCAGCCCAGCTGGGCAGGCGGGGGACTGCTCCAGGCATCTCCAAGCACCAATACCCCCTGCTCCAGGGCAGCCTGATCATCAAGTCCTTATCCCCAGACCATAAGGGACAGGTAAGAAGAGACTGTTCCAGTCCTGGGACCTCATAGATGGGAGGAAACCAACCCCTCCCCATATGCCCAGGCCCATACGTCTACCCCTCCCACCCTACCACTGAGGTAAAAGCACAACAGGAGACCCCTACCCTTGGGTGACACGCCTTGGGGTCGTCTTCGGTCTCACGACCCTGCCTCACACCTTTGCCTTGCTCTCTGTCTCTACTCAGCCTCTGTACCCCATCACCCACCTCCCACAAACCCCAAAATGTAACCTCTAGTTGCGGCTGCAGTTTTAATCAATAAAGATGCGGTGTTCTAGAACTCAGGGTCAGCCTGTGTGTGTGATGGGATGGGCAGGGGCGGCCTTTCTTCTCTTTGCCACCGGTCACTGTGACCTAGACAGAGGGAACCTGTGTCCTGTCAGCCCACAGTGAATCTGTGTTCCATTCAGTTGTCACACAGACACAAGCACTGATGTCACATTATGGAGTCTCCCGTCTATGGGAGATACAGACATGGGGCTAAGACCAGAACCAAGAAGTATATTGTGGAAGCAGAGAGCCATCAAAGAGAATTTAGGTTCGGGGCTTCGGGAAAGACATTCCTTTTTAAAAGAGACATTTGGTTAAGCATGGAGCTTGCTTGCAATCTCAGAACATGGGGCACTGAAGCAGGAGAAGAGTTTGAGGCCAGTCGGGGCTACCTTCGAATGTGTTCATAGCCAACCTGAGTAATTTAGTGAGACCTGTCTTAAAAAGTTTTTTAAAATAGCACGTGTTGGGGTGCTGTGGAAAGACTGTTCAGATGCAAAACCTGGCACTGCTCTTGGCAAAGACCCAGATTCTGTTCAATTCAAACATGGGATGGCTGATAACCACCCGGAACTCTAACTCCAAGGGATCTGGTGCCCTCTTCTGGACTCTGCAGGTACCTGCACTCACATGTGCACATACCCATGCATAGACACACATGCACATAATTTAAATTTTTTTAAAAATATTTATTTATTATGTATGCAGTATATAGAAACAGACACCAGATATCATCATAGATGGTTGTGAGCCACCATGTGGATGCTGGGAATTGAACTCAGGTCCTCTGGAAGAGCAGTCAGTGCTCTTAACCCCTGAGCCATCTCTCCAGCCCCTAAAAATACTTTTTAACACTGGGATATAGCTCTGTGGTAGAGCACTTGCCCCAAATCATCACAAGTTAGTCTTTCCTGTTGTCCAGGTGCCTCAGATTGCTTCAGAGCTGTGAGGTCTGTCACAGTCACGTCAGCTGCTTCCTCGGTTCCTGAGACCTCAGGACAGGCAGTGGTCAGGGAACCCCATACTCCCGTGGGTACTCAGGGAGCAGCAACTGCATCTGGATGGGTGTCAGGATGGGGACTGTCGCGAGAGCAGGCCAGCGGCAGGAACACTCTGTCTTGTCACTCGGTTGTGATAACAGAGGTGGGCACAGTCACCAGGCCCACCCGTGTTTTACATGGGGAAACTGAGCTTTCACAAGACATCATGCTGAGGACTCTCGGCCTCTCTGGAGCTTTATCAGAGCCCATCTTTTTGCAGACACACCTGGCCAGAGATTCATAGCTTGGGTAGTCTGGCTCACAAGGAGCTAGAAGATTTAAACTCTCTAGAGATTCACACACACAGCAAGGGGGCAGACTAAAATGCCAACAGGAGTTGAGTTGTGACAGAGAGGGTATCCTGTGCTATATGGGTTCAAGGTACTGCTGAGAGCTGAAGCTATCAGCTATAGAAACATCCAGCTCCTGCTATGAGGTACAGATGGCCAGAAATCCCTCCTTACACTTTCAGTGGAGAGGCGGAGCCTGTACCCAACCCCTCCCATCTGAGCTAGTCTTAGCTTTTTTCTTTTTTTAAACAGCTGAATGTGACTTTCAAAGCTGCTTCAGCTGGGGCATCTTGGAATGTCCTGTGGCAGAGCCACCATGCACCCAACTCTACTGAGACTACCAGGAGGCAGGGAGTACCCCCTGACCATCCCAGCTGGGCCTGGCCTACCAACCATTTTTGCCAAAGCACTAGAACACGTGAGAGTAGAAGTATCTTGGACTCCAGAGCAGCCATTACCCCAGCAGATGCAGTACAGGACACAACTGCCCTGAATTTCTGACCAGCTCATCATGGGACATAATGTGACGCCCTGAGGTAGGGGCTAGGTCACTTTTTATAAGGGCAAGAGTTAACCTGGCCTGAATAGTTCACCATCTGCAGCCCCACCACATCCCCCACCTGAGCAGATCTCACCCACACAGTTCCTCTCCTGACTCATGTTTGCTTGCTCAGAACTTTAGCCAACCAGGTATCAGGACCTCAGCTCCATTTCTCCCACAGAAGCTTCCTGTGGCAGCTGCCAGCATCCACTGACTCAGCCTCTCAAGAGAAGTGGCTGCTTCCTTGACTGCTGTTGCACATCCAACTACAAACACACAGCTGAGAAACCTGTTGAGTAGCTGCCTGCTGTCATGTGCCATCTCTGATCTAATCAACTGGGCTGAAGGAAGGGGTTTGGGTATACAACATGGCTAATGTGGGGGCTGCCATTTTTAGAGAGCTTGTGGGTAGACCCACTTAAAGAGGTGGGGGGCAGGGGCCTCTCCTAAGTCCTTTTTCACCCTTCCTAAAGTGGTCATTCATTCCGGGGTCACTGTCATGTGGCATGTGCACCCTGAAAGTCCTCCAGCTGACCTTGGCCAAGGATACCGGGATTCAGGTAGATGAGGTCACTTGCAGAACCAAAGTCCTGTTTGCTTATGTTAACTGTTGAGACACACACATCTACTCCCCCCAGAAAAGAAACCCTTGGCAAAGAAACAATTTTACTAAAATCCAGTTTAGTGAAACAATGATGTTTCTATTTGGTTTGCAGAGGGGGTGGGGTGGGACTAAAGAAGTGTGGGTGAGAGGTTACTTAGAGGAGCCGGCATGACGCAAAACTCCCCCAAAACAGGTGATGACTCAAAAGCAAGTTGCATCCTGGGAGCTCTTAGCACAGTTTACAAGCAGCTCCACCGTCCAAGAAAATCTCCCCTCTGCAGCGGCTGGGTCTCCCCCTGAGACCATGTGTTGTTTCCCTAAAGCTGGAGAGAAAGCCATTGAGATTCTTGCAAGTTTCGTTTTTTCCAGACATGCACCCTCCCTTTTCCTGAACCTCATGGGCCTCCCCATCCCTTCTGGAGGCATTGTTCTAGTTCTGAGGAATGTGCCACATGGTTGACTCAACTGTTTCAGTTCTGTATTGCAGATTAGGACAGCCGGGCTCAGAAAGGTGATGTAGTCACCAAAGTTTGTAAAATTCAGGAGGGAAGGGTCTGGAAAGACATCCAGAAGTTTGGCTCTCATTCCTGTGGGGAAGCGTGGCTACAGTGTTCCTCCTCAGCTCTCCTGTCTGTTCCCTCCTGGGGATTGCCATATCTTGCTAACCAGCTCATCCCCAGGCTCCGGGAAAGCAGAGTCTTCCCCGGGGGGTTTGGACTCCTGCTTCTGCCTCGGATGGAACTGTCCCCTGCTCCTGCTTTGCTTCTCCTAGCAGCCTGACCTTTTTACATATGTCCTTTGTTGAAAGCTCCACTAACACCTTTTTTAGAAAGAGGCTGGGTAAAAATAAATCCAAGGAAAAAGCCGACACACTTCTCCTTGAATTCACCCCAAACCCAGGCAGAGGCCTCTCTCCAGCCAGCTTCTCACACCTCCAGCTTCCAGATTCATCTTTCCTGGGCATGCAGCCTGTCAGCACCCAGCATGGTTTTCTGCTCTGAGGTCAGCTTGGCAGCTCCCTCAGATGCAGGTCCCTGATCCATCATCACCCGGACTCATTTGCTAGTCAGGCCTTCTCTAAAGATGGAGGCAGGGGTGGGGGTATGGGGTGTCTGCCTGCTCTTCTCAGGTGCCCTGTGGCCAGTGGAGCTCAGGTGCTTGGATTCGGCACTTAGGAGCATCATCCATTTGTGACAGCTGCACAGGGTTCCACTCTCATCCCCACAGCTACCCACCTACTTTCTTTCACCTGAGAGACGGGAAGAATCAAGTTGATGGGGGAGGCTGAGGGGTGTTCTCTGCTTAGAAGGGTCCACAATGTACGAGTGAGAGAGGATAGCCAGCTGGAAAACAGCATGCTAACTGTTACTTCATTAGTGTGTTTAAATGTGTTCATGTGTATGCCGGTGCACATGTGTGTGCTTACACATGGGTGGGTATGTGTGTGAAGCCAGAGGAAAACCTCAGGTATCATTCCCCATGAACTGTCCACCTTTTGTTTTTTTTTTTTTTTGCTTTTGTTTTTTAAATAGGGTCTCTCACTGGCCTGGAGCCTACCCAGACGGCTAGGCTGGGTGGCCAGAAAGCTCAAGAAACCCTCCTGTCTCTGCCTCCCTAGGGAGAGGATCACAAACTGGTCACCACACTAGGCTGTTCTCACCTGTGTTCTGGGGGGTAAACTCATGTCCTCAGGGGTTCAGAACAAGTATTTACCTCAGTCCTCAGCCTTCTTCCCAGCTACCATCTTATTCTATACAACAATATCTGGGTGTTGCCATATGTGTGCATCCGTGAGTGTGTGGTGTGCGTGGTGTGTGTGTGTCCCAGGTCCTGAGATGTGAACACTGGTTACCACAATGGTGAAAATTCAGAGGCTCTGCATCACCTCTAGGCCACTACATTATCTGAATACTTCTACATAAACATGTGTGGTTTTTAATAACCGAGAAGAAAGCCTTTTCTTGAGAAAACGAAAGGCACAAATAACCAAGGACTATAGATTAAAAGCAAAGGTCACCTTCTGTTCTTCATATTATTTCCATAGTTTGGACATCTCAGAGTGCAGGAGGAACTTTGGACTTGAGACCTTTCCTTGCTAATTTATTTTTTAAAAAATACACATACAATTGGGAGGGGAGACAGGAAGAATAGGAGAAGCCGACTAGGGACAAGAGGTAGAGATATTGAGCCAGGTTTTTAATTAATTAATTAATTGGCTGTGTGTGTACATGTGGGTGCAGCATGCATGTGGAGGGCAGAGGATACCTGGTGGGTGTCAGTCTCTCCTCCCATCCTGCAGGAACTGGGGATTGAACTCAGGCCATCATTCCTGGAGGCAAGTACCTTTACCCTCTGCACCATCTCCTAAGCCCCTTTGAGCCAAGTAAGAGAAACCTTCAAGAGAATCCACAAATTCCAGGGAGAAATACTAACATATAGTGTTATTTCCAAAGTGGTGTTCATGCGTGTATGAGAGAGAAAATGTGAAAGTGTACATGTGCATGTATGCACACACACACACACACACACACACACACACACACACACACACACACACACGGGTGCATGCGTTACACGCCCACCTATGTGTGCCTGCAACTACCTTTCCCCTAAATTAGCCATAAAGCCAAGTGAGTGAATAAATGCTCTGGGTTGGTGGTTGCTATCATCACAGCAATGGGAAGGTGTGGTGTGTGGGTTGCAGCTTCTGAACTTTTCCTACTCTACATTATTTCCATATCCTCATCCGGAATCCAGGCCCCAGTAGGGAGACTGAGGTCTGCAGCCTGGGGAGGAATACAATGTGGTCATAGCCAGGGCTCCTGTATCCTGTAAGCCTCCCCTCTCTTTTGGCTGAAGGGTACCAAAGCCCTTAGCTCCAAAAATAGGAATGAGAGGTAAGGATCAATCAGCTGGATTTTACTCTGGACCATGAACTCCTAAACTGGAATACCTAGAAACAGAATAACCCTAGCATTGTACCTTCCCTGGAGGCTGTATTATGCCCACTCTACAAACAGGACTCTCAGAGAGGTCACACCACTGTAGAGACTGGTGCTTGGATCCTGCATCAGACTTCTCATCCCACCACCTATCCAGCCTTCAATGGAGAACTTTGTGCCCCAGTAAACAGGCTTTGAATGTAAGAGATGCTCATGTCACATGCTTGCTGACGAAACGCTTAAGGTAGGGATGGGTGGCGTCCTGAGAGTTTGGAGATCTGAGGAGGGAAGGATGGAGGACTCTTTGGGACCTTGTATCCAATTCAGAGAGAAGGAGCAGGTAGGGGCAGCAGGTCCTGTGTAACTATTTCTGCCAGACTTGAAGGTTAGGGGGTGGAGGCTCATGAAACTCACAAAGTTGTAAGAACTCATGAAAACAAAGGAACAATACTCATGGGACCCCAATCTGCAGGTCCATAAACAATGAACAGGACTGGGAAGAAAGGACTCTGCCTTTGTACAAGTTGGACAGGGAGCATTTGTGGGTTGTTATCATGTGGAGTGAGCTTTTTCAGCCTACCTTTGAGTCACTCATGTTCTAATTAACTCATTAGCTCTACCACATTAGACTTGGGTGAAATCATTTCTTTGACCTGTTGGCTGTGCTGGAGGGAACAGATATTTGTCTGCATCTCCCCAGGCACAGTCATACAACACCAGGTTTTAGGAGGAGATGGGGGAAATTTCCAGAACTTTTGGGCCTGGCTGGGGGCAGGGGGTGGGGGAATGGGCCGGAGCAGCCAGCACAGTGGAGCACTGCACAAAGCAGGCTTGAGCTCTGGGCTCCTGGCCCAGGGGTGAGCGTCCAACTCACACCAGCAGCATCAGGCTGTAGAGAAGAACAGCAGCCAGAGATCTGACTGAGGCCTGAGGCTCGGTGAGCCTTGGTGGAAATGAATTGCAGGGGTTCTGGCGGGGGGAGACCTGCTCTCATAAAGTCCTAGGAGTAGCAGGCCCTCTGTCTTGAGTGTGGGAAAGACTGGATCCCAAAAGTCATGGACCTTACCCTGGATTCTTGTTTCTAGAGAAGGGAATAGAATGGGTAGCGTACATCCTGGGACCGACCCAGGGATGTATGCCATGCTCACTACTGTACTAGGCAGCCTCCAAGCTGTTGGCCATCCACCTTCCCTCCAACCTCCTGCATCCTGAAGAATCTAGAATCTAGACTCTGGGAGAATTGTCAGGAGCTCTGTTCTGTTCCGAGTGTGCCAGCAGACTCAGGGGAACCCCAGACAGGCTTCTGACTCACTCTGTAGAGACCATGATTTTTCCTTGAGATCAGTCTCTGATCCAATTTTGGAAACACAGCAGGACAGAATAGTAAGGATCAAAAGACACTTGCTGATGGGTAGTGATTCAGGGGAGTAGTTATGTCCTCAAAATACTCGGGGACTCATTTTAGCTGAGGGAAGGTTCCAATCCAGTATGGGAGATTACAGAGGTGTATCTTCCCCCAACAGGCAAGGGTGTGCTGAGATCAAACTGAGATCTTCTTCAGACTACAGCTCCCTGAAGACTGGCCATGTCACCCTAAGACTGGGGACCTCTGGGGACAATCTGTGTCCTCCTCAGACTGGGGCTCCTGCATAAAATATCTCTGTGTGCATTTCAGATGTAAAGCATTCTCTTGGGCTTCTGAGTGCCATACTGGGTAAGCTTTCTCACTCCCCACCCCCATCTCCAGAGCACTGGATGTGGCAGAGACTGCAGATGGCATCCCGTAATGCCCGTGGGTGTTTAAGCACTCTGGGAGTAAAGTTTAGCCTCATTACATCTTGTTTGAGAGAAGAGCCAATTACAGAGCCAATTTTCCTTGAGCAGTCTAAAGAATGTGTTGATATGCTAGCCAGTCGGATAGGATGCCCGTAACCTTCCTCATCTCTACAGGCCTAATGGTAGCCCTGACTGCCCCCTCACACTTCTGGGAGTCTCCTAGCTGCTGAATTTTGAGTCAGTGGTAGGAGAGAAGCCTTGTGCCCAGTCTTCCTGAGACCTCTGTCTCCAGAGATTACCCTGACCCATCTCTCTCCATTAACATCACACCAGCTTCTTCATCCTGGTATGCTTCTTGTTGTGGGGAAAATTTATTGCTAATTACCTTCTTTGGGGTTAAATATCTTTCTATTGAGTTCTTTGTGACGAAGGATACTGGGATGTGCCCTTAGGAGAAAGGCAGAGCTCCTTCCCCAGTCCCCTTTCCCATCCAGGAAGTTCTATGCCTTCTGTATCAGCAGATGGAGGGAAGCCTATGTTCTCAATTTCAGGGTTGTTGGCCAGGGTACAATGGGCAGCAAATAAAAGAAACCTGATTAAAGGCACCAGGGTAATACAAAGGGAAGGGCTCCAGGCCTGTCAGGATCCAAGCCAGGGTGGGGCTGGAGCCCAGAGCTCGGCACAAGCCTGAAGTTGCTCATTCTTTCCTCCGGCTTTTGAATTAGTGTGATCTCTAGGCCCCTCTCCCTCACAGAGCAACCACGTCTGCACTCATACAGCCTTTTCACAAGGAAACAGCTAAACCTCTGCTAGAGACTTCCAGGGAAGGATGCTGATTGGCTCAACTTTGGGCAATTGATCATATACCTCAGGGATGGGGATCCCTCAGAAAGGTGGTGTGCTGGAATCAGACCTGGCCTGGTGAACCCATGCCAGAAAGAGGACAGACACCCTGGGAAGACTGCAGGGTGGCCATCCATCATGAGGACAGATACTTCCCTTCCTCAATGTGCCTGTCATCTGGTCACACAGCATATCTTGAAAAAGGCACTGAAAAGTCTCCATGGTTATCACCATGATTTATAGGGGAGGAAGTTAGGACTCAAAGTTGAAACATTTTGCCCAAGTAAGAACCAAGACTTGAGCCCCAAAACGTTGGGTAACAAGAGCTGGGCAAAGTGGAAAGCCGAGTCCATCTGATGAGATAAAACTTGAACATGGGACATGGAACTCCCAAACCCAGGCGATCTGCACACAGGATCTGAAGCTGGGTGCCCAGAGCTCAGAGGGCAGCTAGGGCTGAGTGGGGCCCCTCAGGACAAGCTGTGTGGTTTAAATGTAAAATGCCCCCATGTGTTCTTGGTCCCAGAATAATAGCTCTGTTTGGGAAGGCTGTGGAACCCTTAGAAGGCAGAACATAGCTAGAGGAAGTGGATCACTGGGCATGGGCCTCTATTTCCTGTTTACTCTCAGGTTGTGTGACCAGCTGCCTCACCCTTCGGCTGCCTTGATGGAATGTATTCCTTCTCCAACCTTGGACCAAAATAAGTCTGTCCAATTTTTTTTATTTATTTTATTTTGTGTGCATGAGTGCTTTGCCTGTATATATGTCTGTCCATCACGTGCAGGCCTGGTATCTAAGGATGTGGTGAGACACCACGTGGGTGCTGGGTATCAAACCTGGAATCTTTGCAAGAACAACAAATGTTCGTAACCACTGAGCCAACACTCCAGCCCAAGCCTGTCCTTGAGATTGCTCCTTGAGGTTTTGGTTAAAGCAACGACTATAACCGGCAAACTACCCAGAGGAGGCAGCATCTATAAAGAGCAGATTCTTGCTGCCCTGATGAAAGTGTGGTTGGAGGTTGGAAAGATGCATCACAGGATAAATGGGAAGGGAAGAGTAAGCTTCCACAGCATCCTGACCAGGGACCACAGTGGGAGATAGAGCAGCTGGGGCTAGAAAGGTGGCATGGAGACAGGGCAGGGCTGGATTTCACAATGCTGGCCCAAGGACACTGGATTTCAAAGATTTATTTTTTTAATTTCTGCCTGTGTGTATGTGGGCCCAAGCCTGAAGATGCACAAGAGGGCAAGTCCCTGCAGAAACCAGAAGAGGGTGTTGGCTCCCCTGGAACTGAAGTTACTGGCAGTCATGAGCTGCCTAATGTGGATCCTGGGACCAGAGCTCAGGTCTTCTAAAAGAGAAACCACAAGCTCACAATGGCTGAGCCATCTCTCCAGCTCCCAACCCTTCCAGCTGTGGGCTTTTTCGTGGAAAAGCTGATAGGAGAGAAAAAGGCGTCTAGAGGGTGGGTCTCAAATGCTTTTTGGGCACAACACACCACAGCCCAGACTAAAAGTAGGGGTCAGGCTTTCTGCTGCCCCATCCAAGGCAGAGCAGGGCTCACTAGCTTAAGAAAGCAGCATAGATCACAGGAGCCTGGGAATTACGGTGATATGTCCCAGGTCATACAGGTAGAAAATGAGAGAACTTGGTTCTACTTATTTCTCAGAGCCAATGTCTCTAATCATCAACCCCTGAGACCTCCCTGGGCATGGGTAGACCCCCAGGGAGAGGATGGAGTGCGGGACTGAACCGCTGCTGTTAGATTCACTGATAGGTGTGTCACTCTTTCTTTACTTTTAGGGGTCCTTGTTCAGGGTTCAAATCCTTCAACTCTACCTGGGTAACAGGAGAGAGGGGCCCCAAATAAGCTGCCTCAGGGACCTGGGTTCACACTGGGTACCAGTAGCTTCCTGGGCATCTCTCAGAGGCGTCTTCACAACAGCGGACAGCTTGCTAATTAGGACACGCTCTTTATGACTTTGTATTCCGGGATGTCATTTACTAGACATGGGGTTGGGGGGTGGGAGTGGAGAAGACATACACAGTTGTTTTTAATTACATTTGGTTTGCTAATTTCTGATAGAAAATAAATATTTACCGAGAGCCATATTTCTTCATTTCACGCTGGGCTGACTCTCAGAGTTTTATCGGGTGCCCAAACAGGCACGCCCGCTCACCTCCCCCCTTATGTCCCCACCCCTTTGCTGGAGTCACATACTAGAGCCCGGAGAAAGGAGAGACGGGAAGAAATAAAAAGGTGGAAAGGGGTTAAGTTCGAGTGTGAGGACATGGAGATAAGCCTCCTTCCTCAGTCTCTTGTGTGGTGGCTGTAGCAGAGAGGTCGGAACAAAAGGTGGCCTTAGCCCTGATGTGTCTCCCCAGGTCTGTCCACACTCATGGGCCATCTCTAAGGATGTCCAGTCTATTGTGTGCTAGAATGTACTCACTCTGGCTTCAGGATGCTCCCTCTGAAGACCGGGCTCCCTGATGAATGGGGCTTATAAGTCGGGTTGGTCAACTCTTTCTCTCCAACTGGCCTTTGTAAGGCAATAGGGGTGAGGGAAAGACCTGGGGGAGTAAAAGGGGAGGGGAACACCTTGTTGGGGGCATAGGATGTAACTAGAGAGCAAGGACAGACACTTCTGTATGGTTGTATGTTCACAGGCATGTGTGTATTCAGATAAGTTTACACGTGGGCCTTGTATGTTTGAAGGTTGCCAGTCAATCTCAGGAGTTTCTTGTCCCAAACCACCCACCTTGTTTTATTGTTTTTAAATTATGTGTGTGTTGGGGGTTGTTCACATACACTGCAGAGTCTGGAAGAGGCCATTGGATTCCCTGAAGGAATTACAGGCTGTTGTAAACTACCTTGTAGGTGCTGGGAACTGAACTTGGGTCCTTGGCAAGAGTGGTAGAGCAATGCCCACCCCTTTTCCCAAGGTCCCAACAACAAACCAAGTTCACCCTGGAGAACCAATGAATTGACTGGGCTTTCTTGCAAAGCGCGGGGGGGAGGTTATTTCCAGGGATGTGAGCATGTTCCTCCCAACTGGCCTTGCCTGGATAGCTTACTCAACAGGGACCAAGCTCCAAATGGAGCTCTGTCCTGGGGCTTCTATATAAGCTAGCCCCACCTCCAGGCCACTGGCCAGGCAGTAAGGAGCAGCTGGGTACTGGGGTGGGGAAGAGGGGTTGGGAGGTGGAGGGTGGTGGGTGGGGGAGTGCAAACCATCATCCAGCCCAGCTGAGATAATCTTTGGCAAGGAGGCATAGCTGAACTCCTCACTGCTCTTAATGGCTGACGCTCTCTCTGAGCCCCGACCTTGATCCCAGGATCTCTCACTGGATGGAACCTGGGACTTGATTCCAGGGATCCTCCCATCACCATGTCCCCCGCACTGGAGTTACAAGCAAGCATCACTAGACCTGGCTTTTCATGTAGTGTCTGGGATTTGAGCTCAAGTTCTCATGCGTTTTACCAACAGAGGCAACATCCTCACCCACCCCCGCCCTCCCACCCCACCCCACCCCACCCCACCCCACAGCCCTCTGCTGCGGAGGAGCAGCCCTATGCCTTTGAATGACATCATCTTGGTGCAGTTCAGAGGGAGAGCGGGTCTAAATGTCATCGGGATGTATTACCCTCAGTCATGACATCATGGCCTGTGGACAGAGTCGAAGATCATATGGCCACATGTGCGGTGAGGACCCTCACTGAGAGGCACTGCTTCAGTAACCAGGTAGGGCCTCCATGGTGCCCGCAAAGGGGTGCGGGCAGAGATAAGGAGAACTGAGGGCAGTATCATGGAGAAGTCCCTGCCCCCAGCCTTATTTCCACACCCATGGAGAGCCGGACTGGTTTTGTTTTTTTTTTTTCCCAATTACATTTCAATTTAGCTCAATTACTTTTCCATTATTGTTCAAGCGACTCGGTTTTAATTGAAGCTGATGGTTCTTATCTCCCTCACCCCCCTCCCCACCACACACACACACACATACAAGGGAGGGTGAGAAAATGGAAGGAGAGTCAGGAGAGATGCCTAGGAGCTGTGGCCCCAGCAGGTAAAAGGTCAAGGCTCACCTAGAGCTTTGGGACACCCTCTGAGTGGCCAAAATAAATTTGCACGGTGACAGGGAAAGAAATAAAGTTGTTGGCCACCTCTGACCAGTACAGTCCTAGGCCTGGCTTCAGTCCCTGTGGTTTCGGTGAACTGTGGTCCAAAGGTATTCACCTGGACTCCTTCAGGAGGGAGCTGTGCGCTCCAGGACTTTTATTGTGATATGTGGTCGCAATTGTGTTATTTATGATGGTGCACCTCTTCTGTGCCTCCTTCATAAACCCAGCTTTATGTTGGTGGGCATGTGCATATGGGGATACCTGTCTTGGCTTTCAGGGGCCTGAAATGGATCCTGGAAGATCTCAGGAGACTTTTGGAGCAGATGTAGCTACAGCCAAGATTCATTTAATCCTTAGCACAAACCCACGAGGTGCTTTACAGAGGAGAAAAGTGAAGGGCAGAGAAGTGAAGGAATTGGTACTGAGTCTTACAAAGAAGAAATGGCAGAGGTGAGAGCGTCTTAGCATTGTGGGTCTGAAGCCGGGCACTGTCCCCAAAGTCTGCTTCACATGCAATGTTACATCAACTTGCTTTTCCAAACCCCAGCTCTTTCATGCTCCTCTGTTTCCAAAGTTCTGAAGTCTGCTCCTTTTAGCTCTCCTCCTCCTCTTCCTCTTCCTCCCTTCCCTATCTCTTCAGAGAAACAAAGCTCTGGAGTTGGACAGATCTAAATGAAATGATCTGCAACATGCAAAGTTCTGAGGGTCTCTCTCCATGTCCCTCTTAACCTGATATGAACAACATCCCCTTCCTGGGGATGGGGCTCCGAGGACAGAACTTGAAAAGATGGACGACACTGGGAATCTTCCCCTTGTCACCTTGGCCCTGGCACACAACCACAGCGGAGTTAATTTCCCCACTTGTCAAATCAAACCAATGAGTTCAAAGATGCGCTCAAGGTGCAGAGCCTGAGGCTGGGGTCCAGCTCTCTCTCAGTCACCTTTCTATTGCTGTGACAAGATGCCATGACCAAGGTGACTTATGAAGGACTTCACTGGGGTGTTTGGAGTTTCGGGGGGGGGGTGTCCATGAGCATTATGGCAGAGAAGAATGGCGCTGGGAACTTGAATCTCTATCCAAAAGTGGGAGGTAGGCAGAGAAAGCGAACCAGAATGCTAAGGGATTTTGAAACCTCAAAGCCCACATGCAGTGTGACACACCTTCTCCAATAAAAATCACACCTCCTAATCCTTTCCAGTTTCACCATCTGGGGGTGGGGCCAAGCATCAAGCTCGTGATCTTATGGGAGACACTCTCATTTGAACCACCACACCTCCTAACCTCAGATGCCCCTAGCCCTGCAGCAGAGGAGGTAAGGGAGAGACGGTGTGACTGTCAACTTTTTGAGCCCTTGAGTAACCATATACCTGTGTGTTCTCTCTTCCCACACCTTCCTTGTTCTGACCAGTGGAGCTGGAGAGGACCCTGTGACTTGAAGGTGGGCGAGTGGTTAGCAAGCCTCTGGTCTTGTGCTTATAATACATACATGCATTTTTCAAATGAAAGATACCTTCTACCAGAAATAATGGAATAGTAAGCCAAAAGAGACTTTAATTTTTTTTTTCAAGTAGCAAAGCCTGGAGGTGAGTAGTATTGGTGGTTTAAATGAGAATGGTCCCTATGAGTTCACTTATTGCTTTTACAGGGGACCTGGGTTCAATTCCCAGCACCCACATGGCAGCTGCTAACTATCAGCGGTAAGTTCTAAGCTGTATAGTAAGTTTAAAGCTAGCTAGAATAATATGATGTGTCTCAAACAAAATACACAGGCAAGCATGGTGGCACACACTTTTAATCCTAGCAGTTGGGAGGCAGAGACAGGTTAAACTCTGTGAATTCAAAGCCAGTCTAGGCTGCATATTAAGTTTCTATTGGCTACATAACGATACCCTGTCTCCATCAATCAATCAATACACTAGTTGCCAAAATGCACGCAAAAAATAAATGAATAGCCCAATTCTGTATCTCTTAAGTAAACTAAAATTATTTTAAAAATTGAAATACCTAGGCTGTGTGGTTTCTCACGTGAATCCTACCAAACATTAAAAGAATATGTTATACTTATCCCACAATCTCTTCCTTAAAAAAGGAGAGATGGCAATGCATCTCCACTAGTCTGAGAAGCTGAGACCGCCTTTATTTTTAAATAGGAGAAAGACAGGAGAAGCAAAAGAAGAAGCTACAGACCACCATTCCTCAGGAATCTAACAACAAAAACATTATGCCAAATTCTAAGCAGGTGACTCCATCAATACATAGAAAGAATTACACACCACAGCCGAATGGGGCTCATCCCGGGAATGTCAGGCTGGTTCAATATTCAGAAGTCAATCAATGTAATCCATCACATAAACAGCCCACATTCTCCTCTCAAACAGAGATAATAAGCATGTGTTGCTGTAAACTGCTGGGCTGTGTGACAGGTTGATACTCAGCGATGGATTAGGAACCCAGCACAGCTGATGTCCTCCTCGGCTCCCTTCCTTCGTTCCACACTCCCCAGGGTAAGCGCTGGCCCAAATGATGGTTTGTTTGTTTCTTCCTTCCTCCTTTGCTCCTCCCTCCTTCCTGTCTTCTTTCTTCATTCCCTTGTCTCTTTTTCTTTTTTGAGGCAGCATCTCATCTTGAACTCACAGAGTCTTCCTGATTCTGCCACCCACGCGCTGGGATTATAGGTGTGCTCCACCATACCTGGCTATTGCATGTGTTTATTTATATTCTTATTCAAAATGCTGGAGTTTGGACTCAGGGACTTGTGAGTGCCAGGTAAGGACCTTGTCACTGAGCTACATTCCAGCTCATATTTGTAAGTATTCCTGGCACACCACGTGGTGGACCCAACATGGCGCTGGGTGAAATAAGAATTCCTGGCACGTAACGGCCACATGATAAAGCCAACATGGCAGCCAGTATGGAGGGCACGCCCCTAGGTGTGGCTACGTGGATCATGCCCACCCTTTCTCTCTCCCCTCGTACCCCTCTTCTCTCCCTCTCTGCCTTTCCTCTCTCTTGCTCTTCTCTGGGTACTTGCCTCTCAGTAACTCTCTAAAATAAACTCTGGTGTGGCATCTGGTAGTGAGTATGTGTGTGTGTCTTCCTATGTGCAAAAAACTAGCAATATTTACAGGCTTTTAAAACTTAAATATCCACACTGCAGGCAATCCTTCTATTTGTATTGTGCCTGAGGCTGATGATGTCACTCAGTTGGTAGACGCAGCCTGCACAAAGCCCTGGAGTCCATCTCAAGTACTTCATAAAACCAGGCATGATAGCACTTGGGAGGTAGAGGCAAGAAGGCCAGAAGTTCAAGGTCATCCTTAGCTACACAGGGAGTGGTATATGTAACTTGTCAGTAATAACAGTAGTGTGTCCTAAAGTTCACCAGTGAAAGGCTGTGGCTCTAACTGCTGTGTGGCCCTCCACTGCTGGGTGTTATTGATCTTCCATGGTGAAAGATTCATTTGTCCCGAGATTTGTCATCTGTCACAAATTCTTGGCATGAGCCTTTCTGTGAGTATCTCCAGACATGAATGTCTTGGAGTTTCTCTGAGGAGAGAGAGAGATACCTGATCTTTCTCTGTTTAAAAACTTCTCTACCGGGCTGGAAAGATGGCTCAGCGGTTAAGAGCACCATCTGCTCTTCCAGAGGACCCGGGTTCAATTTCCAGCACCCACATGGCAGCTAACAACTGTCTGTAGTTCCAGTTTCAGGCAAACACCAAGGAAAATAAATAAATAAAGTTTAAAAAAAAAAAAAAAAACTTCTCTACCATAGCCACAGTTCTGGCATGTGTGTCTATGTGTTTCAGAAGTTTGGGATATCCAACGATGTGATGACCACATCCTGTCTATGTATGAAACCAACTGAATGGTGCCTTCACATCATCAAGGAATGCGTCCTATTGCAAGGATTTCAGGTGATATTCTCGGCCCTCCCATTGGACCTCATGATATCATCCCCTCTCAGCTTTTTTCTGGCCTACAAAGTTCCTCTCTCCCTCCATAGCCTCACTCAATCCCAGCAACTTGTCACAGTCTTGGGAGGAGGCATTAGATAGCATGAGATGACAGGAGCCCCTGCCTCTGGTACTGGGGGCACAATTAAATGGAAAATCAGCGAGAGGAAAATGGAGAAGCGATGGAAGTGGGGGGAAAGGCCCCCTGAAGGGAGTAAAGATGCCCTTGTCTCTGCAAGCTCAAGAGCATTCCTGCCTAGGATAATGTTACCAGTGAATTTGAGGCCCTACAACACGTGCATGTTCTCAACAGTGCATGCACATCTGTGTAAGCAAGCACACACCTCGCACAACATGCATACATGAAAGCATATACCTTGTGCACAGCGCTATACACATCCCATGTGTGCACACATGCACACTCACTGTTCATGCTCCTTCTTAGCCCAATAGGAGAGCAGGGGATGATTTATGCCCAAATTCTCTCTTGTAAATCCTCAGGCTCTGCTCAAAGCTTTAGAAAGTTCAGCCTTAAAGAATTTCATTTCCAGCAGGTGGTGGTGGCTTATGCCTGAAACTATGGTATGCAGGAAATGGTGGCAGAAGGATCCAGAGTTCAAGACCAGCCTATGATACAAAGTAAGACTCTCTTTCCTTTTAATGGAAAGGAGTGTGGCAATGTATACCTACAACTCAAGAGTCAGGAGGCCATGCAAGAGAATCACTTTAAGTTTCAGAGGCCAGCCTGGGCTCCATAGTGAACTCCAGGTTAGCCTGGATACAAAGTGAGATCCTATCTCAAAAGAAAAAAATGTTTTCCTTCTGTTTAGGTCTCTGGTTTTGTACCATTTTTTCACCTAATTGCCCTCTGTGGTAATGGATTGTATATTTAATAAAAAAATAGTCTGGAATATCAGGGGACAGAGTCACCCATAGCCAAGCCATGAAGGTCAGGTAGTGGTGACCCATGCCTTTAATCCCATCACCCTAGCACGATCATGGACCCAGTGAGTTTTTCCCTTGTGGAGCAATAGGAGAGGGGCAGGCATGACCCATACATTCTTTTTTTTTTTTTTAAAGTGGCTTTTTAAATTTTATTTTTGAGATTTTAATATAATTTCCCCCTCCCTTTCCTCCCTCCAAACCCTCCCATATATCCATCCTTTCTAGCTCTCTTTCAAAATCACAAGTCATGGCCCCTTTTCTCATTAATGGCTGTTCATGTATATACATTCCCAAATACATACGTACTGGCTTAATAAAGTGCTGGTTGTGGGTTCTCCTCCAAGATCCATGACTTCACTAGCTCTGGCTAGTTGTTTGGATTTCCAGTGCTGGTGCTGATTAAGGACAATAACAATAGCCTGGTTTCATAGCTGCTGCAGTTGCTGCCTCCTCCTCCTCCTCCTCCTCCTCCTCCTCCTCCTCCTCCTCATCATCATCATCATCTTCTTCTTCTTCATGTACCCTAAGCACCAAACAGCTTTGCCCACCAAGCCAGGCATCAAGCTAGGATGAACAAAGACATGATTCCCCCTTGTTGAGCTTGGCTTAAGACTGGTGGTTACACCATCGACGAGGTATGTGTTCCCTTCCTGCATTCCTGAGGTTATCAGGCCACAGAGGTAGGTCCCTGTCGTGGTCCACAGCTAATCTACTACTGGTTTCTCCCTCTTTAGGAAGCTTGTGTGGTACCTTCTAGTGTCATGGAAACTAGTCCTCAGAGAGGAAGCATTAGGTCAGGTCCAGTGCAGTGGCTTCTGGGCCATCTGTAAGATGTCTTCTGCAGTAGGGACTTACCTTCCACCTCTTGGGGACAAGCAAGATCAATAGTAATAGCCTGATCTCATACTTTTTTTTAATGTGCCCTAGGCGTTGTATTATGTTTCTGATCCAGACTTTCTGGGGCTGAACCAGAGGTTTGACTAGCAGTCTAGCAGTCCAACAGACCCACAGAAACACACAGACACTTTCATTAATTTTACACTGATTGACCTAGGTAGGTCCCAGGCATATAACTTGCTAACTCCTTCATCTGAACTCAATCCATCTTGTTCAGCCATGTGGCTCAATACCTTTTCTCAGAGCAGCATTTTAGCTTCTTTCCTCTGTGTCCACTCCTGGCATCTGTGTTGTCTCTCTGGCAGCTCTGACTGACGTCTGTGGCATCTGTCTAGTGTGTCTGCTGAGCTCTGAGATTTTCCCAGTCTGGTAGCTCCACCCATACTTCCTGCCTTTAGCCAATCAGCATTTTTACTAAACTAGTAGGCGAGACAATTATTTACAGTGTTATAGAACACAACCCCTCTATACCTAGGCATAAAACATCTTTGGCCACCAAGTTAGGTTCTAAGTCAGGATGAACAAAGAATTACCACTGGATCTTTCCCTCTTTCTGTAAGAACACCACCAACAACAAAGTGTCTCTCTGGCTATTGCCAGGTGTGGGGTGTGGGGTGTGGGGGTCCCACAGTCTTAGCAAGGGAGGAGAGACCAAGGGGGTGCAGCTTCTATGGATGAGGACATGAACTCCTATGAGATCTTTAGGGATTCTGCTGCTTCATCCTCCTACTACCGGGGCTACAGACACACATAGCTACACCTATGTTGGGGTCCAAACTCAGGTTCTCTTGCTTGTACAGCAGGCACATTTCTGACTCAGCCACCTTCCCAGACCAGGAACCTGATCTTTCCGACATGCACAACTCTTAACAGTTTAAGGCTCATCTTTGGGACTCTCTGGGCCTAGACACACCAAGCATGGTCAGTCTCAGTAGGTGATGATGGGGCCTGTGGAGATGTGTCTGTCTTCAGCTCCATTTTTTCCTCAGGCCCAGGGTTGACAGCCCAGAAAGCTGAGTGCTTGATCATCCTTTAAAAAAAAATTCCACAACTCTATTAAAATAACAGCATGATATAGTTAAAATTATTCCCTCTAGAAAGTGAAAACCCGCATGATCACAGCTCACCCAGCCCCCCGCTGCCTCATCCAGTTTCCTGAACCTGTTCTTGGTCCTTGTTTTTGTGACCACCCTGGGATCTTTAAAGTGGTTCTGAAGATGGCCTAGGACAAAGCTCCAAATCCTGCTCGAGATGTTTGAGACTTTCACCATCTGGACCCTCCCCACACTCTTGCCTCACTTCACTGGCAGGATTCTGCATTCTGTACCAACTGGGTTGTCATATCATAGCCTTGTCTCTGCCTCCTCATGCTCTTTGAGAACCTGATCACACTCAGTTTCCTCTGTGAAGGCAGCCTGCATTGCTGCAGCCCGGAGTTTCTTTTTCCTTTTTTAAAGATTTATGTATGTATTTTATGAGAACTCTATCGACTTAATTCCAGAAGAGGGCATCAGGTCCCACTATAGGTGGTTGTGAGCCACCATGTGGGTGCTGGGAACTGAACTCATGACCTCTGGAAGAGCAGCCAGTATTCTTAGCCACTGAGCCATCTCTCCAACCCTAGAGTTTCTTAAGGTGACTCAAACCATCAGCATTAGCATCACACAGCGTGTGTGAGGAGCACAAGAGAACAGTGTAAAATGCTGATGCATAGACATTTTGCATCTCCCATCATGCTGTACGATGCTGTCCCTTTGTAACTGTAACAGTCACTTGAGAAGAGAATCTCCCTGGGGTTCTACATTGGGTTTGCATGTGTACATCTATGCAGATTGTCTTGATGACTGATGTCAATCAATATGGGAAGACCCAGCCCACTGTGGACAGCACCATTCCCTAGGTAGGAGGCCTGGGACTGTGTAACAATGAGGAAATTGAGTTGAGCACAAGCAAGCAATTTAGTAGATGTGTATTCATTTCCCTCTGCTCTTAACTGTGAATGTGATATGACTAGCTGTTTGAAGTTCCTGCCTAGGCTTCCTCAAAAGGACTGTAACTTGGGATCATAGACTGCAATAGAACCCTTTCTCCGCAAGGTTGCTTTTTGTCAGAATATTTTATCAAAGCAACAGAAACAAAAAAGTAGAATAGTAATCAACATTTCTTTTCTGACCTCATTAGCACTCAGTCCAGACCTCTCACTTAGACAATGGATGCTGCAGCTTCATGGACCAGTCACTCCCAGGAGCCTTCTCTGTACAAAACACCCCAATCTCAGCCAGCCATGCTTAAGGATCTGGTCCCACCTTAGGGCAGGCAGAACGGACAGTCTTGCGGTGTTGCAGGGTGGAGGCCATATCCAGGTGAGTAGTGGGTTGCCTGCCTGGTAGGGGCAGGACCACCCTGATACCTTACATCAGACATGGGAGGGGGCTGTGGTCAGGACAGGATAGTACATAGACTAGGAGCAAGGGTGAGGCTTCACTTCCTGCGAGTCTGTCCCACAGGAGAAACCTGAAGTAGACACAGTTTTGCCTCCTCCTCAGACCCTTTTTATTCCAATGGAAGGGAAAGTCGATAGGGTGCTGAAGGAGGTGGGCCCCTGGTGAGAAACAGCTTTAGTCCCTTCCTTCTGGCCACAGAGGGATTCTTCTTCAGACCCACCTAGTCATCCCCTCGAGGGTAAATCCAGTCTCCAAAATCCAGCAGGAGAGGAAAGCAGGGAGAAAGATTTCATTGAAGGCATGGAGGTGTGGACTCCATGTTTGCCCAGCCCTCCTGCCAAGTTCAAGGGCTCTGTAAATGGACCACACTAAGTGACCCCTGACAACATCAGCACAGTAGCTTCTGAGATGTGGTACCACCAGGTCTCCTGACCCCCCCCCCCACCACCACACACACATTGAATATAAGCAAACTCCTCTTGTCAGGAGTAGGGGAAGGGTGGACAGGGGCAATCTTACCAGCCCCTCAACACAAAGGTCAAATTCACTGCTACTCAGGAGGGAGAGCCAGCTCCACATTCTCTTTCCTCTCACATTTTTCCCCAAACCCATACCAACAGCCCTTCTCCAGCCCAGCAACCACAGTAGATTCACAGACCCTATGCAAAGAGCCCCCAGTTTGGGGCCCTGCAGGAGGGGAGTGGGGTGTGAAGGGTGGGCAAGGTTTACAGCACTCTGTTGCTCATCTCTGAAGCATCCCCCAGACTACACTTTCTGGCCCCTTTGACTTTCTTCTGGACACTCTGGAGGGAGGCCCTCAAGGCCTCTGTAAGCTGCCAGACTTTACTCTGTGGGAAGGGAATTCAGGTAGGTGAGGGTTGCACCACCTTTTGCCAAGCTTCTCAAATGTCCACTGAATTTTTACACTGCACAAAAATAACTGTGCACTAAATAAACTTTAATAACAGCCTGGCTTATCTGAATCCCAGTAGCTAGATCCCATCAGGGCTCTGCGGCTCTGTGTACCCCTGCATGGATAGCCCTCGCTCCTCCTGCATTCCCTACCTAAGCACCCCTTTTTAGGAAGTCTCCCTAGCTTTTTGCAGTGGAGGCGTGCCCCCCCCCCCCGACCTCCCTCACCAACCCTGGCCTGGGTAACCAGTATTGACATTTAAGCTCATAGACTGAATTCTGTCCCCTCAGATTCCGCTCCAATCATCCCTCCCAGAACCTTGCACCTCAGGGAATGGCCTTCTTGGAAGCAAGATGTTTGCATGTGTGGTGAGTTAGGATGAGGTCATCCAGGAGTGGTGCAAATCCTTGTTGAATACTCCTGGGACCTTTCAAAAAGATGACTGTAGGAAGAGGACCCTCAGGGGATGCTGGTATGCAAGCAAATGTCCAAGATGGCGGCAAAGCAGACACTGGGAGAGAACCTGCAGGTGCCATCCCTTCAGCCCACAGAAGCCCTGGGCTACCACCCTTCACCTTACCCGCCTGTGCCATCCTGGACTGGAAGGAGGTTTGTGCTTAAGCTAGTCTGGCATCTGGTCTGTGGGCATTCTGTGCAGCTTAGGGCATCACTCCTAAGGATGCCGTGAACTACCACATTTACACTAGGGGAAACTGAGTCCCGGAGCTGGTTCAAGGGCAGAAGCTTCCTCTAGCCCAGTGGTTCTAAACCCTCATAAAGCTGCGACCCTTTAACACAGCTCCTCAGGTTCTGGTGACCCCCAACCATAAAGTTATTCTGTTGCTACTTCATTACTGTAATTTTGCTACTGTTATAAATCATAATGTAAACATCTGTGTTTTACAAGGAGTCGAGACCTACAGGTTAAAAGCTACTGCTTTAGAGCCTCCTCCTCCTCCTCCTTTTTTGAGACAAAGTCAAATGTAGTCAGTGCTACTCTTGAACTTGCTCTGTCGCTGCAGATACACTTGAACTTTCGATCTTCCCACTTTTACCTTCTCCCTCAAAGCTGGAATTACAGGTCTGTGTGACCATGCCCTGGTTATATGATGCTTGGGATGAATCCAGGGCTTTGTGCACGCTGGGCATGCATTCTACCAAGTAAGCCTCATCCCAGCCCCCAGGGACTGTGTTCTTAACCGCCAGCCTGTATGCCCTTATCTTCTAACAATTAATAGTAACTAATAATAATATCACCAGATAAATGACTCTAGACTCTGGACTCTGATGATCCCCACAGCACCATGAGAGAGGAAGAATCTCCCAGTATCCTCAGGTCCAGCTCCTAACCATAAAGAAGTCGGGCCAGGGCTCAGTGTGGGACCTCCTGGCTCTGGAAAAAGACACCCCATTACCGTTCCAGAAAGATGTGCACAGCTTTCTACCAGTCTGACTCTTCATGGCCTGACAGGGTTCTAGCTAGTCACCTCTACTCTATGCCCAACAGAATCCCATTTCCTCGGCAGGGGTTCCACAAATGCCTGTGGGAAAGGAGACCCCACGTGTGTGAGAGGTGACGCAGCAGTCTCCCTGACTCTCATAACTACATTCATTCCCAGCTCTCCTATATCGACAGAATCCTCATCTCAGCCTGCTAAATACCTGCCTCATTTTCCACTCTATTGACAGACTCCATTTGACTTAACTGGCCCCCATTGTGCAGCAATTGGAAGGCTTCTTGTTGCTCTAAATGATGGGGAGGAGCAGGCACCAGGCCTGGGCTTTTGCAGGTACCTCCCAGAAACAGGGCTTTCCCATCACCAAAATCATCTGGACAGCTGGGAGAGGTTGGGGACAGGTCTGAAGCTCAGTAGGCATCACTCTGTTCCCCGTCACCCTCCTGTCCTGCTAGGATAAGCATGCCTTTCCGTGCTGATCCTGCAGAGGGGACATGGGATGCCATGCTGCAGAGATTGGCCCTGTTGACTCCTCATGCCCTGCTCTCTCTCCTACCTCACCTCTTTCAATCCTTCTCCAAGGCAGAGGCTGCATCTTCTTTCTGGATATTAACTCAGCACAATCCACTTTACCCACCCTGCCTGTGCTGACCTTATATATTAACCTTATCCACCCTGCTCACTACGTCCATTCCCTGATACCACTCCCTCATAACCTGATATTACCCCACTGGAGCCTATATGACTGGAATAAAATTTAGAGAACCATATCTTGGAGATTCAGCAATGAACAAAGGAGCTGATGTTCCAGAGTGGACAGATAGGCGGACACACAGACAGAGGAGTATGACCCATAGGTAGATGAACATTGTGGTAGCTGGGAAGGAGGGTGGGTGGCTTTGGTGACATGATCCAGCAATGCCTATCTGGAAGGGGAACCTGAACAAAGGGAATGATGTGGGCATGTGGGGCTAGAACTTCCTATGCCAAGAGAATAGTGAATGTAAAGGACTTGGGGCAGGAGAGGCAGGCAATCGCCAGCAATAGCAAGGAGTCAGTAGAGCCAGAGTGGGTAAGATAACATGCAGCATGCGAGACTTCAGGACCTGCCTGGGATCTCTGCCTCCTAAGCTGGACCACATAAATGAGTTCATAGAGTGGGGCATGAACTCACTTACTGTCCGAGATCCCACTGGTGGGTTTAAGAATAGCGTGGGCAGGGGATGGGGCCCGAAGGAGACAGAGAAGAGACAGATGTGATTATTTAGGCAACGGACAGTGTAGTTTGGAACAGATGGTGAGAAGGAAGCCTATGTGCACATTCCATCACACATGAGCACACACGTGAGTGCACGCACACTAAGAACTCATTCCTGATTCTTGTTCATTTGCTTGAGACATGGCCTCACTATGTAGCCCAGGCTAGCCTGAAGTTTATTTTATAGTTTTAGGCTGGCCCACAACTCATCATGATTTTCCTGCCTCACTCACCCAAATCCTGAAATTTAAAGCTTCATCTTTTTTAAATACGTATTTATTTTTATTTTAATGTGAATTGGTGCTTTGCCTGCATGTATGACTGTGTAAAGGTGTCAAATCTTGGAATTACAGATAATTGTTAGCTGCCATGTGGATGCTGGGAATCGAACTCAGGTCCTCCAGAAGAACAGTCAGTGCTCTTAATCACCCAGCCATCTCTCGAGCCCCGGCTTCATGTTGAAGTTATTCTGGAGACCACTTCTCAGGTAGCCAAACTGAAGCCTGAAAACGGGAAGGGACCCATCCCAACCTCGCAGAACATCAGGTCACAGACTCCAAATGCACTCTCAACCTCTCTGCAGCTGGCCTCTGTCCGGCTTCTCTCTCTTCAGTTTTGTGTTTTGTGCCCCCCCACTTTGTCATCTCTGTCCCCAGAATCCCCCTCTACGTCACTCTTTCTCCTGGCCCTCACCCTGCAGCTGCCGTGGTGTCCATATTCCCTCTTGTCGGGCCCAGTTCGAAACGATCCAGAACATAACTACTGATGAATTAGCAACATGAATCTTAGCAACTGTCACCCAGTGTCCATGGGCTACTGGACTGGGGGGTGGGGCCACACACGACCGGGGACAGGATGAGGGAGACTTGCCATCAGATCTTCACATCTCTCAACTCTCTCACAGGACAGGAGGCTATCACTGCCCCCCTACCAGCCCCAGCATGGCTCAGGACAAGTTCGTCTTTGCCAATTAATTATTAAATGGTTTATTTTGCACCAGAAGGTGGTAGGAGGAAAAACCACTGTTGTTAAGTTGGCACCTTAATTACACACACACAAACTGGCAAGCACAGGCATGCACCACAGTGGGTGGCATCACTTGCCTCTGAGGGTGGGCAGAGGAAGCAAGGCTGAAACTTGACTGTGTGGCCCTGATTCCGGGTCCCTCTGGATTGTGCTCCATAGACACACTCATGTGGAGATCTCAGAGTCCATTTACAAACGGAAAAGGGAACAGAGAAATAAGTGCAGTCGTAGGACACTGAGGATGAGACTAGAGGTGTCTTCATAATCCTCTGGAGTTTAGGCTCCTCCGAGTATGAGCAAGACTGTGTCTCAGAACGTCTGCCCCGCCCCCCCTTTCATCTCAGGCCACGCCGCTGCTCTGTCTCTTCTGCATATTCTAGCCACACTGCTCGTCCTGCTACCCATGTACAATGCAAGCACCCCTTGGCCTCAGGGCCTTGGCGCCAATGATTCTCATTCCGTGTGGTACCTGCTCCATCTACTCTGCTCACTCCATTGCCCCCTGCAGGTAGAGGTCTAACGTAGCCTTTCCAGAGGTATTCCCGGAGAACCTTTTTAAAATTATAACCTTCACCAACTTCTATTTCCGGGGTCCCTCCCTCTATCCCCTAAGACAGTTCATTATATTCGAAACCATGTTTTACTCACTATGTGTCTCTTGCCAAAGTCTAAGGTCCACAAGATTTGGGAATTGTGTGTCTCACTATTACCGACTTCTCCCTGCAATCCCCATCTGTGTCACCGGAAATAAGACCTGTGCCTGGCACAAAATAAACACAGTTAATCATTGTCAAAAGAATGAATGGAAGAGAGAATAAATGAAGGAATGAATGAATGAGGAGCTATTTATGTGCAATCTTCCAAATGCGGGAAGATTAGGGCTGATCCTTTCCCCCCCAGAACAGGGTTCACACAGTACCAGGAATTTGGGAGGAGATTCTTGGTAAAAATAAGGGTCTCCTGTTCAAAGAGGAAACTGCTGGAAAAGTCATTTTAAAAAGCGAGAGCTCCTGTTGATTTCATGTCTGCGCATGCCTCGGGGCTAGCAGGTCTGCTGTGCCCCTCCATCGGTCTCAGGCAGATTGGTCCCCACCCCCTCCCGACTCTCCCCAGGGAGGGGACAGGAGCCGGAGAAGTTGCAGACACTTTGATTAACTCCCCAGCAAGAGTCCCCACGCCTGTGTTTCCCTCTCATCCCCCCTAGGCAGTAAACGGGGACAGTGCGGTGTTGACTGGAGGATGGGCAGGGGCGCTGCGGGGGAGGGGCACGGGGGGGGGGCGGCTATGAGTGGGTGGAGAGAAAGGACTTTAGTTCTCATCTCTGCGCTCACTCCAGGCCTGAGGGTTTTGGGGACCTGACAACCGAGTGAGTCACAACGCTCCAGCCTGCTGTCACCTCCACATCCCCTCACCCTCTCCGTCAAGCTGGGCTGTCCCTCACCACCCCGAAACGAAGATGGTGATTTTTTTTTTCTTTAGAGCCAGTTTTTCCCCCAAATCTCTGGAGATGCTGGGAGCTGCTGTTTCCATGGAAACCTTCCCGCCAACCTCACGGAGGTGGAGTTGGGCGGCCGCCCCCGCCCCTCCGCCTGCGCAGCCTGGCTCTAGCCCGCAGGGGGCCCAAGTTGAGAACCATCCACTCCCCACATCCCTAATGGAGCCCCCAGATTGAGCAGGGGGAAAGGTGATGTGTTTGGCTTTTGGCCTGGCCTTGGACCCGTACCAAGCAGGCCAGGGGGATGGGTCTGCCAGAAGCAGGTGAGGCAGGCTGCAGGTTCCCACAGTATCTTCCACACCAAACAAGTGACCAGGGCCACTTCAGCCAGGGTCCGACCCTGGGGAGCTGGGTTTCTATTTTGTTTTATTTTTTTCTAAGAAATACTTGAAAGCTCTTATTTATTTCTGATCTGGGGGGTGGTTCCCCTCATTTCTTGCACTACTCCATCCAAATTCCTCAGGGCCCAGGCATTCAGAATGTAAATGATGAAACCCACACATACACACAAAAAAAGCAAAACTCTATGCAACTCAGGTGAGAAAGAAATTGATCCGAGGAACAGAAAGGAGGCTTCTAGAGTGCCCCCTGGGAGAAAAAGCAGACTTGGAACCTGTCCAAGACTGGCTGAGGAGGACACAAGGGAGTCTGCCCTCCTCCCCAGCAAGGGGACAATACTGCCCCTCAGGAGGCCACACAGATGCTTCTGCACAACACCACCTCCTTGTGAACATTCTGTTTTGCACACAGCTCCCTCCAGGTCCCCATCCTGGGCCAAGGGGTGCTGGAGGCAGCTTTCCTGGGTGACAAAAAGTCTTTCTCACAGTCACGGTGGTGACATGAATCAATGACTATTAAAATTCATAAAATTACACAAAAATGAGATCGATTTTACTGTATGTTAATTTAAAATATAAGGTTCCAGCTCCCACAAAATATCCTCTAGTGGCCAAGATGGATCATGTACCAGCAGACCAGGACCAGGTCAGGTATAGAGGACCCCTCTTTGCCCCCAGGATGGGCTGCGGCTCTGCCTCCCAGCCAGATTCACTGAGACGGGATGATTTTCTCCGTCTCCTTCCTTCCTTTCTCAGGCTCTATCTTAAGTAGACATGGGGGTGGGGGCTGAGACAAGGGGGCATGGGAGTCTCTGCTACCTGAGGATTGCAAAAGAGAGATGGGGAGGGGAATTCTCCTACTGTTACCCCTCCCCCTCCCCACAAACTGGTATGAAATCGCAAGTCAGTTTCTTGATCTGTGAAATGGGAGCAATAGTTGTGACCTCACAGCTTGTTTATGATATCGATGAGTTAGTAATGCTTGAGAGGGCTTGGTAAGAATGCCTTGGTGAGCATGTCAGATGCCATCACTGATTCATGTGGACAGATAGCCCTGGGAAAGGCTCATCGGCATTCCATTCCTGAAGCCATGAGGGGCTCTACCTACCCCACCTTTGCCCAGGAGTGTACAGTGGCTGGAGTGTGAAGGCCTTGGAAACAGAGAATGTTCTTTTCCTTTCTGAAAGGAAAATTTCTAAACATTCTTATGCTAATAAATTACACCATCCATCTGTGACAATCATTAGCACAATTCAAGTCCAGGTTTTGCCATCTGGGCATGCAGAGGCACTTACCTGCTCTCCTCCATCGTGGGGTCTTGGCAATGGTTCTGGCCTTGGAGCTATGAGCAGAAGAGAAGGATCGTTCCTGATGTGAGATCTTCCAGGGTCTGTCTGACAGAGAAGAGATGGCTGCCTGTCAACCTGTGTCCTGAGGTGCCCCTTCCTCTCCACCCACACTTGGAGTAAGAACTCACATGATAGGGTGGAAAGAGGCCTTGACAGTTAAGAGCAAGCATTGCCCTTGCAGAGAACCCTGGTCCAGTTCCCAGCATGCATGTGAGTGTCTCACAACTGCCTATAACTCCAGTCCCTGGGGATTCATCATCCTCTGCTAGCCTCACAGGCATCTGCGTGTGAGTGCATATATCCACACACAGACATATAAAATAAAAATAAATACTAAAAAGAAACAAAAAGAGACTCACTTGGGTGATTTGAAGTCTCTGGGGATTTGGGAGGTCCTTGTCAACACAACAAAACCTGGCCTGATGGATTCAGTAGCGGAACTAACCCACAGAGGAGGAAAAAGGTAGTTACGAGCAATCCCAATCCCTTTCCCAGTATATAGCTTGCATAACTGGGATATCCATTTTTGTGTTATCTTTTTCTTGTATCATTTTTTTCTCCCTGTGTGATTGCACCAGTTAGCATTTGATGTGGCTGCAAATGTCAGATAACCCCAAATCACAATGACTTAAACAGCCGAGTAACTTCAGTTTCTTGTGTTACAATATTCAGAAGTAGGCGGTCTGGAGCCAATGTAGTGATCCCATGATCCAGAACTCAGCCACCTTCTTCTGGCTGACTCTGTCATTTTCAACAGATGACTTCCTCCCAGTGACACAAGATGGCTGCCAAGACTCAAACTATGACATCTGCATTCCAGCCAGCTCAAAGAAGGGAGATTATTCTTTGTCTCTGTTGCTGACATAGGTCACATATGAACTGTGTTGTCCCCTGGGACTGTCCTATGTTTGCTCTATTGGCAGAGAATTCATCACAAAGCCACACTTAGTTGCAAGGGAGGCTCAGAACTGGCGTGTGTATTCTGGGCAACTGTGTGCTCTGCTATTGTTTTTGCCAAGAAGAAGAGAGAGAGACCTAGGGAGGCAGCTGGCGGCTGCTGGCTGTCAGGGCTCTCTGCCTCACATGTAGGTTCTGAGCTGTAATGACTGGTTTGGACCCTTTCCAATTTATTTCACATTCTGGGTAACCACATTAGTGAGAATTGCTTTTTTCCATTTGTGCTATTTTGTCGGGATTTATTTCCAAATGTGTGACAACCTGCCAGGTTGAAGGGTGTGTGCTGTTCTCTGTGGCAGGAGCTGGGCTCTGGGGCTCTGGGGCCGCAGAGATTTTTGGAGTCTGTGTTCTTATCCCTCCCAAGATTTCCCTACCTTCATACTTTGTTCTCCTTCCTCTCCTCTTTTTTTTCTTCCCTCGCTTTTCTTACCTTCCTTCCTTTCTTTTAAAAATATTTTTATTAATGTGCATAGGTATTTTATCTGCCTGCATGTCTGTGCACCATGTGAATGCAGTGCTCACGAAGATCAGAAGAGGGCATTGGATTCTCTGGAAGTGGAGTTACAGATCCATGTACATGCCGGAAACTGAGCCCAGGTCCTCCGCAACAGAAGCCAGCCTCAGGCTTCTATCAGTCCCCTGGCTCAGAATCCCATGGCCTAGATTACAGGAGCTAGCCTCCATGCCCAACTATTTTTATTTTGTTTGCTTGTGATTTTTGTTTGTTTGTCTGTTTGGTTTTGTTTGGCTTTGGAGCAGTCTCATGTGGTCCAGGCTGGACTGGAACTTGCTATGTAGTCAAGAATATTTCCTGATTTTCTGCCTCCATCTCCCGAGTTATAGAATTTCAAATATGTGCCACCATTCCTGGCTCATTTGTGTGTCTTTAAAAAATTAACAGGTTGTGAGGCTGTTTAAATTTTTTTAAGTTTAAATTCATGTTTATTCATTTGTGTGCATATGTGGGTGGGTGTGCACATGCCAAGGAATATAGATAGAGGTCAGAGGGCAGCTTTCAGGAGTTTGGGCTCTTCCTTCACTATGAAGGTCCCAGGGATTGAACTCAACTACTCTAGCTTGGCAGGAAGTACCTTCATCTGTTCAACTGCCTCATTCTGCTGAGTATCTAATTGTGTATCCATTGATAGCTAGCTAAGATTGTTGACCTGAGCTAATTTCCAATCTATATATTCTCAAAGAAGAGCCAATTTTGTTTCCAATTAGAAGGAAAATTTAAAGCTTAGAAAGCTAGGGCATGGAAGAGGGAGTCATAGGGCAGCTGGGCCAGAGCTCATACTGGAACTAGCTGCCCCCTAAGGCAGTGTTCACATACACAGGGCTAGTTTAAATAAGGAAGCATGGAGGCATCAATGTGAGGTACAGCAAGAAAAAGGCTGCATGGGAAACTGAGGATCTCCCTTGATGAGGGTTTGGTCTAACTGAATATCTCAGCTTATGCAGGAACTCTTCCTCTCCTGATCCCTACATGTGCTCCCCTGTTGCAGAGATAGACCCAGAAAACAGATGAGATTGTGCAGAGGGCAGAAGAGGCCAACCAGGCCTCAGTCCAGACTATTTCCTCACTCACAAGACTGACATGATAATACCAAGAGGGGATTATGCTCTTATACACTGTAAATATTTGTCACTATAAATATTAGCTTAATAAAATGCTGATTGGCCAGAAGCTAGGCAGACAGGAAGTATAAGCAGGGCAACCAGAAAGAGAATTCTGGGAAGAGGAAGAGCAGAGAGATGCCAGAGGAAAGAAGATGAGAACGCTGCATTGAGCAAAGGTACCAAGCCATGTGGCTAAACATGGATAAGAATCATGGGTTAGTTTAAGAGTAAGAGTTAGCAAGTTATATGCCTGAGCCATAGGCCAATTTATAATTAATACAAGCCTTTGTGTGGTTATTTGGGACTAAATGGCTATGGGACTGGCCGACCAGGACAAAGAGGCTTCTGGCCACAGTGGGGTGCTGAGCAGTCTGAGGACCATCTGCCTTTCCTCCCCAAGGTCAGCTCACTCTGGCCCTTGCTTGTATCTGCCCTATATCCGCCTAGGTACAATGACTCAGCCACACTCCGGCAACAAGGGTTAAGTTTATCTTCTTTCTCTCAGAGAGTAAGTATCATGGACTCTATTTTAAAGCTAAAATTGTGTCCCTTGTGACACCCAGTGTTCCCTGGTGCTTTATCAATGTGAACATAGAAGCACAGAGAAGGTGTCACTTTCT
Source organism: Sigmodon hispidus (assembly GCA_004025045.1). Taxonomy (NCBI): domain Eukaryota; kingdom Metazoa; phylum Chordata; class Mammalia; order Rodentia; family Cricetidae; genus Sigmodon; species Sigmodon hispidus. The sequence goes on along the minus strand of PVIH01002336.1, from coordinate 44,451 downwards.
CAGGGTCCCCTGTGGCTAATGACAGAGCCACAACAGAGTCCTGACTGAAGTTTCATTCTACTTTATATTATTTGGCTTTTGTTTGATTGATGTGTTTTGTTTTTGAGGCAAGATCTCATGCATCCCAGAATGCCTTGCAATTTGCCATGTAACTTGTAGCTGAGGTTGACCTTGAACCTTACCTCCATACCTCCGCTTTCTGAGGGCTGTAATTTATAGGCATGCACCTCCATACCCAGGATACGATGTTAGTTTATTAGGCCCCCATCTGAGTCTTGGTTATTAGCAGGAGAGACATGCCTCTTTAGGCGCTCTTAATGCCCCAGCAAGCAAGCCTGAGTAGGTTTCAGAGAGCATGGACCACACAGGGCTGCCTTGAAGCTGCTTGTCTTCTGTGTGTGTCTGAAGGGAGCTGAGGGACTAGGAAGGAGCCCTCAGTGGCCTGCCATGGGCTGGCAGTGCACATACATTGAGATATTATAACCAAAGTACCAGCGGAGTCCTTAATCCCCTATGGAGATTAATAGGTACAGGGTTTCTTTGGGGGAAGTAATGGAAATGTTCAAAAATTAATGGTAGTGGTGTTTGCACTGTTCCAAATATAGTTTAAATAATAATTCAATTGTGCATTTGAGGTATATGAAGTGCAAAGCTGTTGCTTTGTTTAGAGGTGAAATTCTAGTAGGTTGCATATGAAATTTTTCGCAAGAGTGTTCCTGAGCCAGTTTGAGAACTCAGGGCACCCTCCACTAAGTCAGGGAGATCTAAGGGGGCGTGGCTGAGACAGGGGGGAGACTGCTTTAAAGAGATCTCTATCCATCCCACAGATCCCAAATTCTACCTATAAGAAGTACCACGATGAAAGAGACAGGTGTAACATGGGTGGGTGAGGCTGGGGAGAAATACAAAGCCTCAGCTAGCATAGCACACACTTGTCATGTCAGCACTCAGAAGGTGGAGGCAGGATCAGAAGTTCAAGGCCAGCCTTGGCTATATAACAAGTTCAAGGCCAGCTTGGGCTTCATGAGATCCTCCTATCTGTATCAGTTCCGTTGCTATGATAAAGCAACTTAGTAGAGAAAGAGCTTGTTGTGGCTCACAGCTGTAAGATACAGTCTATCCTGATGACGTCATGACAGTGGAGACCTGAGATGGCCAGTCACATTGCATGCTCAGTTAGAAACCAGAGAGGGGTGAAGGCTAGTGCTCAGATCACTTTGTTCTTTTTTTTTAAAAAAAACTTTATTTATTTATTATTTATTTATTTGCCTTGGTGTTTGCCTGGAACTGGAACTACAGACAGTTAACAACTGCCATGTGGGTGCTGGGAATCGAACCCGGGTCTTCTGGAAGAGCAGATGGTGCTCTTAACCGCTGAGCCATCTCTCCAGCCCCCACTTTGTTCTTTTATACAGTCCAGGAGTCCAGCCCAGAAAATGATGTCACCTCAAGTAAGCCAATCATGATAATTCTCCACAGACACACTGAGACCTCTATCCCCTGGGTAACTGGGATAATTCTTTTCCAAGGGGTAAAAAATGAAAATGAGTATCTGCATGAGAATCCTTAGCAGGATTGCCCATACAGGCTTTGCTCACAACATCCAAAAGTAGAAACAGTCCAGATATCCATTGCTGATGAGTAGCTGAGAAATGTGGAACAGCTACACACAGAATAAAATAGTCAAGTGGACCATCCCACAGGCAAATCTTCAAAACACTAGGCATCATGAGCCAATCATCAATGCAATAATCTAGCCACTAAATTTAGCCATTGTATGTGGCGAGAGTGGGAAGGTCTGCAGGGCAGAACATTGATTAAGAGCTCCTGGGGCTAGGGAGTAGGTGGGATAGCCAATGGGGAATGGAGACTAATAATACAATGTTTCTTTGGAGAAGTAAAGCAAATATTCACCAATTAATGATGGTTGTGTTTGCACTGCTCCAAATATAGTTTAAATAATAACTGAATTATGCACTTTAGGATGGTGACATTTATGGTCTGTAAATAAATTGCAAAGATGTTGCATTTGTTTAAGGATCACAGAGCAGGACTTATGAGACAGCAGGAGAGAGTCACAGCCTACTGTCTCTGCTGGGTTAGGGGAATATGCTGCTCAGTTTCTTTTCTTGTCACAGGGGTAAAATACCTTGGCAAGAGCAACTTAAGAGGGGAAGGTTTATTTTAACCTGAGGTTCAAGGTATAGCTCATCATGTCAGGACAGTGGGCACTTGAGGCTGCTGGTCAAAGTACATCCACAATCAGGAAGCAGAGAGTGATGAATGCATGCTGTCCTGGGGCCCTTTCTCCACTTACACAATTCAGGATCCCAGACAGGGAGCAGTCCCACTCACCACGAGGGAATCCTCCTACTTCGATTAACATAATCCAGGTAACCCCACCACTGGCAGAGGCCTAGACTCTAGATTCTGTAGAGTTGACAGTTCACATTACCCAACACCAAATCCTCACTGAATACATTTGAAAGCAAGTATGGGTTCATCATACCAGTGAGATACACAAGAGCTTGTTTGAAAGCCCTTGGCTAATCTTGCCCAGCCTGCTGGTGACTCAGAGCTTACAGTTTGGAAAAGACCTTGTATGGGTCAAAGCATGGACCCATGATAAGAATCTTGTATTTACCATCTGCAAACATTCAGAAGAGGGTGGGAGTGTGAGAGAAGTCTGTGAACAAAGACCTGGTTTAGTTGTCAACATGTTTGATTGGATTCAAAGAAGTAGAAGGAACCTGTTGAGATGGATTATGGCTGTGAACTGCTGTTTCAGAGAACCCAGGTTCAGTTCCCAGCACCCACATCAGGTAGCTCACAACCACCTGTAACTCTGACTCCCCCTGCTGGCCTCAAAGGACACTACACTCATGTGCATAAACCCACAAACCTCTACATATAATTAAAAAAGAAATCTTTTCTAAAAAGCAGAGTCACTGCATCAAAGGAGGTGACAGTCCCTATGGGTGCAGACTAATTGCCTCACATTTTCTGTTCTCTGCAGCATGAAGACACCACTCTCAGGAGAAATTGGCAAGAAATGTTAACAGAGTAAAAACTATGTCAGACAAGAGTAACAGAAGTAGCTGAGGCCATTCCAGCTGTTTCATGGAAGGCTACCTGGATGTTCTCTCTGCCATTCTCCAGGGACAAGCCAGGACCACACATGTAAGTTGAGGCGTGAAGGCAGGAGGAGGCCTCAGCTTTTACCTACAAACAGTCTAACCAGAGTGGACTGTTGTCAAAACTGACCACTTTGGAAAGAAATCACACTAGTTAACCAATGACAGCTAACAAAAAACTAATAAAAGGCCCTGAAATTTATTTCCTTATTTTGTATCTGCATCCCACATTCACAGCTTTAAATCACCCTTTAAATGTGAAAGTGACACAGAAAAGTGTGTGACGACAGGGTGTGTCCCCTGCTCAAGTTCCTCTCCATGTAACTTCCACATACAAGAACACTTCTTAAAAATAGTACTTCCCAAGAGCTAGAGGCAAATGCAAACACATTTATTTCTATGCCTTTCCTTCTAAGGACTTGTTTCTATTATTTTAAGTGTGTGTGGGGAGTGTGGGGGGGTGAGTGTGTGTGTGGGTGTGGGGTGTAGGTGTGTGGGTGCCTGCCGACAAGAAGAGTCAAATTCGTTTGGATCTGGAGCTTCAGGTGTTTGTGATCCCCTGATGTGGGTGCTAGGATCTGAACTCAGGTTCTTTGTAAGAGCAGTACATGCTCTTAATTGCAGAGCCATCTTTCCAGTCCATATATATATAATATATATATGTATATATATATATACACATATGACCACACAACACACTGTATCTTTGCTTCAAGTTGAATATTTTCTATGTACCTAGCATGATCCTCTTTTCTGGTAGCCCAGGCTACCTTTGTTGACCTCCACACACACACACATACACACACACACACACACACACACACACACACACTTGAGACAGGGAATTATGTAACCTAAGCTAGTCTCCAACTGCTAAATAGTTGAAGATTACCTTGAACTCCAAACCCTGTTTCCTCTACCTGGGATTACACATGTGTGCCACCATGCCCAGTATATGCATTAATGGTGGGATTACATGTGTGTGGCACTGTACTGGATGGTTTTTCGTGCCAACCTGATGCATAATAAGAGTCATCAGAGCAAGGAGCCTCAGCTGAGGAAATACCTCTTTGAGATCCAGCTGTAAGGCATCTGGGTCCTGGGGTCTAGAAGAAGGTTGGCTGAGCAAGCCATGGGAAGCAAGCCAGTAAACAGCACCCTCCATGGTCTCTGCATCAGTTCCTGCCTCCAGGTTCCTGCCCTATTTGAGTTACTACCCTGACTTCCTTCAGTGATGAACAGCGGTGCTGAAGTATAAAGCTAATAAACTCTTTTCTCCCCAACTTGCTTTATGGTCATGGTGTTTCATTGCAGCAATAAAAATCCTAAGACAGACACCATGCCCAGTGTATGTAGTAATGGGGACAGAAGCCAGGGCCTTGCACACCCAGACACGCACTCTACCAACCAAGCTACATCCCTCAGCCCAGGGCTTGTTAGAGTCTTAATTTCATTATTTTTATTTTAAGTTTTACAATTTCCATTTGATTCTTTTTTAAAGATTCTAATTCTCTGATGGAAAATTGCATCCATATATTTTCACCCATTTTTTTCTAGTTTCTCGAACATATAAGAGCTAATTAAAATGCTTAAAAAGCAAGATCACTGTGGGTCTGGGTTTTTTCTTAATGCTAGACATTTTTTACTTTCTAATATGTCTAGGTTCTGGGGATTGAACTCAGGGCTTCACGCCCATGCAGCAAGCTCACAAAACCATCTCGCCAGCCTTTCCCATTGGCATATTGAAATAGATATTGATAACTGGAAAATCTTTTTTTCCTACTAGACAGGCTAATCCATATAGCAATTCTGAATGTGTATATAGTTATCTTTTTGTGTGTCTATTTGGTTTTAATTATTTTCTCTTTAAAAGAAAAAAATGTATTTATTATTAGTATGATGTGGCTGTGGAAATGGAGGTGTGCTTGACACAGCACACATGTGGAAGTATTGCTAAGATTGTGAGGAGGAGCCATAGACCATGTCTACCCTTCCTCCTAAGGTCCCAATGACAAGTGATATGATCCTACCAAAGTTCATAAACCAACAAGTTTATTGGCCTTCTTTACAGAACATAGGTGAGGGGCTACTTACAGGGGTGTGGGATAAAGGTTCCCCCAAAGCTGCAGGGAGCCCCTGCACTAGTCTTCCCAGCCTATATGCTGTAACTCCTGCTGGAGGCCCTGTGAAATTAAGGCAGAATTGTTTAGCAGGTGGTGGGAACAGCTCAGGTGAGGGCCCCGTGATCTCCCAGCCCTCCATGGGTATAAACAGTCAGCAAGCCCAGCTGGGACGGTCCTTTTGCAATAGGGCACAGCTGGACTCCCCAAGATGGCGGTTGTTGGGCTCAAAGGATACACACAACAGGAGGTCAGAGGAGCTTTGTGGTGTTGATTCTCTCCTTCCTTATACCTCTGTGAGGGTGAGGACCAAACTCAGGTTGTCTGGCTGTCGGGCAGCGCTTTTACACACCGGGCCATCTTGTTGACCCTGTTTGAGTTCTGGGTCTGTGATGGCCATTCTTGGGTGTCAACTTGACTATACATGGAATTAACTAAACTCCAAACCTCGAGGGGCACACCTGGAGGGATTTTTGCTTAGTTTAAAGTGGGAAGATCCACTTCGAATCTGGATCTTAGAGGTGGGAAAGACACACCTTTAATCTGGATCTTTTGAGCTGGGAAAACCCACCTCTAATAAGGATCACACCTTCTGCTGGAAGCCTACATAAGGACATGGAAGAGGAAGCTTTTGCTCTTGGCCTGCTTGCCCTTGCCTAGCGAGCAAGTCCATTCATTCTTTCACTGGCATTAGAATCTGCTGCTTCAGCCTTCCCATGTAGAATGAGGACCAGCTGATATCTCAAGACTCATGGACTGAATAACTCCTGGATACTTGGACTTCCCATCCTAGCCAGCCATTGTTGGATTCACTGGACCACAGCCTGTAAGTCATTTTAATAAATCTTCTTTCTACATATAGATTCATTCTATAAGTTCTGATACCCTGGAGACCCCTGACTAATGCAGGATTTCCTGTAGTTCAGACTGGCCTGAGCTTACTATGTGGCTGAGGATGACTTTGAACTTCTGATCTTCTCTGTTGCTTGATCTCCTATGTGTTAGGGGTACAGGAGCACATAACCATTGTGGCCTGGTAAATGTGTATTGTGCATGTTTTACAACAATGAAAATAAAATCCGGAGTGTTCTGAGGAAATCCCAGCAGGCATGAGATTAATTTCCAAGTCCGCCTGGCTCCAGAGCAGGAGCAGCGCCTCAACCCACTGGCCATCTATTCACAGGCTTCACCAGAGAGCCAACCACTGCAGAGTTCTACACCATTTCTGTTGTGAGGCCTGCTCCTATCTGAGAAGCCATGTTGGCTACAGGTGTGGGCAGGGCTGTCTTGGTTCATTCTCTGTTGCTGTAGTGACTAGGTTATAAGAGATGGAGGGTCCTGTAGTACGTGATTCTGGAGGTTCTGGTAACTGTCCTCAGGGTGCTGAGCTTTTTAATTTTCAGGCTTGTTACCTTCTGATTATGAGATAATGCTACAGCTTTGGGCAATTCACCTGCATGCCCCTGTATTCCAGGGAGAAAGGAGGAGCAGGCTTTAATCCCGAGATGTACCTTCCCTGCAGCTCTTTGGCCTGAACTGGGTCACATGCCCACTGATGAATCGATTGCTAGTTAGATAGACTGCATTTCCCCGGCTAGCTTAGACCAGGCACGTTTTGTTTCCTGGGGCCTGAGAGTCCATTCACTTCCTTAGATTACTGTCTCTTCCTCAGCAAAGCCCAGGGAAGCAGGGGCTGCCATCAGGTACATGACTGACCATGCCTGTGACAGGCTCATTACCTTCCCAGAAAGCCACGGGCGTCTAGACACCCAGCTGAGGTGGCTCAGGACCTCTGGAACAGTCACACATACCCCCATGGCTGTCCTTCAGGGTCCCTCCTCTCCAGACTTCCTCTCTTCTGCCCTGGCAACCAGTCTCAGGGAAAGGCCTCACACCACAAGCCCTCTCCTGGGCCCCTTCGTTCAAGCTCAGAGTTCCCACAGGTCTGTCTCAGTTTAGGTCCCTGGCAGCTTGGGTGTTGGTTGTCTTGAAGTGGAGGGGGCAGCTCTTTCTCTTGTACAGAGGCCCATGGGGGATGCTGGGAGTGAATGATGCAAAGACAATTAGGGAGGACAGTGGAAGCCAGGCAGTGACCAAATGGGATAAACAGCCATGAGCCAGGTTGTTGTGGTTCAAGGGTCTGAGTACCCTGAACCCTTCTCCTCCGGTCCCAGATGTGACAGCATTAAAAGATGAGGCCTTTAGGCCATGGCTGGGTCTTGAGGGCTCCACCTAGGAGTGGAGTCTATACCCTGACTGGATATGTGGGCACACCAGGGATCCCAACACTGGAAGGCCAAGGCAGGAGGATCAGTATTTAAAGCTGTCTTCACCATTTAAAGCTGGATTTACTGATGGCGTGCTCTTACCCTTCCCAACTCAGAGGCTGAATGTGAATTATAGATGCTCGGCCAATAGCTCAGGCCTATTACTATCTCTTACAACTTGACCTATTCTATTAATCCGTGTACTGCCCCGAGGCTCATGGCCTTTACCCCTATCCCATTTGTGGGTCAGATTCCTTCTCTGTCTGCCTGGCGACTCCGCCTACTCTGCCTGTCCTCACCCCAGCATTCGCTCTCCTGCCAACTTTATCCTGTTCAACTACTGACCAAGTCAGTTTGTTTATTAAACCAATCACAGCAACAAATCTTCACAGAAAAGAATTTTCCACAGTAGTGGGTGATCTGATTCTCTTGTGTATCTGTGTGTTGACAGGGTTTTAGTTCTAGCAGCCCAACAGACCAAGACACAGAGTATGTTCACATTAGAATAACCAGCATTCGATGAGAAATTAAGACGGAAACTCTCTCAGTACTAGCATTGATTTTACTCATTTCTAAAGCAGGTTCAGAAGCTATACCTAGTGTGATAAGAACCTTGGGAGTTAGGAGTTCACTAGAGGCTGTGAGAGGGCTGTTCTTAGCCAGGTATTCATGTCTATCCATCCGGCTGCCTCTGCTGTAGAGAACTCCCTCAGTCACCTTGTCCCATGGCCCTATCCTGGGCTCCAGGCATCCAGTGACAGCCTGATGGAGGAGTAAAAGAAGCCAGTCCTCTGGCCTCCAAGGGCCTGTGCCACTTGATGGTCATGCTCCCATCCATGTCCTGCCACCTATGGGTCAAGTCTCATCCAGGTCTCTCCTCCAAATCAGTCACAAGCAGTTATTCCCATGGCACCTCTGCTGGAGGGAAAATGTGTCAAGATAACACCTAGGGCTTGTCCATGCTGATGGCCTGAGGCACAACCTGGGTGTCCCTGCTACCTCTCTGGGGCTCCCCTGGGTGACCTTCCTGTGGCTCCCCATACTGAGCAGACAACTGGGCTCAGTACTGGCATGAAGCAAGGTCTTTGGCAAAAAAGGATCTCCCCCTTTTTTAAAGATTTAAGAGTGTGTGTGGTGTGTGTGTATGTGCGCACACGCACACTTTTTCTCTGGCAGATAGGGTGGAGGGAGATCGGGACCAGCCAGCCTCTCCCTGGGGTTGGAGCAGGATGGTGGGTGTTGACAACCCAGCACCCCCTAGTCACCTGGGGAAATCACACACTCAGTGGGAAGCCTTGTGGAAGCAAGAACTCACTTTATTGCATCAGTCTGGGGCTTATATAGAGTTGTGAGAAGGGGGTGGGAGTCTTGGGATGGAGTAGATGGGGTAGGGAAAAAGGGCCAATAGTATTTTACCATGTTAGCAGAGGCTAGGCAGAGGCGGTGCTGAGCCAACCACACGTGGAGCTTATGGCCAGAGACAGGTCGCCAAACTCTACGAAGGCTTAGGAATTTGCACTGGGCCTTAACCCCGCGGTGTCAGAAGGGCCCAACATGTGTGCGTGTGCAGGTGCCCAAAGTGGCCAGAAAAGAGGCATTGAATCTCCTGGAGCCACCCAGTGTGGGTGCTCAGAGCCGAGCTCTGGTCCTTAAGCGCTCTTAAGCACTGATCCATCTATCTCTCCAGTCCTCTTGTCCCTTTCTATCTGCGGAAGCAGATTGGCACCTTCAGGAGGGGACAAAGCAACCAGAGATGAGCTGGAGGCCAGAGAGGAGGCTGGAATGGAGGCTTGGGGGCAGAGTGACCCTGGGACAGGCACCGACTAGGAAGCCTGTTTATCCTGCTCACGTCTCATCTAACCTCCACCTGGGAAAGTCCCGCACATTGTGCCTTACATAGCAGGTGTGCTGCACTTGGGGCGCAGGAGTCCTGCCTGTGGGAGTCGTCAGCACCCACTTCCTTGCTGCCAGACTCCGCGCAGGGGCACTAACTGTAAAGAGGAGGGAGGAGCCTTTCAAGGCTGCACTACCTGGTCTCCAGAGCATCAGAAGGGTGAGCCCTCCCCTCTCTCCAGCAGGGATTTAATTAGATGCACTAATTAGTCGCTGGGTGTGAGAGATGGAGACACAGGTGCCTGTGCGCTTGCAAGCTGAGAATGTCGGGCTGGCGGTACGCAGGGAGAGCCACCAAGGGAGACTGGGCTCTACTTCGAGGGGCAGCGCTAGGAACTAGACTCTGCTGGTGCAGGCCAGAGAAGGAAAGGGCCCAGGTGCACACTCTGCTCACACACATGCCAACCCTCATACACATACACAATCACGCACTTGTTTACAACTATACTGTCACTCTATTGGTGCACACATTTGTACTGGACATATTCACTCTATTCACACACACACACACACACACACACACACACACACTTGCTCACACCAGCACACACATACACAGTCATACATTCCCACACCCACCTGCATTCATACACACTCTCACAACAATTCATGGACACACCCATGTTTGCTTGTATTGTTAGTTCCGCACGTAAAAGCAAGCGCACACTAGCAAGGCCACACATGGTGTTTATTTAAGAGAAAAGTCCCAGGAGGGTAGAGAAGCAGAAGAGCGAGAAAGAGGTCAGGGACAGAGAAGAAAAAAGGACCGAGCACGTGTTTGAAGCCGCTTTTAAGGGAAGGGGTGTGCAGCATATGCATCATGGGTCCAGGGAGGTGTTTCACGGTGTGCAGTGCTGCAGGGTTTATGCAACCACGCCCAGGGGCGTGCCCCAGTACAAGGTGCATCCCACCTGGGCCAGAGTTGGGCCAGCTACGTGGAATGCCAGGAATCCTTACATATATCTACATGCATGTGTTTGAGCACAGACACACACATTCAAGTGCATGGTTTTGTATTTTGTGTGGTTTTTGTTTAATTGCTCTTTCTTGCTTTTGTTTTAAGACAAGATCTCACATAGCCCAGGCTGGCCCTGTATAGCAAAGGATGTCCTTAAACTCCTGACCCTTCTAATTCTCCCAAGTGCTGGATTAGTAGGTATTCATCACCAGCCTGGTTCAGGAAAAGGAGCTCTGACTTCATCTGAACTGTGCTAGAATCTTCTTTTCGGCTAAACTCCAGGGCCATCCACAGAGCCCCCAGCCTACTCCATACCAACACTCCCCCTTACGCTGGTCTCTTAACAGTGCCCTCTCCAACCCTTTGGCTTTTTCAAAGGGAAAAGAAACTCCTCAAGGCAGAGGCCCTAGTCTCCCTGCTGAGGTGGCCAGAGTGGCCTGGGGACAGAAGTTCTTCCTCCAGTGACTATGTGTCCTCTACAGTATTGGCCAATGCCACTCTCAGGAGACACAGATGTCCTGGGAGAGCCCTACAGCCACATACCAGGGTCAGCTAACATGATAAAATCAGAATGTTCTTGAGGGAGAAAAAAAAATTCCCTGAGGGCTGAGTGTGATGGTGCATCCCTTTAATCCCAGCACTTGGGAGGCAGGATAAGGAACAGATGGACCTTTGTTAGTTTGAGGCCAGCCTGGTCTACACAGTGAGTTCTGGGACAGCCAGGACCAGGTAGAAACTCTCTCATAAAAATACAAGAGAAAGAAAAGAAAGCTCTGAGCCTCCATCTGTATGACAAGTGCAGTCTGTGTGGGAACAATAAAATCTCATGTCACACATGCAGCCTGCTGAGCTCAGGGCTGGACATGCTCAGCAAGCTAACCCTGCCACAGCCACAGCCAGGCCAGCATTCCCAGAACAGGGTCCTGCCTGGCCTTCGGGCATGGCTGCCTCTTGCCTGCCTTCCCTGTCTCAGAAGAAGACAGGTTATTAGGACAAATTTGATGGAAATGACGCATGGATTAGCATGTGCGAGGCAAAGTCTAATTCTGTTTACTGTTCTGGGGTAGCACAAAATTATTACAGGAGCTGGGACAGAGTGTTTTTAATAACATTCCTTGTTAAGATTTAATTACAGGAAATTGCATTTTCTTAATCACTGAAAACTCAACTGGCTAGGAAAAGAAGCGTGATAATTTTGTGTGTGGCTTATTAAGTTCTTAGGATATTCTTTCTCTTATACTTTTTCTTTATTATATGCTTCTGCTAAGTGCTTTTTAACCCTTGGAGCTGCAGATGCCCCTGCCTCTCCCAACCCAGGCCCTAAACTCATTCGCAAGTTTGGTGTTAGAACCCCAGAAGTGAGAAAATGCAGTGTTGGGATCCAGCTGCTGGGGTAGATAAGCCACCCTCTGCTCCGCTAGAGGCCAAGAGTTCAATTCCGGGTACCCATGTCTGACGCCTCACAATTGACTAACTCCAACTCCAAGGGAGCTGATGCCTTCTTCTGGCCTCTGTAGGTACCTTACACACACACACACACACACACACACACACACACAACGAAACAACAACAAAAGAGTCCAGCTGTGCTTGGTCTGCAGTCCTGTCACCTTTCCCCTGTCACAGAGGCTGACATTGTCTGTGAGTCCCTAGCTAAAGGACTTCCTTGTGTTAGGGTTTCTTGAATCTGGGGAAAGGATTTGACACCAAAGCAAGTATTGGTGGCCAAAGCGCCGCGCCCCCCCCCCCCCGCATGCGCAACATGCTGTTGTCAATCTGCCTGTATGTCCATAGTGTACATGACCCATCTAATAAACCCCTTACCCCCAATAGTCCATCTCAACATCCCCTTGAATCCTCATCTTAGGCTTTTCACAAATTACCAAGGAAGTGTGTTAGAGAGAGCCAGCGCATTCACTAAGCCCTTAGTACCTGGACCTCATTCTGGCCTTTTTGGAATAAAACCTAGCTTTTTAGCAGGTGCATTTTCTGCCAAAAGCTCGAAGGAGCTCACAGAAGTGACCTTTTCGCTCAGGACACAGCTTAGGAGTCTGGGACCCACAGCTGTGCCCTGAGAGTGAGGGCATGCTGCTGGTGCTCTCCTCCCCTGCCTGCCTCTGGCTCTTCGGGGCAGGAAGAACCATGGGGTGTTTTCTTCTAGTTGGCCAAATAGCAGATTTCACTCCTGCTTGAGTATTCTCCAGTTGTGGGATTCTGAAATGGGCACAAACAGAGCTGTACCCTGTGTGCCAGGGTTCTTTCTCCTCTTCTCCTTCTGCTGTGTGTGTGTGTCTGTGAGACAGGGCAGTGGAGAGGCACTGCCACTGAGGAAATGGGAGAACCCAAGCTATCAAGAGCCACAGTCCACCAGTCCCATCAGGAAACCGTGCTGGAGGGATGCAGGCAGGCTGGCCTCTGTGTCAGCACTGTGGGGAACACAGTTATAAAACCAGTGAAAGGTTGAGATTCGATGGCCAAGCAAAAATTCTTCAGCTAAAAGAATGCCTCCCTGGCTCTAAATATCCGAACTCCTGTCATGGTGAATGCATGTGTATATGTGGTTTTGGAGAGGCCCTTGGCCTTAGACACAGCTCCAGCCCTGTCTCCTGGCCCCAGGTCTCTCCTCCAGAGATCCCACTTGTGTCTAGCATCAAGTTCACTGACAGCAAACACACTCAGCTCCTCTTGTTCTCTGGGCGGGTGAGAGAGAAGTCTCAGAGACACTGACTAAAGTTGTGGGTGGAAGAGGCTGATCAGACACGTCTCTGAGTCTTTCCAGTCTCCTCTAAACTTGAACCCCCAGCTGTCTTAATCTCCCAGCCCCCAGTGGTCTCTGTCTCCCCTCCAAGTCACTCTGGTGTCTTTGTTCTCCCGGCTGGGGAAAGCAAGCTTGACAGTGTTAACCCCAGTGGCAAAGTGCGGGACTTCAAAGGGACTTCGAGGAGCTGATGGATAATAGATGTCTGGAAGCATGAATGATACATATGTAGATAAATGATGGATAATAGGGCCTGCATGATGTATAGGCAGCTGCCAGGTAATAGGTGTGTGGAGACGCATGGAGAGAGGAAGGAACGGGAAAAGCAGAGGCAGACAATAGACACAGGACAGCAGGAAGGACTGAGTCTGGACCATGATAAATACCTTGTGGCCAAACAGGCAGGGAGGCGAAATGGAAGACCCTCAAAGGGAACTTCCTGGACCCAGGCCAGTGGAAAGAACCCTCAGTGACAGCTAGGAGCGATCCAGGCATCCATGGCAGGTGGCAAGATGGGACTGATCTGAGAGAGCACCATCTCATGGACTGATGATGATGATGATGATGATGGATGTGCCCCGAGATAACAAATGGCTGGACCCGCTGATAGATCAGGTTGCCTCCTTCCACCCTCAGCGCCATTAACACCCATGGCTAAGCATCCCAGCAGTGGGTGCTGCTCAGCTGGTAGCCACATGGGGGCGCTCACAGCCGAGGCCCTCTAGAAGAGGAGGAGAGGGGGGCTCCGGGCCTGCTTCTAAATGGTTTCCATGACGGCAGGTCCACGTGATTTCCCTCGCTTCTCTCCTACTCCTCTGGTTCATAAATAATGTTCCTGATTGAAAACTGCTCCCCAAGGAAGGGCAAGAGAAAGGCTTTGTGCTAAGTTGCTTGTCCTGGGCATCTGAGCCATTTCCCATCGTTCCTCTGCCATGCCGGAGCCATGCTTTAAATCCTTCGCTTTTTTCTAGTGCCTCTTCCAACTCCTCAGAATCTTTCTGACCCCATTTACTCTCTCAGATAGCCAGTCATGCCAGAAAGAGCAAAGGCCAGTTCCGGGGAGAGTTGCCGGTGGAGGTGGGTGGGTGGAGCTGATGAGCCCTCCTGCCTGGTGAACCCAGCAAGAGGGTGCAAGCCTGTTGCAGCAGAATATCGGCTTGGGCGGCCCCTCCACCAGCGGGTTGGAAGAGCAGCATCCAGGATGGACATCCTTGAGGGACTTTCCTTGGAATTCAGATGGGGTGCAAAAGACAAGACACGAGAGGTCCCTGGGAGGCTAGCCACAGAGGATATTAGGGTCCTGTGGGTGGAATTGTCACTTGGAGCCTAAGTCTGTGGTTTCACGGTAGTTTCTGGATGTAGGGCCTGTAGTTATGCAGAGGAAACAAAGTTACTGTCTGAGAGAAATATATTCCCAGAGCCATGGAGACAGGGAACTCCAAAACTTTCTGTAGAGAGACCCAGAGAGCTTCAGCGGCTAGCTAAGCATCCTACTGCCCGGCCTACAGCTGCCTGAAAACCTAGGGACAAAAATAAAAACCAGTGGAAGCAGGAAGGGAGGAAGGCTGTAGAGAAGATGCTTAGAAGAGGGACCGGGTATCATAGAAGCTAGCTTCCCTCCCTCCACGACCCAACCCCCTTACTCCTCTGGAGAGTCAAACAAACCTCTGCTCCTGCCTGGAGGAAATGTCACCAAAGTGGCTTTAAGCAAGCAAGATGCCAGGCGTGGTGACACATGCCTTTAATCCCAGCAGTCGGGAGGTAGAGACAGGTGGCTTTGTAGAGGCTCTGTGACTTTGAAGCCAGCCTGGTCTACAGAGTAAGAACCTGTCTCAAAAAACCCCACAAAGGTCAAGGGAAAGACAGACAGACGGACCAAGGTGGGCCAGGATGGGCCAAAGGTTGGAGAGACAAAATTCTGGAAAGGGCACTGCTCAGAAGGGCCAGGGTAGACAGGGCAGAGAGGCACAGTGGGGCATCAGAGACGGCTCCATGTTCCCAGGGTGAGAGCACTAGAGAGCCACCATAGGACAAGGGCACTGGAGTGGGACCCCAGACGGTCCAGTTTGTCATGGAAGGATTCTGAGCAGGGGGTTGCAGGCTCAGATCTGTGGATTCAGGGATGTGGGAGTCTGGAGGAAGAAGCTTCAGTATAGGGAAGAGGGTGGCAGGGAGCCATGTCATCAAGGTAAGGACTGCTTTAAGGAAGATTCATGAAACATTTTGGAGATCCAAACGACAGGACCCAGGAGGAAGGAAACAGAACGGTAAATGGAAGTCCAGACAGTCCTGTGCAGGGCAAATGGGAGGCAACTCCACATTCTGAAAGGTCACACAGAGGAAGAGTGGGTTCAGGGAAGGAGTCCCAGCTTGGAATGTGTTATGTTTGAGGCATCCAAGACTGCCCAGTCTCGATTCCAGGAGCATCTGGAAAGCTGAGCAGAGTCTGTGGGCCAAGGCTGGACTTCCAGCCTGTTCCATGGCTGAAGTCTCAGTAGAGACCAGAGCTGATGACCCAGGAAAGAGAACTGAGCCTGGGTCAGAACGGGCAGGAAGAAGCTGATCAGGAGGCCCTGTCACCACACTGGGGATCAGGATAGTGAGGTCACAGAAAGGAATGGAGACAGAGAAAACGGCAGAGGTGGAGCCGGCATAGCTGAGATCATCTATGAGACGCGCTTCAAGGTGCCTGTGAACTTGGAGCCAGACATCTTATTAATAATCGAGTTTAGCAGGGAGCAGGGTCCATTCCATAGGAGTTGGTCAAGGGCAGCTTGATGAGGGTGTGAGCTGGGAGGAGGGAAGCCAGCCTGAGATGCTACCTAGGGAAGCTGAAGACCAATGAGGGGGTGTCTACCATGCTGCCTGCTGTAGAACACCCCTTAAAGCCAGAAAGGGTGTGGCAGGAATCTGAAAGGATCTAGAAAATTTATTTGTGTGTGGTGTGTCCCTGTGAATGTGTGCCAAGGCATGAATTTCGAGGTACAAAGACAAGTTTGGGGAGTGGGTTCCTTCCTTCCATCACGTAATAAAAGGTTCTGATGATTACTGAGGTTGGCAGGCTTGGTGGCAGGTACCTTTGCCCACAAAGCTATCTCTCCGGCCTCTAAAAGAGACTTTTGGTTTGCTGATTCAGGAAAAATAGGAGGAAAACCCTCAACAGGGCCTCCTTCCAAGGGTGAACAGAAAGCAGCAGAGAGCAAGTGCCTATGTGTACCCCATCTTACGGGGTCTTCAGACACGCCTCAATTCTGGAGGTCATAGGTGAATCCCAGATCTACACTGGCCAAGGTGCTGGCGCCTGCTCTTCACCCCACCCTCATGGGCTGTGTCAGCCAAGGAAGAGGGAATGACTTCAACAATTGGAGATAGTTACAAACATGCAGCTCACTCTGGTTCTCCAAGTGGTCCTGGTGGATGTCAGCTGGTCTCAGCACAGCAGGTGCTCGCTCTTCTGAGCACTGTGAATCTATGCACTCAATTATCAAGGCAGGGCCAGGGATGACCTCAGTTGGGAGGGAACTTGGGGAGCGTGCACAAGGCTTGGCATCAATCCGCAGTACTGCATACACTACTGTGGTGGGGTTATATCTGTAATCCCAGCATTTAAGAAGTGGAGGCAAGAGGATCAGAAGTTCAAGATCATCCTCAGCCACAGAGTGAGTTCCAGGCCAGCCTGGGACACATGACACCCTGTCCCAACCAACCAACCAACAAGATCCTAACCCAGTATTGTAGGCTCAGGTGTCCCAGCAGTGACCACAAGCTACATCAGTGAGATCAAGCAGCCCCAGCCCCAAGACCCTGCTCTCCCTCCCAGATCCTTCTGCCTGACTGCTCACCCCTCCTTAGTGAGACCCGCCCCTCTGTCTCTCATCTCAGAGGAAAGAGGTGTGCTTCCCCAACAGTCCCAACAGCGAGGTTCTGAGTGGCCCAGTTCAGGTCACCATCCCCACCTCACTCAGTCATTCTGCCTACAACATGGGGGTCGGAAATGGAACCAGGTAGCCCAAGCAACAGCCACCATAGAGCCCCCTAAAGAATCCCCCAGGGAGTGAGGACAGCTGCAGAGACAAGGCTCCTGGGATTCCAAGGCAAGCTGGTCACAAGACTAGGCCCATACTTCATTGTGGAAAAGGAGGCGGGAGGATGTCAGGAGAAATGTCTTTGCTTTGCTCAGTGCTGCGTGTGTACGTGCGTGTGTGCACGTGAGAGAGAGAGAGAAACACAGCAGAGGGGTAGGCAGGGTGGCTCATCAGCATCAGGGCACATGTCACCAAGCCCTGATGACCTGAGTTTAATCCCCAGGATCCACACGGTGGAGGGAGAGGGCTGACTCCCAAAGTTGTCTTCTGTCATCTGCTCATGTGTACACACTCACACACACTCACTTATACACTCACTCACACATGCACATGCACACACACACTTGCATACACTCTCACATACACTCTCACACATTCACACACTCACATACACTCACATACTCATACACTCACACACACATACACACACTCACTCTCACACACACTCTCACATATACACATACACACACATTCTCACACATACATACTCTCACATACACACTCACTCTCACATACAGACATACTCACACACAGACTCTTACATACACACACTTACTCTCAAACACATAAACACTCACTCACACACACACTCACTCTCACACACATACATACACACACTCTCAAAGACACACATACTCACACTCATACACACATACACACACTCATACATTCACACAACACATACACTCACCCAACACATACACACACAAATAACACTTAAAATGTAATTTAAAGAACCTAGAGATTTATACTCTTACACAAACATACATGCTCATACACATGCGAGCATATATACTCTTAAATATGTTTGTTAACCTTACACTCACAGATACCTACAGCCAGATGTATAGATCCTATACAGCAGGATTGGCAAAGTTATGCTGCAATAACAAGTCCAAAACCTCCACAGCTCAGACAGCCAAGTTCAGTGCTTGCTCACATTCTGATCCCTCACAGGCTTGGCCCATCTCAGTAGCCCCAGGATGCAGGCAGGTGGAAATACCACAGCTTACACCTGCTAGTCACAGGGGCTTCACATGTCTCTGAGCCACACAATTAAACTCTACTGGCCAGAGATGCTCATTGGCTAGACCTGGTCAGACGACCCAATCACAGGGATAGTCAGGAAATGCTGCCTAGAATCTGGGACATTTAGCAGTCCTCAACAAACTGCATTAGTGACTGTCATTCTTACATATAATAATATCATTATATAATAATAATATTCCTACATACAGTACTCACACACACACACACATCCCACAGTTTCCTTATTTATCCTTTTAAGTCCTTGACTCCTGTCCAGTCATCAGGGTCAAAAGTCCCCAGCTAGGAGCCTGTGGTCATGGAAGCCTGCACCTTCTTTTGTTTCAGACCCTGACTGCTGCCCCCGTCCCTCCCTGACTGGCTCTGGGCCCCACCATCCATCTCTGCTCTATGCCCAGTCTTCCAGGGCTCCCCTCCCTGGCATTTCTTCCCTCCTGCCAGGAAGAGATAAAAGGGACAGCTGTGTGTTTATTCAGTGACACTTCGCCA
Source organism: Sigmodon hispidus (assembly GCA_004025045.1). NCBI lineage: Eukaryota > Metazoa > Chordata > Mammalia > Rodentia > Cricetidae > Sigmodon > Sigmodon hispidus. The sequence continues at coordinate 25,700 of PVIH01002336.1, read as the reverse complement.
CCCGACACTTGCTTCAAGTGTCTGCTTGGTGTGTTAGGGACCCTCCCTTCTTCTCTTCACCTGCCTCGTGAGCTCACTAAGCATGAGCTAGTGATAAAAGGGGAAACTGGTAGGGAGGGTGGAGGGTGGGGGTGGGCCCGGAAGACCTGGGGGGGGCGCAAACAGAGCAGGCAAGAACAAAGAGACCCCATGGCACCGAGGGAACAATCAGAAGAAGGATGTCCAGTGCAGAGGGGGGGAGATGGCCTAGTGTGTCTCCCACACTGGCATAAAGGCCTGAGTCTGGAACTCCGGTGTCCAGGTGACTATCTGGTCTGGTGGGCGGCATCTATAATCCCAGTTCTTGGTACAGGCAGAGACAAGAGGATCCCAGGGCTTGCTGGCCAACTAGTCTGGTGAATGCCAGATATAGCAAGAGGGTTTATGTCACCAAACAAAGTGGAGGGCAATGGGACAACTCACCCAATATCTGGCCTCCATGCACACGTGCATACAAATATAGCATAAGGAAAATATAAGCTATGTAATGCAGCAGAAAGAATCCATAAGACAGGCACACTGCATGTGGAGGTCAGAGGATGATTTGAAGGAGTGTCTCATGGGTTCTACAAGTCAGACTCAAGTTTTGATGCTTAGCAACATGCACCTGTGCCAGCTGAAGCCTCTCAGCAGCCCTGAGGTATATTTAATGCCAAGGAGGAGGTGTGGCCCTTTCCAAGCAAGCAGCAGGGACTGAGGCTGGGGGCAGCTTGAAGTATTAGTTGGGGGAGGTATCCTTGGAGATTGCTATGTCAGGGGAGTGGGTGGGGTCTGAGCTGTGTGGCACCCCAGCTGCCTGTGCCTCATCTCTACCATCTGGGGGATGGGTATCTGTGCCAACTCACAATCATCCCAGCTGAGCGTGTTGTTTGTATCCCTTGTGGAGGGTAGGGAGGGTCATGAGACCCCCACCTGAGTGTCTGGCCACTCTTACTCTCTACTACAACCTCATGTATGTAATTCTGCCCTAACTGCATGTGGCCTTGGGTCAGGGCTAGAGTATACACACACACATATATGTATATATATATATATGTATATGCATATGCCTAGGAAGGCTAAGGGAAATGAAGTTTGATCTATCTGTGACCTGTGGGAAAGTAATCATCCCTTCTGGGTAAAGACTTTCTGGTGTGGCGTCTTGGGGGTGGACCACCCACATCCCTGTAAGTAGCCCCTCACCTATGCACTGTAAGGAAGCAGTAAATGCATTGGTTTCCAAGTGAACTTTGGTGGCACTGTGCCTCAGTTTGATAGTGAGACCTTAGGGGGAGTATAGGTCTCCCCTGGGAAGGGATTTTAACACTGCTCCAGCCGCCTGGAAGGTTTTTAATCTCTGAGGATACACTGGCTCCTCCATTTCTTTCTTGTTTCTCAGCTGCCAAGAGGCAAGCAGGCCTTCACCACCACAACCTTCCACCATAATATTCTGAGCTACCACAAGCCAAAGCAATAGAGGACCAAGTGACCATGCATGGAAACTTCTAGAACCATGAGTCAAAATAAACCTCTCATGTTTAGAAGTTGGTTTGTCTGGGGTATTTGTTATAGCAATGGGAAGCTGACTGACACTCCCGTTGTTTCCTCTGTGGCCACTCCTCAGCCTCTGCACATATTGTACCCTCCATCTGTGACATCCTCCCCGCTGCTCAGCTTAGACATCCCCGGTGATTCAGCTCTAGTGCTTGTTTGCAGAGCCGGCTACTCTCCCTGCAATGAAACCAAGACCCTTTGGGCCTCCCAGGACAGTATGTCCTCGAAATACATCACTGTCCTTATCTATCTGCCTTCTGGACAGACAGCAGGGGTTGTGTGATGGGCTTGAAACCTCGGCTGGAGGGTGAATTATTTGCCTGTTCTTGGGAAACTGATTGGAGGGAGAGGGGGGTGGTTCCACTTTCCATTCTGGCAATGTCCCTAAGATGACTGGAGCAGCTTCCTCCGCTGATAGGGAAGGGGTTGGGACCAGAGTCTGAGGGATAGAAAAAAATAATCTCAAAGTGATGACTGCTACTCCAAGTTCAGCAGAAAGGGCTGGGTTACGCTTTGGTAGTAGGGTCACAAGCTGTAAGTGGAGAGAGAGGGAGAGCTGAGGAACAGAGGGCGTGCTTGGGATGCTGGGTAATTGAGACAGGACTGAAGGAAGGTCAAGAAAGGGAGAATGCTGCCCACACTGCTGACAGGTGGCTGGGTGGGAATGACCCAGGGCAGAGACTGTCTGGGGGGGACCAGCGTGAAAGTCGCCTAATCCCAGTAAAGTGAATCTCCATGGTGCGATTTTTATCCAATTTGCTGTCTCCCCCCAGGGACTTTATGTGCTACCGTGTCAAGGCAAGGAAAATACTTGTCCCTCAGGAGATGACCTCTCTCAGACCTTCTGTGCTTCTGTTCTGAGGGAGACACTGGCCAGCATCCTCTTGGGAGGACCTGGGAGAGGGATGCACATTGCTAGTACAGGTACCTGGTGGCAGGGCACAGAGTGAAAATACTTGGTAGAGATCAGTAGGTGGAGATAAGGGAGTCTGGGGGAAGAAAAACCTCATAAAAAGCGGCAGGCATCAGGAGAAGGACCACAAAAGGCTACCCTAAGAGACTGAATGCTGGCTGACAGAGGGCCTCGGAGGCCATGGCTAATAGCTCCCACATGCATCAGTGCCTTTCCTCCTGAGTACAGCTGGGGATGGAGAGACTTCTAGAGTGTCTTGAGCAGCATGCTTTGAGTCCACAGAGGACTATAGGTGAGTAGAGATCTCTGGTCCACAATGACCACCTCATCAGCACTTCCTGAGGACAGGACTGGTTTTGACCTCTAGAAAGAAGGTCAGACTGCCCTGGGCCTGATGGCCACTCTCACATCCTAATTCATTTCACGGATACTGGGCCTGGAGGCCCTGGCTGCAGTGGGAACAGGACACAAGACTTTTACACGTGAGAAAACAAAACTTGGAGCTATGAAAATGCTCAGCCCGAGGTGGTGAGATCTGTATATCTAAAGATGAACTTTTGATGCACCGCTTTTTTCTAGCTATAGCTAACTGTGGAGAAGTAAGAACAGAAAGTGAGTGAGCTTGATGAGAGGGGGAGAGGAAGGTCAGAAAATAAGTGAGGCTCCCATGAAGGAGCAAGCGAGTAGTGGAGAATGAGCTGGAAATGTGCTGGCCCAGACAGCAGCTCAGTCTCAGCACCTTCCTCCTGCAGAAACACCTGTTCCCCGCACAGCCTCGGGCCTCTTGATATTCACATCCTGCTGGGTTAGAGGCTGGCTTTCTCTGGGCAGTGCCTAACTTGTTTGTTTTTAAACAACATATCTTTACTTAATGCCTAGGCTAGCCTCAACCTCACAATCCTCGGACCTTAGCTTCTAAATGCTGGGATCATAGGCTCACACAGGATCTGACTGTAAATGGTCCCCAAGGCCTTGAGTTCAAAGCATGTTCTACACAAGGGCTCTGAGACCATGTGGCGATATGGCGTTGTGTTTGTTGGATGGACCAGAGAGATGTGGTTCTAGAGTTCTGCTCTGAGAGGTACAGACTTTCCCCACCCTAACTCAGCAGCAGCCTGAAGCCCTCTGGCTTCCTGACCTGGACTATACCTCTGGAGGGAGGATGCTCAGAAAGCCTTCAAAGGCCTCCCAGGTATCCTGGTCCAGATTTGCTGATTTCCCAAGAAAGCAGTGGTTCTCAGGGGTCGCATATCAGATATCCTGCACATCAGATATTTGCATTACAATTCATAACAGTAGAAAAATTACAGTTATGAAGTAGCAGAGAGATAATTCTATGGTTGGGGTCAGCACATGAGGGACTATATTAAACTGTATTAAACAGTATTAAGAAGCCTGAGAAAGGGGCTGGAGAGATGGCTCAGCAGTTAAGAGCACCCTCTGCTCTTCCAGAGGACCCGAGTTCGATTCCCAGCGCGAACATGGCAGCTAACAACTGTCTGTAGTTCCAGTTCCAGGCAAACACCAAGGCAAATAAATAAATAAAGTTTTTTTTTTTTTTTTTTTTAAAAAAAAAAAAAAAAAGAAGCCTGAGAAATACTTCAATAGAGAGGGGCCTGGAAGATGAAAAGTGGATAGCTCACTAAAATGTTCTAGAAAACCTATCTCAAAAAAAAACAAAATTCTCCTTCCCAATGCTGTTGGCAGGGCTTTTATGGAGAGTCACACATCACTTGGCCCCTCACCCCTGCATATGGTAAAGGGTTACTTCCTTTCTCCATGGCCCTTTGACAAGCCTCCACTGCACGGCTTATAAATTGTTATGACTCGATAAAAAGCCAGCCCTTAAATGTCACTCACCCAGAGAATTAAGGTGAGGCCGGGCAGGGGGAACCAGAGCTGGCATGGCTTGGTCTGAGGTGGGCACGGTAGGATGGGGTGAGGGTCAGACTCTGGAGGAGGGCAGTGGGATACGAGGTCTGGGGTTAATGGGGAAATCCCCCTGGCCCTGGAGTGGTCATTATCTCTAGTAATGATGGCTGCTTCTATGGGAAGGTGGTTAAGAGTGCAGACTTGCACTACCTGGCCACCCGCCCCCAACTCAGTCTGTTTTCTTTCCTATTTTCTCCTCCCCAGTTGCCTGCACTGAGTAGTTAAGACTCAAGAGTAACCAAGAGCACTAGTCTTAATGACTCCAAGAGGTCAGGCCCCAGGCCCCTGGTGATGTGCAGGCCAGCTTGGCTTTCTAGCTCTGCAGGCTAATTTTAGGGAAAGTGAAGGCAGCTTCCTCACTTTACCCGGCACGTAGCATCTCAGATAGAGATAGAAAGGGCAAGCATGGTGGCACGAGCTTGTAATCCCAGCCCTCAGGAGGGAGAGATGGGTGGATCACGAGTTCAAAGTTAACCTTGGCTGCCTAAAGAATTCCAGGGGGGGGGTGGCTCAGTGGTTAAAAGTCTTTGTTATTCTTACAGAGGCCCTGGGCTCTGATTCTAGCACCCATATGGCAGCTTACAAATGTCTATAACTCCAGTTCCAGCGGATGTGATTTCCCCCTTCTGGCCTCTGACGGCATTGCATGCACATGGTACATGGTCGTGCATGAGGCAAGATACCAGTACACATAAAATAAAAATAATTTTTTTGTTTTGTTTTTCAAGACAGAATTTCTCTCTGTAGTTCTAGAACTTGCTTTGTAGATCAGGTTGGCCTTGAATTCACAGAGATCTGCTCACCTCTGCCTTCCCGGTACTGGGATTAAAGGCATGTGCCACCACACCACCCAGCAATAAATGATTTTTTTTAAAGAAGGAAGTGGTGGATGAAATATTTCAGGTTCCTTTAGGAAGAAAATGAACCCAGCTGGGCCCCTCCTCAGCATCACACTTCACTTCCTGCCTCCACCCACTTTATAATCTTACTATTTTGTGCAATAAGCAAAGCTCTGGATGCAAATTACTTTATTTTTAAGTCATTTCTACCTAGAATCTCAGGATGTAATCACCTCAAGTAACTTTATTACATTTTTATTATTTAGCATGTGAATGTGTATGCATGTGGGTGAACAGCACATATGTAGAGGTCAGAGAATGGCATTCGGGAGCTGGTTCTCTTCTTTCACCGTGCAGGTCCCTGAGACCCAACTCAGGTTGTTTGGCTTGGTGGCAAGCACCTTGATCCACTGAGTCCTCTTGGTGGCCCAACAAATTCTTTCAAACTAACACCAGGGAGCTTTGACCTCCACTGGAGCTAGACTGTTAGCAGACTCTCCCCACCCATCTCAACACTCAGAAGCCAGGCCATCCCTCCCTCCTCTCTCCATGCCTCAACAATACATCCTGCCATTGCTGGACTTACGGTAAATAAAATCGGAGTAGCCACTGCTGGACTTACGGTAAATAAAATGGAAATATTACGTTTCCTTTCCTGGCTGGCATCCTTTAGCCCAGCGAGCTTTCTTTATGTGATTAACCCCTTGGCTGGTATGCTCACAGTTTCTTCATCCTCAGAGTCCTGGAGAGCTTGTAACTGGGTGCTGTAGCCTTGTCCATCATAACGTCCTATGTATCCACCAGCTACTTACCGAACCTTAGAGCATCAGGCTACCACAAAGTACAGATATGGTCAGTTCTTCCTGCTAGGGAGTTCCTCTTAGCGCTTGTTGTCTCTGATGAAGCTGATGGGAAAAGGAGAGAGAGACAGAGAGACAGAGACAGAGAGAGACAGAGTCAGAGAGAGATGGGGGGGGGGCTAGAGGATGATGGTTCAGTGGGTAAAAGTGTTTGCTGCCCAAGTCTGAGGATCTGAGTTTAAATCCTTGTCATCCATGGAAAAAGCTGACCATGGCCAGTCCGCGCCTATAACTCTAGCACTATGAGAAGCAGAGGCAGCATTGCTGGGGCTGGCTGGCTGCCAGCCTCAGCCCAAGTTCAGTGAGACCCTTTCTCAAGGGAGTAAATTAGGGTGATAGATAGAACAAGACACTGTAGCTCTTCCTCTGGCCTCTGCTTACTTCTCCACTCCTCAATCCTCTCTCTTTCTACACATATACATATACACATACACACACATACACTCACACATACACACACATATATACACACAAATAAATACACACACATACACACACATACATACATACAAATAAATACACACACATACACTCACACATACACACACACACACACACACACACACACACACTCACGCAGGCACTAAATAAATACAAGTGTTTAAAAAGAAATACCAAAAATAACATATCAACAATGCATTTGCCTCTGCAAAGTGCTCCCTGGTTTTCTGAGAAGGTTGGTTTTTATCACCGAGATCTGCAATTCAAATTTTTAACTACTTCAGTGCCCATAGCCCCCTTGGGAAGAGGTTCTGGTACCACCCCCATGTTCTCTACTTGGCAGTTGATAAGTTAAGGAACTTATCCAAAGTCGAGCTGGCAGATAAAACAGAATGAGCAATCAAATTAGAATTTTGGGTAAGCAAGGAATTATTTTAAACTGTGAATATATCCTACATTGCATACATATTTTAATTCAAACAGGCACTTTGTAAATCTGACTGCTGGAGCCTGGGAATCTGTCCAGAGTCACAGGGCAAATTACAGTGCACTGGGGACAGGGACCGGGACCCCCTCCTCAGTCCTGTGTGTCTAGCCACTAATGGGACCTGCTCCAAGGCCCTGGTGGCCAGGGAAGAAAGCAGATGGCTTGGATCTGTTGAGTAAATTAAACCGAGAAGGCTAGGAAACAGCTTTGATGAGAATACTCCGGTCCTATTCATGCAGAATAGAGATGATGATTCATTTTGCCTGGGGTCACTTAGCTCAGGAGAGATGGGGTCAGGGGCCAAGGCCAGATCACCTGGATGCCAGGGCTAGCCTTCAATGGCTGTCCTCTAGCAGACCACCAAGTGTCTAAACCAATTTCTTCCCACCTTGCCCAGTCCCGCCCAACTCTGCCCAACCCTAGCCTGGCCCCTCCACGCATGGCTTTACCCGTGGTCCTTATTCACCTAGGGTGGTCCTGCTGTGGTTGGCCTGGCCCTCTCATCTCTCCTGTAAGTCACTGTCTGAAGCCTCAAGCCCCCAAAGCGAACTTCCTCATTCAGCCTCTAGAAACTCCGAGGCCTCCGTCTGACCCAGCTGAGCCATGAGAGGCAATCCCAAACTGTAGACAGGGCCCCATGGTGTCCCGAGCTGCCACACAGATGTATGCTTTTGTTGTGCATGGAATAATGCGTTTAATTACTTCTTCGAAGGCAAGGCTAATAATAGTGCTTTGCAAGGAGGGCCTCAGCCGCAGAGGAAAAGCCATGAAAGTGCTCGGCTCTGTTCCCAGTGACTTAAAAGCTCCCATGAATGCAGCAGCATCGCCTTCCTCAAGAGGCCCCGGGAATTGTGCCGAAAACGCTGTAGGTTTCACTTTTAAGTCGCTGTTTTGATCCTCCGAGGCCCTCAGGATGTGGGATGCCCCCAAGATGGGGAGAGTGGGGCCAATTCCAGTACATGATGGGAAGAGCATAGATCAGCGCACATTCCCGGTCCATCTTCCATTCCCGGTCCATCTTCCCTTTCCCTGGAGTGTGAGCCTGAGGCGCTCCCAAGTCAGGACTGGCCCCAGATTGTCCTGTGGAAAACAGGAGCTGATGGTTTGGCCCCACAATGGCCTGACCTTGGTCACACTTGGGCTGTTGTGATTGTACTGGTTTGTTTGTAAGACAGGCTTTAATGTGGCCCAGGCTGACCTCAAAGTTTCTACATAGCCAAGGATGGCTTGAACTTCTGATAGTCCTGATTACATCTCCTGAGTGCTGCTGGAATTACAGGTGTGTGCTACCATGCCCAAACTGTAAGGTTCTAGTGATTAAACTCGGGTTTCATGCATGCTAGGAAATAACCAACGGAGAAACTTCCCCAAACCCCAGTTCCCCACTGACCTGAACATGAATCTGGGGACTTGTAGTGGAGAGCAGGTACCATCACCTTGTCCTAGAGGTGTGGCCTCTTGGACAGTGTAGATCAGGGACTCACTTATGACCATTGAGGCTGACCAATGAAGAATAGAGATCGGATCCCCAGAAGCCCAAGTAAATGCTGGTTGTGGCTGGAGGTGTGTAATTCCAGCGTCAGAAAGCAGAGACAGAGGTCCCCAGAGCAAACTGGCCAGGGAGACTACCTGAGTCATTTAGCTCTGGGATCGATTGAGAGACCCTGCCTCGGTGAGGATGATCTCTAACATCAACTGGAGCCCCCACAGGAACACACACATGTGCTCACACACACATGCAAACACATAGGAAACAAGAAAAAGAAAAATCCATTATCATTGCAACCCTAACAGAAAAATTTAAACCAAACATTCTAGCACAATACAAACTAATTTGATATGATGTGTTTTATTTTTACATGAATTAATTCTTGGCTGAATATTTGAGACTAAAGGACATAGAGTGTACCTAGTGTGTTTCCCAATCCTATAATAAAACACTGTGACCAAAAGCAGCTTAGGAAAGGGAAGTATTTATTTGGCTAACCTTTCAGGTCATAGTTCATCATTAAGGGAAGCCAGGGTAGCTTGAAGCAGAAATCATGGAAGAATGCTTCTTGCTGGCTTGCTCACAGGCTCACGCTTAGCTAGCCTTCATATACAACCCAGGACCCCCTGCCTAGGGATAGCGCCACCCACAGTAGGCTAGGTCCTCACATGACAATCATCAGATTAGACAATAGCTCACAGACGAAGCTATATATCAATCTGATAGAGACAATTCTTTAGTTGAGGCCCCTCTTCCGGGTAACTCTAGGTGTCAAACTGACAAAAACAAACAACCCTAACCAGGACACAAAGCATCTTCATTGCTTTGCTTCTCAGGGTCCATGGATATCTTGATTTCATAATCATCAGTACTCCTTTATATTAATACATAGAACAAAATGACAGAAGTATGTTCGGAGCCATTGCAGAGATAGCCCTAGTCCCAAGACAAAATCCATTTAGCAACTTTTTTTTAAAAAAAATAAAATTCAACCCTAACAGAAAATTTTAAACCAAACATTCTAGCACAATACAGACTAATTTGATATTTACCTGCTGAGGGATGACAGTGAGAAAATACCAAGTCTCTGTTTTCCGTAATTAAACCTCCAGGTTTCTATACGAACAGAAAACTGTGTGTGCATAGTCAAAACACCGAAGTTTAGAGCAGACAGGACATGAAGGCAGGCAGCACTTGGTGAAGTATGTGTACAGTGAGAAGTACATGGGTTGTGGGTTCAAACCCAAGGCTGTAACAAAGTCACACAATGCAAATGGGTACACAGTGCCAGGAAAAACCCTGACTTATGGCATGTTTGATTTTGAATGGCTCTTTGGCTCTTGCATGTTCAGAAAGCTTTTACTGTCCCTTAACTTAGAGATAAAATAGCCAAAGCCCACAGGGATGGCCTGACTTGCTAAGGTCCCCATCTTCTTGAACTTTGCTGAGAGGATTTAGTGTCTGGGGCTCAACCCAGAATGAGACATAGTGAGTGGCAGAATCATCACCCCAACACCACCCCAAACAGAATCTGTCCCTTCTAGGATTGGGCAGCAGCCAGCAGCAGTCCCAGGCACCATGAGACCTTTTACATACCATATGGCTATAGAATTAATAACATGCTGTAAGCAAAGATTGGGAAAGAGATTAGGGGACCGCACTCCTGTAGCGGAACTATTAAGAAAGAATGAGAGCTGGTGACGGAGCAGGGAGAATGGGGCCCAAGTCTCCTCTTCGATGCTGGGCAAACACCAGGCAGGGGAACATCCCTGACCAGCTCAATGTGTCTGCTGTCGGCCATAAAGATAGAGCTTATTGGAAAGACAACAGCCAAGAATAATAAAATGACCTCTTTGGAGGGGACAAGGAGCCAGTTAGTTATCCTCAACAAAGGAGGATGCACAGACCACAGCCAACCTCTATGCAAGGAGACAGTCACCTCCACAGGCCTCAGGGCTCAGATGGCAGGAGGGATGGTACCCAGCAGGCCTTGTCTGCCCATCCATCTAAGACGGAGTTGAGGATATTATCTCCTTTACCTCAGTGCCCCAGCAATGCCCCTCCATGTTTGCATGACCAGGTCAAGGTGTGCCCACCCGCATCTCCCTGACTGCTAAGGGTCAAAGCCCAGCAAGACTTTGGGTAAGTCATCCCCGCCCCCTACTTCCTAGGTCTGTATTCTGAGGTTCATAATAGAAGCCACCTCATGAAGCTGGTGTTGGAATGCAGAAGTTGGCAGAGTGTGTTGTCTCTAGGGTGACAATGAGGAAGGCTGTGGTACAGGTCTATCAGTAACAGGATGCTGTGTTGATCTCCCAAGAAGGCCTATGACTCTGCGCTTCTCAGGCCCTCCATCACCCCATGACATAGATACTATTGTCCTCATAAGATGGCACACTCTGAGACCAGACAGGGCATGGCTCTCACAGATGACTCCGTGTCTTATCTGCATTGCCTCTGGTGACCTCCCAGACTGGTGGCTGCACTGAGCACTGTGCTGGCCTCTGCTGATGCTTCTCCAGGCTTGGACCAGAGACAATGAACGAAAAGCAGCCTCAGAATCTGGAGAGTCTAGACAGCCAGGAGCAGGCCTTCAGGCCCCTGGGAGGTGGGGTACCTAGAGACAGATCTGAGCTAGAGAAAGAAATAGCCAGACACATCCAAACACACTTTCCTGGCCCTGCCCTCCATATAAGAGCTACAGAGGTTGCTGGAAATTGCAGAGCTCTGATATGGAGTTCATTAATTTATGGATTTTCACAGACACAAGCTAATTACTCCCTGGCCTGGATCCTCCTTCTGCCACAACTTCTCTGGCCTACTCTGGCCCACTCTGAGCTCAGGCAAAGGATCTGATCCCTAACAACCTTAGACTCTCCAATGGGAGTTTTCCCAGAGTCCCTGGTTGAACTGGCCAAAGCAAAAGAACATTGATGTTCTTGTTTTCTTCCAATGATGCCAATATGAATCTGGAGCCAAGTTGAGCATTCAGGCTGTGGCCTCCTCCAGGGAAGGGGAGATGGGCTTCTTTTCTCTCTGAGTCTCACTGCCTGGCTCACAGTAGGTGAGATGCAGGTCTCAGCCCCCTCCCTACCTGCTCCTGTAAGGTGCCTGGAGTGAACAGATTGAACCATTCTTCCAGCAGGTGAAGGAGCCTTGATTAGGCATTGATGGTGGGCTAGGCTCAGACTCTCCCTCTCCTAGGGCCTTGAAAAAGCTGGGCCTCAGTTTTCCTGTTCTGTAAACTGCCCTCTCTCAGCTGCTGTGAGGAAGGAGAAATAATCTGAAGGGACTTTGTGCTCTGCTTTCACTCAGTGGGATCCTGTCAGATGTGGGCGGGGTCCTGCTGGGGGCATTTCATTGATCCACCAAGGAGATTACTCAGGGCAGTTTGCAGAGTTGTGGGCAGGGAAGAGGATGGCCACTCTGGTGAGCTTCTACCCCCAAGCATAGAGGGGACAGCAATATGAACACCAAGGACTGCCACCCTGGTCCACCCACATCCTTTCCTCCCATCACCCTCTGAGGCAATGCTACCTGCAGAAGGACCCAGAACGTGGGCTCCAGCTTCCTTAGAGTCCAGCATAGTGTGGAGATGGAAGAGAGTAGATTTAATGAAACCAACAGAAGATTCCCAGTACCCTGACATATGGTATGAGCTGATTCAATAATACCACCATTATGACTGTCCATTTGCCTGTGTGGGTCATCTTGTGGTGTCTGGTTTGATAGTTAGCTATCATTGGCCCACATGGCAGATGGTTCAGAGCTAGGGCCAGGTCCTTGGCCTCTCCGTCTACCCACAGCTAGAGGAAGGAAAGATGTCCCTTCAAAAGATAGTTCCATGTTCTGCAACAATGCTTAACTCATTTGACAAGCCATCAAAATGACTTTGCTGTGGCAAGCTTCATTAAAACGGGAATGTGGCGCTCCAGTATGCAGATGGGGCCACTTTATTACTTTTTAATTTGTTTATAGAAAACCCTTGTTTGGTGCATGCCATCTTTACAAATAGAGACAAACGGGCCTGTTGCCTCCAAGCTGTGAGATCCCTGGATGGATACCACAGGCTGCACACCACACTTGGTTACCCTTAATAGAATCTAACATGCTCTGGGCTAAGGAAATAGCTCTGTCAGTAAAGCATTTGCCACACAGCACAAGGACCTGAATTTGATCCCCAAAATCTATGTAAAAGCCAGGTGTGGGCATATAGCTGTGACCTCACTGCTGGGGAGGGCAGAGACAGGAAGGTCCCTGGGCTCCCAGACTAGGTAGCCTTGTGAATTGATGAATTAGTGAGAGATAATATCATAAAAAATAAGATAGAAGCAATAGCAGACGTTATATAAGTGATATTGACCTCCAGCCTACACTTACACACAATTGCACACGTACACATGCATGTGTACACATATATATGCATACACATAAGCAAACACATGTAAGCCCATGCACACATACATGTGTACACCGTGTAAATATACAAACACTTGCATTGACACACACACAAAGAATCTGACATATTTCAAACTATGTAGAAAGAAGGTTGAGGGATGGGACAGAGAGTGTGTGACTGAGTGACGCTAAGAGGCATGCACCCCTCTCTGGACTTCCTTCTCTGTCCTCATGGTCAGTGGCTTGTGCTAGTGGACTGTCTCCACAGTTATGTCATTTTATGACTTGGAGCTTTCTCTCTGCTTTTTTCCACCCTGAAAGCCATGAACCCCCATCTTCTCAGCTCCCGAGGCAACTCTCTGTGTTAAAATGAAGTAAAGTCTACAAGTCTCCAAGGAAATTTTGAAAATGGGTCAGACTGTATGAGGAATCCCGCTCCAGTGACATGTCAGACCCTTCCCACAGCCCCAAAAGTAAACCAGAGGGGTCCCTCTGTCTCAGTGTCATTTCTCCTTAGCTATGTAATGTTCCTCAGCCTCCCAGTGATGCCCTTCTATAAGGATTAGATTCTTCACAGTCATTCAGAAGAGAAGGGACCCATACAGCTCTCTAGCTGCAGCTGCTATGTAAGGCAGTGGGGATAGTTTGTGTGTGTGTGTGTGTGTGTGTGTGTGTGTGTGTGTACATGCGCACATGACAGTCTCAGACATTCATTCTCGGGGGTATCCACCTCAATTTTTGAGACCTGAAACTCATCAAGTGAGCTAGGCTGGGCACCCAGCAAATACCAAGGATGCCTCTCGTGCAGTGGGATTGTATGCACACACCATAGCAGGTTTTCCAGTGACTGAAGCGGGTTTGGAAGCTTTGCTGCTACTGCTGTGGTAACAGCAGAAATACACAGCATGTGCCAGGCAATAACCCTAATCCCTGCGGTTTATGGTCAGCTCAGATATGGTATTTCCCCACTTTATGGATGAGGAAACTGAGGCATGGAGAGATAAAGGAAGGTAACCACAGTTGCACTGCTATTGACTGGCAGAGACTGGATGGCAGCACAAGTGTGGGACCCCCTCCCCTCTCCCCTCTTTCCACTGTCTCTCCAGGGCGAAGGGAGCACCGTTGTCTGAAGTTCTCTGTCCTGCCTGGCCAGTTCCATAGTCGGTTATGAAATAATTGACTCAGAGGCTTAATATTATAGTAGCCTCTGGGCCAGTTTCTCAGGCATATTACTATCTAGCTCTTACACTTAAATTAACCCCTAATTCTTGTCTGTGTTTAGCCAAATGGCTTGGTACCTTTCTTCAGTGCAGCATTCTCATCTTGCTTCCTCTGCATCTGGCTGGCATTTGCTGCTCTGCTTTTCCTCTTCCCAGAATTCTCCTAGGTCACCTTGCCTCTACTTCCTGCCTGGCTACTGGCCAATCAGTGTTTTATTAAACCAATATGAGTAACAAATCTTTACAGTGTACAAGAGTGTTATCTCACAGAGCACCTGGGTGAAGTTGGAAGTAAAGGACTCTACAAGGTGACTGTGATTCACTTCATTGTTGAAGTTTCTTTAAATATATATTTATTATGTATACAGCATACAGAAGAGGGCATCAGATCTCATTATAGGTGGTTGTGAGCCACCATGTGGTTGCTGGGAATCAAACTCAGGACTCTGGAAGAGCAATCAGTGCTCTTAACCTCTGAGCCATCTCTCCAGCCCCCATTGTTGAAGTTTTAAGTCACAAAGACTATTATGGAGAGTGAAAGACCAAAACTGTCCTATTGAGTGTCATGACACCTGCCTTTTATCAGAATTCTCAGTGACAAAGCGGGCGGGAGACAGCACGTCTTTGGCTGGAGGACATAGAGAGAAGAGGGTGTCATGGCTCTAAGCCCTCTTGCCCACTCTCATCCATTCTCCTTTTGCACATAAAATATGTGAAGCCCAGGAAGACTGGGTGGCTTTCTGGGGGTCACACACATGTTCTCAAGAAAGCAAGCCCCACTCAATTCACTGACTATTCAGTAGGACATCTGCCATGACATTATATTCTCAAGGAGACTAGAGGCCAAAGAGGAGAGCCAACAGCTAACTCATTAGCCAGCTGAAGGGCTAGAACCAGCTGCCTCCACAGCCTCAGTTTCAGCCAGCGGCTATTTTCTACCTAAATGCAGTTGCTGCTGTGGAGCCCTCACTTAAAGCTTTAAACCCCTGGTTTTCCTCAGGAGAGGAAAAAGAAAAGGCCAGACACCCACTGATCCTTTTGTTTGGAGTGTGGGGGTGGGTGGATCCTCTCACCCTTCAGAAACTCCTAATAACCCTCTCCCCTTAACTCTAGGAAAATGAAAATGCCCCCCACCTGCCTTTCCTACCATCATTTAAACTAATAGCACAGACAGAGGTGAGAGGCAGCTTCTTTGTACATCTGCCCATCCTCCACATCACTGTGAAGGATACAGATGCCGCCAGCCACCCAAGGCATCACAGAGCTGGCTGGGAAGGAAGCCACCATCCTGCAGGGCGGAACCTGGAAACAAGCAGTTGGCCAGGGAAGGGTCGCTGCAGGCAGGACCAGAGCTCCTCCTAGGGAGGCTTTCCACCGGGTGACAGTAGCTTATTACAACCATTTCCCTCCCCTTGCTACAACTGAAAACCCACAGGGCTTCCACAGCATATTTGTGTATCTGGTGCTTTCAGTTCTTCTCCCCGTGGGGACCGTAAGCAACTCAGAGAAAAGAAACAACGTGCTCTCTCATAATTTTAGAGTCAGTTCCAGAATTAATAATAAATTAACTGGGGCACCAGGGAAGACTAGACTAGGTGTGGGGGGAGGGACCTCTTTGCAGCAGCTTCTGGGTATCAGGAGGAGAAATAGGTGCTCTGGGGACTGAGGGCATGCTGGGACAGCTCTGGAGGACTCCCCTAGAATGGGAAGGGATGGAGACATTCTTACATCTGTCTGCCTCACTATGAGGGGAGAGAAGGGCGCTAGGCCAGGCCTTCAGCACAGCCTAGATCCCCACTTCCGGAGGAAGGGTGGGGTGTTCTATTCTAAAATAACGAAGTTCCCCATCCGTCTGGAAGATTCCACCAAACCCATTCACCTCCCAGGAAGACCACAGCAGCCATACCAGGTGGAGATCAACAGTCCCAACACCAGGAGGATTTTTACCCACTCAGATTCAGAGCCTCCTGAAGACCAGGGACTATGGTGTCAGTCTGGAATCTCCACCAATTCCTGTCAAAGTGAAGATCAACAAGAGATAGGGAGGCTGCAGTGTGATGACATTGGATAAGGTTAGTTCACAAGATGCTGCAGTATGGACAAGATAGCAGGATATAGATGAGACGGCTGCCATCATGAGGAGATGGTATGAGAACCCTATAAAGCTTAGTCCAAGATGGTGGGAAAGGGGCAAGATGGCGGCTACCATGAGAAGACTCAGGTGATAGAGAATATTGGTTAGGGTCAGCCCCAAAACACTGGGCAAAATGGCTGCCCTGAAGTTCTGCCCTGTGAGAGGTTCAATCCTGTGCACTACCCCTAAGAAAACCTAAGATTAACTGGAGGTGATATAGAGAACTCTGGTTTGGTTTGATTGCTGGGCTGCCTTCCTGTGGAGCAGGTCCTGGGAGGTAGTGTGCTTCCTATATCAAGGATGGGCCAAGCATCAGGTGACCCAGAACCAGATGGTCACTAAGGTCCTGTCAGCCAATGATGGGTTGTGTTCCAGCGTATCTGCCCCCACACCTAACAACCGTAGAAGGGACCAGCCATCCATCAGGTCTACTGCCTCAGCCCAGGCTGCTGCAGCCATCTCCCTGCCTCGGACAAACGGGAGAGTAACCCTTCCTTCCTGGACAGGGTAATGTCCAACCTCACCATGCCAGGGGAGATGGCACTCACTACCCTGGGCAAGAGGAGAATCTGCTCATTCTTCATGAGGGAAACTGGGCCACAGCAGAGCTGGGGGAGAAATGTGCCCACAGTCACCCACTGGCAAGCCACTGCCCTTCCTCTCTGCCCTTGGCTGCTCCCCACAGTACCATCTGCTCCTGCAGCAACTGGGGTTTCTTTTTAAAAAATATTTGTCTCAGGTGAAAAGCCCCGAAGTGAGCAGAGGGATGATGTACAAGCTCTTTGCTGGTCTGGGAAGAGCAGAGAAAGTGAGCCCCTGACACTTCCGGAATGATAGGGACAGCCTCCTTCTGGTGTCTGGGTTTCCTCCCAAGCAATCCTCCCCTGTACCTGTGGCTTCCTGCCAGGGTCTCTTGGCACCTTGAACCCCGGTCCTAGTCCCTCCAATTGTTCCTAAAGCCAGCCGACTTGTTGCAGCCCCAGGAGAACCCAAATTTAGGGTGAACTTGGCTAAAAAGGAGGCTTCATAGAGAATCCAGGTCCCTCACATGGAGGTCTTTGGGAATGGTGGGACCCTGGAGAAGTTGTAAACACATAGTAAAGAAAGCTGGGGGGGGGCACATAAGCAGACACCACACTACTGCCCTCTGCCAGCTGGGCCCCTGGGACCTTGTCAGGGATTGAAACTCTAAAACCACATCAATTTTAATCAGGCCCCTTGAGGCCACCACATCCTCCACCTACCAGGACAAACCAGCCTATGGCACCACTCGGGCCCCTTCCTCTGGCCTGGCCAACCCCACAACTACCTGGATGCAAGAGATTGGAGGCCAAGGCTCTGGAGGTCTCCTTCTTTCTTTGTAGTTCTCTTGGTCCCAAGGAGCTGGAGTCTGGGAAAAGCCAGGAGGGGATCCCCTCTGAAGGACTCTGGGTTAGCCACAACAGGAGCATGGCTAGGAGATTCAGCCACTGGTTTCCTCTGCTTGGGGCTCCTCCCTTTCTTCCCCTCCTCCCAGGCCCAGGGCAATTTCCCCTGAAGTGTATTCATGCTGGGCACTGAAGTCTCAGAGGCAATTGACTAGATTTCAATCAGAAATCCATCTCCCTTAAGGACAGCTTTGGATAAAAGCGGAAGTAACCTGCAATCTAGATGCTGATGCTGAGCCTAATGGGGGGAGCTGAGGTGGACTGGGACAGGGAGGGTGTAAACCCACTCAGCCTCCAGTAGCATGGGACAGCTAGAGTTGATCTGCTTTTCCTCCTGTTACTACCCAGCTCTGCTACAGACCCAGTCCTGGGCTTGGTAGGGAAGATTGGTTAACCACATGTAACCAGAGGTGCATCCTAGTGAACCTCCCAGAGACCAGGCTTAAAGAGTCACAGGTGTCCTTAAAGTCAGGGGGAGATACAGGGTCAGGCCTTCTCCCCATCCACCCATCTCCACCCTCTTGGCCATTTGCCATTGTGGCCACTGGTTCCTCTCAGAGACTGGATGGTGGTCAGGAAAAGGTCACTCCAAGAGAAAAGGGCTGCTGCCTGATCCTTGTTCCTGGAGACCCCGCAGGGCAGGCAGAGGAGGGGCTGCAGGGAGGGGGGGGACCCCACAGAGCATTGCTGGTAAATAATGCACGCCTCCCAGGCCTGGCTGCCGCAGGTACCGGTATCAAAGTAATACCGTGAGATGGATTGCAGAGTAATCGCCATAATTTAGGGCCCCGTGGGTGAGGCCATTTTGGAAAAGCTGCACACCGGGTAGGCCAAGGTGACTGGAGTGCCTGCACCAGCTTTGACCTCTGGATTTCCTCCAAGCTAAGTGAGGCCATAAAAAATTCAGAAGCCCAGGCTGTCTCCCAGCAAATGGGGTGTGGGTAGAGAGATTGTCCTATCCATCTAGACCCAGGCAGGATGGATGCTCTCGGCCAGCAGGGAGAAAGATGCACAGAGCCAAAGCCACCTCTTCTGAGAATCCCCATAGATGTGACCTAAGTGCTCTGGCATCTTAATGATATTATCGTTAGAGTTCAGGTGGTCCCTGGAGGGATTCCAGGTTCTAGGTATCCAGCCCCCTTCCCACCTGCCCTACGACCCTGCAACATGGGGACATTTTATATTCTTGTTCAGGTCCAACCCAGGGACCTCTGCAGGGCTCCCCTTCCCCAGCCCCTCCAGGGAAAGTCAGTTTAGAATGAAGAGCTGATAAAAGGCAGTGTGTTTGCAAGCTCCTGGGGATCTTCTTGATGGGAGCCAGCTGGAAGCAGCCGTTGTCCCCTTACTCTGCATCCTAGTGACCTAGAGGGTGATATTCATGAGTTTCTCTCAAGGAAAGACAAAGAAATAGAAAAACTTATCAAGACTCCACAGCCCTGTCAGGTTGCATTAGTGGCCAACCTCACCTCCACCACCCCATCTTGCTGCTGGTGGGGGGGATGGAGAGGGTCTTTTGTGAATTCTTAGAGGTACCCTCATCCATTCATTATATGGACCCAGAGGCTCCTATTCCCTCATCACTTGTCTCTAAATCATTTTATGTTTTGCAATAAAGAGATACCCAAGTTCTAGGCTTGTCTGGGTTGGCAATCTGCTGATACGCACCCTCCCCCAGCCATGCACCCTCCCTAGCCTGCATCCCCCACCCCTGAATGTTTTGATATGGCCTGGGTGTGGGTCTGAGTGCCAGCAGCAACCTTAGATGAAGCTCTGATTAAAGAAGCTGCAGAGCATCCTTATGACAGAACATTCCCCAGTAACAGGACTAAGGGAGATTTATGCATGTGTAGACTCGGAGAGATGTCCGGGATATATTGTTAAGCAGAAAAAGCAAGTGGCAGAATAGCATGTGAAGTACAATCTCATTTGCGTTATGGTTTAAATAAAGGCTGTATATATATTCACATGCTTGCCTGTGCATAGGAAATGTCCGGAAGGAAAAACAGCCCATCGACAAGATTGTTCCTAAGAAGAAGAAAAGGATTTTAACTTCTCATTGCTGACTTAAAAAAAAAAAAAAAAAAAAAAAAAAAAAACAAACTTTTTCTGACAAATAATTTTATTAGTTCTGTAACATAATTATAAATATGTTTCAAAGAAAATGAGAAAGAAATATGGTCTAAACCCTTCATACACAACAAAGGTGCAAAGAGGGAGAGATTTTCCCAGGTCACATGGCACTCATAACCTACCCTGAGCTTCCTCTTGTCTCCCACCAGGTAGGCATACAACCCAGTCAGCCTGAACTACAAGTTCCCTCCCAGAGGTGTGACCTGACTTGAGGAAGCAGTCAGATAAACCAGGGGTCCAAAGACAAGAATGAGAGGTCGTCGTGTTAAAAGACAGCTATGGCAACACCCACAAGGCTGGGGGACACGGAAGAAAGAATGTGAGATTCAGAGGATGGGGAAGAGATGGTGTCCTCCCAGCAGGACATGGCCAGTGCGTGTGCACACAGTCTCACAGCACACATGGTCACCTGCACAAGATTAGTCAAAATCCAGGCCAGCAGAACTGATTGAATTCAATGAATTACAGAGAGGAGAGCGTGAGGGTGGGGCAGAATGTGTTGGGGGGGAGAGGAAGACGGAGGGCAGTTGAGGTTGGCATGATCAAGACACATTGTATTCAAGAATGAAACTGTCAGAGAATAAAAGATTTTAAAAAGAATAGAAGACAGTTTTGGAAGCCCAGCGGAATGGCCTGCACTCACCTGTAGCCTTGACCTCAGCTAGCCCTGAGCAACTGGTTCCCCACAGCTGGCGACTGAAAGCCATGCCTAGGTGACTGGCTATCTTGATTTGTCCAGGAGTGAGAGGATTCCCAGGATGGGGGTCTTCAGTGCTAAAGCTGAGGCAGCTGGAGGCAAGTGAGGACAAATTGGAGTCTTGCTTTGTCTTGCCAGAGCCCCCTAAAAGGTTTGGCGAA
>PVIH01002335.1:7168-193683 GCA_004025045.1 Sigmodon hispidus | reverse complement strand
TGGACACTGTGAGCCTGGACACTGTGAGCCTGGTGCACTGTGAGCCTGGTGCACTGTGAGCCTCGACACTGTGAGCACTGGACACTGTGAGCAGTGGACACTGTGAGCATGGACACTGTGAGCATGGACACTGTGAGCCTGGTGCACTGTGAGCCTGGTGCACTGTGAGCATGGACACTGTGAGCCTGGTGCACTGTGAGCCTGGACACTGTGAGCCTGGACACTGTGAGCCTGGTGCACTGTTAGCATGGACACTGTGAGTCTGGACACTGTGAGCACTGGACACTGTGAGCCTGGACACTGTGAGCCTGGACACTGTGAGCATTGGACACTGTGAGCCTGGACACGGTGAGCCTGGACACTGTGAGCCTAGTACACTGTGAGCCTGGACACTGTGAGCCTAGTGCACTGTGAGCCTGGTGCACTGTGAGCCTGGACACTGTGAGCCTGGACACTGTGAGCCTGGTGCATTGTGAGCCTGGACACTGTGAGCACTGGATACTGTGAGCTTGGTGCACTGTGAGCATTTTATATCATGAGCTGGCTCACTGTACATTGTGAGCACTGGACACTGTAAACATCATACACTATGAACAGTGTTACACTGTCAGCATGGTGTACTGTGAACACTGTATACTCTGAGCAGTACAGCTGACCTTGGAAGAGTCATACATTCATCACGTGGATTGTACATTTTTTCTGATGGGCAAGTTTCTGTTTAGAACATTGAAGTACTAAAATCATTGTCTGCCTTCATTTACTATTGTTTATTGTTACATTTGTATGTATTTGTGTGTGTGTGCATGTGTTTGCACGTGTGTGTGCATGTGTCTATGCATGTGTGTTTGTGTGTGTGGTTAGAGGACAACCTGTATAAGTAGATCCCTTTCTTCTATGACAAGAGTCCTGGGTTTGAACTCAGGTTTTCTGGCTTGGCATTGACCACCTTTACCAGCTGAACCACCTCACTGGTCCTACATCTGCTCTAAGTATCTATTTTGATAATGCCAATAATGAAAGCTTTTTTATCAAAATTTCCTTTTTGTAAACTGAACCATGAGAGTAAGAGCTTCAAAGTGTTGTCTCAGAGATTGAGTGAACAGAGAGGCTTTTACTGACTCTAACCCCAGAGCTGGAGGGCACAGGGGTGCATGTGGTCACATGCTGCTATGTTTGTGTCCCTGATGGACTGGGCACTTAAGGAGAGAGGTTGAAAGAGCAGTTTGGAAAGAGGGCATAAAAATGACCATGATCATGAGTATTCCCTCCAATGCTCCTCATCAAACCTGTGTGCTGCACTATCTGATCTGAATTCTGATGGCTACATTGAGATGCTTCTACTTCCAGCAAAGCCAGTGGTCAAAGGTGGAAAGAGAATGATAATCATATCTAATTTACTCCTTCATTTGCGGAGAATCGGAGTTATCCACATGGGCAATGTGGAAGTGTTTGCAAGTCTAACGTGAAACCGTTACTTAAAACCTTGCCCTTTTAGGCCAGCGGGATGGCTCAGTGGATAAAGGCACTTGCTTCCACACCTGATGATCTGAGTACCTCCCATCTGGCCTCATCAAGCAGTAGCTATGTGGCCTTAAGCATCTTGCTTTGTCCCTCTGTGCCTCAGTTTCCCTATATGCAAAAGGGGAGGACAATGGTGATTGTAGGAAAGTGAATATGTGTGCTGTACCTGTAACATGAGCTATGTTTATGGTTACCTTTAAAATCTCATTTCAGATGCCTGTGGTTGTGGGTGTGGTGTTTGTGGCATCCTGGTCTCCAGACAGTTACATGGGAATGCCAAGGATTGTGTTGATTTGACGGTTAGCCATAAACTGGAATCAAAGGGTCTGTGGCAAAGGTCATGCATCTTACTACTTACACCCAGCTTCCATCCTAGCTCTGTGCTTCATAATAGTTTGCTTATAAGATAATCGATAGTAGCACAATGGGGGTGTGTGTAACAACCAGTGTGAGCAGTGACCAGTGTGAGCGATGATCTGTGTGTGTAAGCACCAGGGTGAATGAAGAGGGCTTCTTGTCTGTGTGGAAGTGCTGATGGATTTTAGAGGCCTTCCCGGAAGAGGTGAGAGCTAGAATCTGAGCAATGAGAAAACCAGAAGTAAGGTGTCTGCTACCAGTGCCCAAGACATGCTGACTTTCACTGCTTTCAGAGAGAGCGAGAGCGAGAGCGAGAGCGAGAGCGAGAGCGAGAGCGAGAGCGAGAGCGAGAGCGAGAGAGAGAGAGAGAGAGAGAGAGAGAGAGAGAGAGAAGGAGGAGCTGTTTCTTTTGTAAGTACAGTTTCTAGTCTTAGAATTTGCAGCCTTTGAGAACTATTTGGGCAAAAATGGCAGAAACTGACTCTAAAATGCTTTGATTTTAAAATTGATACGATAAAAATGAGCCCATACAGTGTAAATGTATTTGTACAATGAAGAAGAAGACATCATTCTGAAGTAGTTGGTGCTTTTAGATGCCTTTCGACCTTGAATCTCATTTAGTAAATATTCTGGGATGCTTCCAGTGTACCAGGGGACTGAGGACAAGATGAGTGGGCCAGACATGAGGCCTGGCCTTCATGCATGGGTGGGGATTTGTGCAGGATTCTAGACGATGAAGACTGGGCTCCTAGAGTCTCTGAGGAAGTGATTTGTCCATGGGAACAATGAATAAAAAATAGTCAAAGAAGGGAGGTGTTTCTAGGAGCATGTGTAAAATCCTAGAGATGGGACCATGAGGTTAATTTAAACCACCATCTCTCAAGAGGAGAGGATGAGGAAGGTGAAGGGGAGCATTGGAGAGAAGAGGCAGGTTGAGAAAGTTCTAGAAAGCTACTGAAAGGAAAGTTTATATTCAGGTAGAAAGCCTTGATACAATTTTCCTTAGGGTGTTCAATAAGCAGTAAGGTAAGGTGTAAGGTAAGGAGAATTGGTTGGGTATTTACTGTGGAGTCACATGAATACTTTAATCTTTTCCGTTTGCATTGAGAAATTGTTGAAACACAATATAAGGGCCGGGCAGTGGTGGCACAGACCTTCAATCCGAGCACATAGGAGGCAGAGGCAGAGGCTGGGGGATCTCTGTGAGTTTGAGGTCAGCCTTGTCTGTCTACGGAACAATTTCCAGGACAAGCCAGTGCTATACCAAAACCTTGTCTCAAAAAAGAACAAAACCACCATAAGGGTAAGTTCAAACCATGTTGATAAAAATTTGTTCTTAATTCTCTCCCTTAAGGTGCACTTACATGTCCTTCCTCTTTGCCCTTTCTGCATTTTTCCCTGTCTGCTCACTTCTGCACTTTTCCAGCCATTCTAGAAGGCCTCTTTCACATGCATTTCCAAATAAATCCCAGCTGTTCCTCACCCCTGGGCATGCTGCACGGTTGCTGCTGTGAGCAGCATCTCTATTATAAATCAATTACGGTGGTGGCTCTTATTTGTGACTTTGAATTCTAGGATTACCGTTGTTTTCTCTATTCACAGTGACTTCATAATTGTTAGTGTGGCAGTGGGCTCTGGCTTCTCATTTTACCTGTGATGCAATTGCTCTGGGGTATGACTGCCTGTGATAGCTGAGATTCTTCTTCAGCAAATACTGCCCCCCTTGCCTTTCCCTTGAGAATTCAATACTTCTTGGTGCCTAAACACTGTTTTTTTTTTTTTCTCTTTTGTTTTGCTTGCTTTCCCCCCCCTTTTTTTTTGACAGGGTCTTTATGTAGTTCTGTCTAGAGTGGAATTCACTAAGATCCACCTGACTCTGCCTCCCAAATGCTGAGATTAAAAGCATGCACCACCACACTCCACTGAACCCCAGTTTCTTAACCTATGTCATAACCCCACAGGAGTCACCTAACTGAATGAATATGGGGGTTGTGGAAAACTTGGCAAGGGTGAAAGGTTTCTGAATGCACAACAACCAAACATAAATCCATGAAACTCTGACTTGGCCATGTTGCATTGTACGATTTCATTGCAGCCTTGCTAACTTCATAGGTCCTCAGCCTGACTGGTCGCTTCTACAGAATGCTTACTTTTTGCTTTCACCTGCCTTATATATCTCCCCACTCAGCTGTTTTACTTCCTGGTTCAACTCTGCATCATAATCCTAGAGTTAGCATTAAAGGTGTGAGCTACTACTGCTGGCTGTTTGGCCTTGAACTCACAGAATCCAGAAAGATCTCTGTCTCCTGGTGATGGGATTAAAGGTCACCACTCTCTGACCTTCACGGCTTGGCTGTGGGTGATTCTGACCTTTGATGTTCCAGACTGATTTTATTAAATATATAATATATCACCACATGCGTCTGGTGCCCTCAGAAGTCAGTAAAGAGCACAGGTCCGGGGCTGGAGAGATGGCTCAGAGGTTAAGAGCACTGACTGTTCTTCCAAAGGTCCTGAGTTCAATTCCCAGCAACCACATGGTGGCTCATAACCATCTGTAATGAGATCTGGTACCCTCTTCTGTAAACTGTATACACAATAAATAAATAAATATTTAAAAAAAAATAAAAGAGCACAGGTCCTTTGCAGGAAAAATGAGTGTTCTTACCCAGTAAGCCATTTCTCTAGTGCCAATTTTATTTTATTTTTGTGTATGTCTGTGTGAGTATGTGTCATGTGCCGTGTATGTGTGTGTGTGTGTTTGTGTGTGCTGTATGTGTGGGTGCTCACAGAGGCCAGCTGGGGTTACAGGCAGTTGTGGTCTACCGAATATGGGTGTTAGGACCCAAACTTATGCTTTCTGAAGTTCTCGTAATCTCGGGGCCATTTCTTTGGTGCTTTGTGGGAGCTCTACAGGTAAGAATTCAGGTGTCAACACTTGCATGGAAGTACTTCATCCATTGACCCATTTCCCCAGCCCTAATTGGGGTTCTAAAAAATATTGTTTAGGGATGGAGACATAGCTCAGTGGTTAAGAGCACTGGCTGCTCTCAGTACCCACAGGGCAGTGCACAGCTGTCTGTAACTCCAGTCCCAAGAGACCTAATGCCCTCTTTGGGCCTCCTAAGACATTAGGGATGCACATGTTGTACAGATATCCATTCAGGCATAGCACCGATACAAAAATAAACAAACGATAAATTAATAAAATTTTAAAACGTAGTTTATGATACTTACTTCAGCAAGGTATGACAGTATATACCTTTAATCCCAGTACTTGGGGAGGCAGAGGCCAGTTGGTTTCTGTGAGTTTGAGGCACACATAGTGAATTCCAGGCAATCCAGGGCTATACAGTGAGATCCTCAAAACCCAAACCCAAACAAAACAACCTGAATAACCCAACAAGGTGTTTTCTTGACTTCTCTAAAAAAACCAAAAAACTGTTACAATTATTTTGGTTTGAGTTTAGGACTGAGTACCCAACAGTTTCTGAAATGACCTAGAAATTATTTTGTTTAGGAGCATGTATTTATGTGACACAGCTCCCAGCACCCATGATTATAAAATAAAAATACAAAACCAGCTCTTCAAAGTATTCAAGATGCTCCTCATTCCATAATATCAAATATTCAGTCAACATTTAATTTTTAATATAAGTATAGGCAAGAACACCATTTTATTAGTAGGGCAATTTGCTTTGATCTTTAATGATACAATTTTATAATAGATGTGAGTATTACATATGCTTAAGAATTAAAAATGAATTTCTTTGTTATTTATGATCAATGTTTGATTTTTTTAAAAAAATATTTATTTATTATGTATACAGTATACAGAAGAATGTCCAGATCTCATTATAGATGGTTGGGAGCCACCATGTGGTTGCTTGGAATTGAACTCAGGACCTCTGGAAGAACAGCCAGTACTCTTAACCTCTGAGCCATCTCTCCAGCCCCCTCAATGTTTGACTTTTTTAAAAAAGATTTTTCCTTGTTTATTACATATATAGTGTTCTGCCTACAGGCCAGAAGAGGGCACCAGATCTCATTCTAGATGGTTATGAGTCACCATATAGTTGCTGGGAATTGAACTCAAGACATCTGGATGAGCAGTCAGTGCTCTTAACCGCTGAGCCATCTCTCCAGCCTCCAATGTTTGATTTATAATCCTATTTTATGTACCTTTATACATAGGTCACATAAAAAAAAAAAAGGTTAAGAGTAGAAAAGCTTAGCTTAAGGCATACTATCCTGGACTTTGGGCACGGTCACGAGACTTGCTTTGGCCAAATGCCTGAAAGGAGATGTACCATGAGCTAGGCACTTGACATTGCTGCACACACTACAGGAGTCTTTGTTTTCAGGGAACTAGGCTGAGCTATGTGTGCTCAGATGCTTGATTTGGTATGGACAAGAGACGTGTGAAGCAGACTTCTTCCTAGTCCATGTCTTAGCCAGTCTATGTTCACCTGCAATGAGCCACACAGAGGGCTTAGTCCCAGACTCAGCAGATCTTTGCCATGGAATGCTGAGTTGGTTCATTGTTCAAATATCAACTTAATCTACCGTTGTTCCTGGGCTTCTCTAAGAGAACTTTGGATATGGCCTAAAAATACATAGTAACACTATGTATTAATGTAGCCTAGCCATTTTATAAATTATTGTCACATTCACCATTTAAGTCAGTCATTATGGGTACAAGAGTGATGAACCAAAGTCTTTGACCTTATGATTAATGAGAGACATGAATGTATGGTCGGCAATTGAAGTAAGATCCCCATGAGTCTGTTAACAAGGGAACATGAGCCAGGCTGAGGAGTCTGAAGATTTGCTCTGGAAATATATTGGTCTGGCAAATGCTATGGAAATGTATAGGTCAAATATGTGAGTAAGTAATACCAATGATAATGTCAATTATAAATGTTTTCATTTGGGGGCTGGAAAGATGGCTCAGCGGTTAAGAGCACCCTCTGCTCTTCCAGAGGACCCGGGTTCGATTCCCAGCACCCACATGGCAGCTAACAACTGTCTGTAGTTCCAGTTCCAGGCAAACACCAAGGCAAATAAATAAATAAATAAATAAATAAATAAATAAATAAATGTTTTCATTTAATTCCATGCCAGATGCTACTTGAGGGCTTGAAAAATACTGTCTTATAAGGTAGATGTAGAAGCTCATGCTTATAATCCCAGCAATTGGGAGTCAGAGGCAGGAGGATTGTGGGTTCACAGCTAGCCTGTGGGGAATAGAAGTGACTTGTGTAATAAGACTTGAAGGGTGGGGGAGAAGTGGGAGGGCGAGGGACAATTGGGAACAGCACAGGCTTTTGAAACCTCAAAGCCCACCCTTCCTCCAGGGAGAGGCCACACCTCCCAATCCTTCCCAAACAGTTCTACCAACCAAGCATTCAAATACATGAGCCTGTGGAGACCATTCTCATTGAAACCACCACAGGTATTTTGCAATATGTATTTCTGGACACCACATGCATGTAGTACCCATGGAAGCCACAAGAGGGAATCAGATGACCTGGAATTAGATTTACAGACAGTTCTGAGCTGCCATGTGGGTGCTGAGAATCAAATCTGGGTTCTCTGCAAGAGCAGCAAATGTCTTTAATCATTGAGTTAACTCTTCAGCCCTCAATTATTATTATTTATTATTTTATCTCCAGCCCCTACTTATGTTTTTAAATAAAAAAATAAGTAGCTCTTAGCTCATGCATCAGCTGCCCATGCATTCATTAGTTTATCATCACACATGTACTTCAGATAGCACTAGTTCTGGGGATTCAGCAGTGAACAAGGAAGGTGAAGTCACTGCCTTCCTGGCTCTTGCATCTTTTTGAAGACAGGGGGCATGAAGAACTAGATGGACAATAAAGGGACATAGGATGTCATCTTATGGCAAAGGTGGTAAAGGGAATAGTGTGAGTCACTAGTGACTAGTAACTGGTTGGAATGTTGAGAGGCTTACCAGAAGCTTCATAGTTTCAGAGTGTTCAAAGCAGCCTGAATACTGCTATGGGAAGAGTGTTAGTGTATTAACTTGTTTTATATGACTACAGCAAATTAACTATATAAAGAAGGAGAACTTAATCTTGTTCATCATTCTGGAATATCAGGGCATAACTCTGATACCCATTATCTCAAGGATTTCGTGGTAGATGACAGGCATCATAATGCTAGATGAATTAGTTGTTCCTCATGGCTTAGTTAACCTGCTTTCTTAGACAACTAAAACCCATCTGCCCAAGGGTAGCACTGCCCACAATGGGTTGGGATCTCTCAAATCAGGCATTAATCAAGAAAAATGTCCCATCTGCTTGCCTACAGGGCCCCCCCCCCCACATCTTATGGTATCTTGGCCAAGAAGAATGATGATTTCCAGGAGCCTCTTTTATAGATGGCTCTGGGCAGACTGAGGTCAAACCTGGAGAAGACAGAAAGCAGGACAGGGTGTAACAAGTTCCTTAATCCTATTCCTCATCATGCTTCTGATTCCCAGTCCCTCTGCTAAGAGGGACATGGCCTCACTGGGTACTTATAATGCAGCTGTTGTGACTAGGAAACTGGATTTAAATTTAATTTAGAGATCTGCCTGCCTCTGCCTCCCAAGTGATGGATTAAATATGTGTGCTGCTGCCACCACCTCCTGGTCAAATTTTAAATTTTAACTAATTTAAATTTACAGAAAATAATGTATAGCTTTGGCTGGAGAGATGGCTCAGCTGTTAAGAGCACTGGCTGCTTTTTCAAAGGATCTCTTTGGTTCCCAGCATTCACATCAGGAACTCAGCAGACTGTAACTCCAGGTTCAGGGAGGCTGATGATGCCCTCTTTTGGTCTCCACAGGAACTGCATCCACATGATGCACATTCGTACACTCAGGTACAACCATACACATTAACAAAGAATTCTTTAAAACAAGAGCAGAAGACTTGTAAGTCTGGTTTTGGAAGAACTTAAATGTGAATTTACATTTTCAAATTTAAATGATACATTTTCTCTCTGGCTTAAAAAAAAAAGCAAGCAAACAAACAAAAAATAGTGTCTTGTGGTGTATCCCAGTCTGGCTTTAAAGTGTTGTTTTTCCTGCTCCCTGTTTTAGCTCCTAAATCCTGGGGTGATAGGTGTGTGCTGCCACAATCAACTACTTCTGTTGAAAAGTATAGTTCAAATTGAGATGAGCTGAGAGTATAAAATAAATGCTGCATTTAAAGAATAAAATATATTAGTACTTTTATATATACTTCCTCACCCCCTAGACAGGGTTTCTCTGTACTCTGACTGTCTTGGAACTTACTCTCTAGATCAGGCTGGCTTCAGACTCAGAGATCCTCCTACTTCTGCCTTCTGAGTGCTAAGATTAAAGGTGTGTGACATCATTGCCTCTATGGCTAACTTTGTGGTTGGCTCTGCCCTCTGATCTTTAGGCAAACTTTATTTCTTAGAAGATAGACAAAATGTCACCACAGCTGACCTCTGCATTGGACAGCCTATAAGGGGGCTCATCCTTGGGTGAAGCTAAGCCACCCAGCAGTCCATAGTTGCTTCATGATTTTTGTTTTGTTTTTTGGAACAGGGTTTCTCTGTGTAGACATGGCTGTTCTGGAACTAAATTTGTAGACCAGACTGGCTTTGAATGTACAGAAATCTGTCTGCCTCTGCCTCCTGAATGCTGGGATTAAAGGTGTGCACCACCACCAACTGGCCCATGCATATCTTTTATTCATTAAAACAGCAATTTTTTGCTCTTTGAAAACTTCTTGTAAGAAAATTTGAGTAACAGTGTGATTGTTATTACACAGCATGATTGGAATTTAAGGCATCGTCTTGAGAAGAGGGCTGCTGTGTGTCTTCCTGACTCATGTCTGAGAGATGAGGCTGTAATGAATCTGACATTTCCAAGAGAGTCTGGAACTATTGACCTACAAGTGGTTGGTGTGTGGGAGTTGAGTGGTAAGGATAAGGAGTAATAGGGATGGGGACAGATGGAGGTGGGGGTCTTCTCTGTGTGTGGGGCATTCTAGTATGCTCACTGGGCTAGCAGTCAATGATGGGGAAAGCAGGGTCCTGACGGCCCAAATAAAGGAAAATAAATACAAGCCAAGATGTCCTGCACTTTGGCATAGTCCACGCTGTTTGACATCATTAACTGCCCCCCCCAACCTCCTTAAGGTTCTTATGAGGGAAGGAGAAATCGGTCAACAGTGCTGAGGGAAAAGCTGTTTGTGATGAGTATTTCTTTATGGAAAATGCTTTGCCTAAAATTTTAAACTTACTTAGGGTTTTGAGCAAAACCCAAAAAACCCCTTGTCCATACAGGGCAGCCTTTTGTGCATCTTTTTTACCTGGTGTCTTGAGATAGCAGGGTGCTCAGGGAAGGAGACTGGAGGATTACTAAGGCCATATCCATCCTAGAGAAGTGACATCAGTTCAATTCTAGGCAGTCAGAAGAGTTTCCGGAAACTCTTGGAAATTCTGAAAAGATGGTTGAGAGGTTTAACAGCATTGGCTGTTCTTCCAGATGACCTGGGTTCAAGTTCCAGCACCCATGTGGCAGCTCACAACTGTCTATAAGTCCAGTCCAGGGGATCTGACACCCTTGCAAAGACATATACACAGGCAAAACATTAATGCATGTAAAAATGCTCAACAATCTTAAAAAAATAGAAAATTAAAGAAAGGCATACGATTGAAACTACAGGATGGATGCTTTCCTGTTCACTAGTTAGTAAAATTCCTTCCTCCTCTCCTTCCCTGTTATCCCCACCCCAGGCATGTCTGGCTGCCCTTTTTAGCTTTATTCTAGACCAGCCACAAGTAGTTTTCAGAATCAAGAATGTGCAATGTGAGTATACAAAAGGAATGTGCTAGAATCCTGTGTCATTTTGGTCACACATTCCTTTCTCTTATTTTTTTGGAGAATGTTTTAGTGTCTTAGAGCAGCTGAGCTCACAGTCAGCTATAATTCTGGTGTCCACAAGGCTCAGATATCTACCTGTCTGGTCGTTCTTTTGATCACTGAGCCTGAACTTACCTGAGTAGATGTGTGGCTGTTAAAGACATTTTCTTAAACTAATGAGTATGAATAAACAAAATAATCACCGGTGTTTCTAGATGTCATAAAGTATCTCACTGTGTGCTGTTAGCTCGGTTCTCCTTCTAGATATGTGAGTGCTGGAGTCTGAAAAATTGGAGGTACACTCGGCCCTAAGCATTGCATCCATGTTGTACTTGAAGACATTTACATAG
The DNA here is from genome assembly GCA_004025045.1 of Sigmodon hispidus. Taxonomy (NCBI): domain Eukaryota; kingdom Metazoa; phylum Chordata; class Mammalia; order Rodentia; family Cricetidae; genus Sigmodon; species Sigmodon hispidus. Next base: position 182,547 of record PVIH01002335.1, on the reverse strand, counting down.
AAAGCAAGTTGTCAAAGGTGCAGGCCCAGAAGTGTGTTATTGTTTGGTTTGTTGTTGTTGTTGTTGATAGGGTCCTATGATGAGACTCACAGATCACTGTACCAGCCTAATGACCAACAGTAAGCTTGGCAGACCAGAAGTTTTCACTTTGCAGGCAGGTCTGGCTGGGTACCATGTGCAATGATTTCTCGATGCCCATTGGTTACCCATCTTGGGTGAAGACAGGTAAAGAGGCAGACGGGTTTGCTTTTCTACATCTAAAAAAAACCCATTAGAGCTTAACCAGACATCTCTTAGGATGGGGATTCAGTTGTATTCTAGAAATTGATATTTTTCTAGCTATGTAAAAACATTGTGACTGTTTTGGCAATTGATTGAAATGTGAATGAGCATAAACATATGCACCTGCAAATTACGATTCAGGTAGAGGTTTCCATGTTTCTCAGTCATGATGCAATTGTGAACCATTGCAGGAGGAACCAAATAAGGAAGAATCACCCAGTTAGATGGCAGGGCATCTCCCAGCACGAACAGCATCTCTCTGGCCACCTTTTGGTTAATTTTCTCAGGTATTTTTCTTTAAAGGTCCAGTTCTGGAGGGGTTCTTCTTTTTTAGCACCTTGTGAAGGCACAGGAGCCCCAGTTCCCTCTGCTACAGCCCCTGGGCATTGTTGTACCATTTTCGCCCCAGTGGCAGAATACCCTGGGCAGCACTGACTCTGGGCCTTTTCTATTGGCTCTGCGGGATGTCACTGTGACTCCAGTAAGTAATACCAGTGGCACAGGTAGATGGATCTGACAAGCATGAGGACCGCGTCTGCTTCCCTCCAATGAAGGCTATCCATCAGAGCTTGGAATCTGCCCGAGCTGAGTGCGGCCACAAGGGAATAACATCCCTTTCTCCTCCATCGACAGGGGTAATAACTCTTCAGTCCCTAGGGACAGATTGTAAAAGCCAATAGCCAGAAGCTGTGAAGCAGGGAGGGAAGAAGGATTGAAAATTAAAGAGGAAGTGGAAATTTTGCGTAAGGCGACACCGAGATGGAATAAACCATCAACTGCCAGCCCTTTAATTGCCTTGTAGTTGATGTGGGGTTCGGAAGCATTCATTTTGACTGCTTAATTATTTTAAGGCGATTGTTAAAAGTCAGGTGCGTTAGATTCATGGAGGCTTATGCCCCCCCCAACCACACGCGCTTTTTTTTTTCTTTCTGTGGACCACATACTATGCTGATAGATGTCAAGAAGATGCACCACAGGTGTTAGCCAGCTTACTTTGTTTAATTTGATGTCTTTATTGTGTCTTGTATGCTTTTGTATTTTCGTGGCCGAACATGGAGGGATTCAGTTTATACCTATCACAGACAATATTTTTCAATGGTGAGTTGGAATTTCTATTTTCAAGTAACCTTCAAAATGACTTAAGTACCTCATCTTCTTCAGGCTTCTAATGGCCACCAGTAATAAACACATAGCTCTCCAAGTCTGCAGTATTAATGAGTGCTTCATGCTGTCCATGGCACCACATCAGTAAGCGAGTTTGGGGGCCTCGGGTGTTGATCTGAATTAAACGTTGCGCACAGATTTTAACTTTGTAGACAATCGTGCCGTTTGGAAACAGATGCCTGCAGACGCCACCCGCTTTCCAAGAGACGCACTTAGATAGTTTTTAAATTGGAACCGCTGCTTAGTTAGATCTCCGGACTCAGCTCCCTGAAGGTGACAGAGCCCTCACTCGAGCTGGAGAAGTGGAGGCGACAGTACATTTTTCACGCTGAGACGGGAGCTCTTGTTATAGGAGTCAGAACGGGGGTCAGGGCAGAGCCTGTTGATGATTGAGGAAAAGAGAAGTAAATTCATTCTGCCTCAGGCTCTTTGTCAAGTGCCAGTAGCTTTACCATTGAGAACTAGTCACCCGTTCTAGTCTTACGGCCCTAGAGGTCACTCGTTTGAAATAAATCATAGCACCGCGGAGGCGCAGCAACCTATTGCCACTCGGGATAAAATAAAAAAGAGCAATGCTGCTTGCAGAATGGAAATGACTACGAATATCCCACCACATGTTGCTGCTTAATGCAATATGTGGTTAGATATTGATCTCCCGAATCAAGTCATTAAAATGTGCAGTTTTTGTTTATTGGGATGAAGCAATTAAATGGCTCAGTTATGCTAGCCTTTACCTTTTCTGATGAAAACTATTGATTTCTTGCCACAGCTTTATAAGCGACAATGTTTTTGATTACTCTTGACAAACCTCCTTGGAGTGTTAATTAAAATTGTACCAGATGAGCAGGTGTGGGAGATCATTAGATGGCCCGGATCACACATCCACACTTCATATTCTGCAGCCTTGCATAATGAACAGGGCACAAGAGAGGAAAACAATATCTTCATCAGCAGAATTAGCATCTTCACTTTTTAAGAAACTAGGTGACATTTCATATTGGGGCTCGGATGTTTGAATCATTGGCTTGTTCCTGCCACTCCATTTGATCAAAATTTCCTCTGTGTATTTTATTTTACTTGCCTGAGAATCTAGTGGGCTGATGGTTTTGCATTTGAAATAGCAAATAGCTAAACACATATTTATACAGGAAATTGAGGCGTCCAATAAGGCATTTCCCAGTGTTATGCAGATAAAGTCATGAATATTAATATGATTCCATTTAACACTAAAACAAATCCTCCTTAGTAGGATTTAAAAAAAATCAGCTTTAGTAATAACTCTTCAATGTGATAAATTTTTTTTTACTATATTTTTGGAACTAAAGTAAAATTTGATTACTTAGTAATATGCTCTCCTAGAGACTGTGTTCTCTTGGTTTATAATTGTACTTTTTCTCAGGCTCTTTGAAGATGTGTACATTTGAAAAATTAGAAATATGCAGCGGTAATTTGTAAACCCAGAGGCAGATGATATTCAAGTTTTTGCAAAAGTAGTAATCTTTACATGGGTAGTATTATGAAATATTATTGAATTAGTACTTCATTAATACAGGCATCAAAGCAGGCCCTTTCATTTTTGTATCAAGCATGGAATTTAAATAAATGAAATTAGATGTTTGAGTCCTCTGTGATCTGGTGTCTATGAGTAGCAGGGAGGCTTGCATTCTGCAAATTCACAGACCCTGGAAGAACTTTAAGAGGTCATCTAATCCAGTCCCCTGCTGCCAAAGTAGCTGTTTAAAAATGCACTATTTTTCATTAGTCTAGAATTTTAAAAAGGATTAATGAATTTATAAATGCATTATTTACAATGTTCTGAGCATGTCTCTAACTGAAGCTAACTGCTAGACTTTGAAATGATAAGTTTGTATGTGGGCATTAGGATCCAAACTTCTCTTAGGATGATGGATGATTCATAAAGTGTTTTTCCATTTGTAATTCTTCATTTGATCAATAACTGCATTTCATATCTTAGAAAATGTCTTATAATTTTTAAAGACAAATCTCTGCTGAGTTTACTCAGCTGATATCATTATATTAGTAGTTCTAATGATTTGAAGCCACATTATTCATTTCATAGAATCTATATTATATCTGGCCTCTAGAAACCGAAATTGTTCATTTTATTTTGTAGATAAGAGTAGAAAATTCACCACGTGTCAGTATTGAAATTACCTATAGCTTCTAAGTCCTACAAATAGCAATTGGGCAAAGTATTACAGATTATTAGCATACATAATCCCTTGAAGGTTGCTGAAAGTAATTTTAGAAACTGTATCTGCTATCAATTCTGCAAAACCATGGTCTATAGTAAAGATGATTGGTAATTCTTCAATCTATCTGATCAGGGCTTGTCTCTGTCCCATGTGGTGTCACTGGGAGGGAAGAATGGATATTGAAAGACCTGTGTTCAGGGTGGATACTCTGATGGTTGGCAGTTTTATGCAGTGTCATTAGGTATTCCACTAGAGCTATGGACCATGTGCTGTCCACGTGGACCTCCACACAGGCAGCCTGGGTTACCCCCAGGCTGATGGCTGTGCTCTAACAGGAACTGTTGTGCAAAGATGAACAATTCCAACCTCTGCAGTTACACAGATACTGCACCGTTAGCTGGTGTGGTGCAGGTTCAAAAAAAAAAGCCCTACAGCTCCCTGAATCACTTGAGCCTAAAGAATGGCAGATGTTGTGGCTGTCTTTGGGCACAATATACCATACACATCATTTGTTCAAAATCATCATATTATTGTAAAATGACGTTTAATTGTTTTTTAATATAATTTGGTAAATGTTTATTATTTTAAAAACACTTATGGTATAAAGGGAATTCTGATGGGATGAAAAGGGGCCAGATGTGAAAGGGAATGGCGATGGAGCTTTTTTTCTGGAGCATGCTGGGGCCAAGAGAGAGAGCTACCTCCGCATCCTAGGGTCTTTCCCCAGCTGGTCACACCCCAATGGGATTCAGTTCCTTGATGTCATAAGTGTTTGCTTGGGTAAATTCTGATTTCCTGCTACATCATATGATGTATTTTATTTTGGATACAGCTTAGTTTGATAGAGGCAAGAGTGAGTGAAAAAATGAGATCCTAAGAATTCACTACAGTTATGTCTTAAGACAATATGCTTTAAATTGTGTTTTATTTTAGAAAAGGGAGAAAGATGGGGTATTTTTAATGGAATGATGAATATAAAAGCACACATGTCATCATCATCTATTATATAATATACAATGAGAACTAAAGATAATGGATTAAACAATAGAAACCAGTTGCCAGTGGGCTGGCTCAGTGGGTAGAGGTGCTTGCTGCCAAGTCTGATGGCCTGAGTTCGATCCCTGGGACCCACATGGTGGAAGTCGAGCACAGACCCCAAGAGTTATCTTCTGAACTCTATAGAGTGGCATGTGCACGCCCCACCCTCCCAATAAATAAATAAGAGCTGGAGAGATGGCTCAGCGGTTAAGAGCACCGTCTACTCTTCCAGAGGACTGGGGTTCGATTCCCAGCACCCACATGGCAACTAACAACTGTCTGTAGTTCCAGTTCCAGGCAAACACCAAGGTAAATAAATAAATAAATAATAAAGTTAAAAAAACCCAATAAATAAATAAATAAACATAAAGAAGGCTTTAAACAGCAATAGTTATTTAGTCTAATTTACTTCAGCATCCTTTGAAATCCATTAAGTTCTGATGAAAAGGAGCCTCATTTTTTTTTTTTTTTTTTTTTTTTTAAAAAAGAAAACCAATTTAACTGTCTGTTGTCTGTCGTTTATGCACAGTATAATTTCTGGGACAGTTGTATTTGATGTTTTCTAAAACTCAGAATTACTGTCGTGAAGTGCTCTGTCTGGGATCCTTTAAGAGGTCTATTATTCATTCACAGTACATTTACTCCATTTCTGTAAAGTACCAACTGCTGTTCTGAGCACTTTAGTGGTTATCATAAGGGTAGTTCCTCCAGTTACATAGTGATGCACATATACATTTTATTCAATATAAGACTTAATAAAGAATCAATTTCTAGTGAATTTCTTTGTGTTCTTGTCATTTGAACTATTGAATAGGGGTTCTTTAATTCTGTAGCTATAAAAAAAATGAAGAGATTAAGGCCCATTTTAGAAGGTATTGGAAAGTTTATTTTGCTTTTATGTTAACTAAGCCACACATTGTGCCTAGACTCTTTGGTGGAATTTGTTCAATAGAGCATACAGATTTCTCCTCCAAAGTAAATTATTCATCTATTAAATAACATTTTCCCCCCAGAGGTAGGCACCGAATCCAGTACCTCAAGCATGCTCCGCAAGTGCTCTGTCACTGAAATTTACCCCCAGCCATGTTGTTATATTTTTAAAATATGTTGCTGTAAGTTCTTACTTGCTAGTATTACAGCCTCATAATGACCAGAACTTCTTACAGCTCTCAGCCAACAAGCATGTGTTGAGCCACAACTGTGTTGAGCTAGTTAGACTTTAGTGTGTCTGTCGATTCTTCAGAAGAAATCCAAGAGGATTGTAGCTCCACCTCTTGGATGAGCATCCTTCTCCCCTTGCTGGGTCTCTGCTGTAGGTTTTTTTTTTTTTTTTTTTTTTTTTTTTTTTTTAACCTGTTTCATACATACGAGATAAGGAAAGTGAGAGAACGGTGGAGGTCCTGGTACCCAGTGTTATAGAGATTCACTCATGCATAGGATTTCAGCCTTTTGCTTCTGCTGTCCGTTGAGATTTGGCAGGACTCCAGATATAGAGGACTCATTATGCCTCTGCTCAGATCACCAATCTGAGACCAAGTTGTTTCACCCTCGTTATCTGGTTGCTACATTTTCTGTAAGAAAGTGAAATTCTGTTTATTCAACCATTTTTAATATGACAAAACAAAACAGAAACAAAACACCAGTGCTGTGTTTTCATCCCCAACATCCCTTGCTCCTTGGCTGTCTTTCTGCGGGAAGACTCATCCGGAGTCACTCAGACAGTAGTGACACTCGTGGGTGGGAAGAGTCCAGAAACACATTGTTAAGAAGGCCACAGATGTTCCAGAGCAGCCAAACCAGCTGCTGGGAGTGCCTGGGCAGATTTCTAAGCCCTTTCATTCCGTGCCGGGTACCAACCCTGCTTGGGTAATCTTTCTACATAGCGGTATTCATCTAGCTGGCACTCTCTTTTTGTGGTGACATTTCTCACTTGAGTAAGTCTGAGGCATGCCACATCAGGATGAGCAGGGAGGCCACTTTGCATAAGAAAGCAAGTGTGCATGTGCGCGGGCGGGCATCGTGCAGTGGCTGTGCAGGTGAGGGCGCCTAGTCGGGAATAATCTCCTTTGCTGAGAGCCAGCTGCCTTATGCTTATGGTGAGGCTTTCTGCAATGGTGTTTTAATGGTTTTCTTGTCAGTCACATTGCATGTTAAACAAGCAAAGCCTGGATTCTCCTAGGATCCCAGAAGTTCCTTATTCATTCCTCCATATTGAAAATCATTTCTGTCAGCTTGGGCTCTCCCGGCCGCCTGGAAGAACTTTGGCATAGTTTTCCTAACCTTTCAAACAGTCAAAGCAAAACTCTCCTTTGATAAAGGAAAAAAAAAAATAAAAAAGACTTTGGCACACAGCCATTAAGGATGCAGGCCACTCGGCGTTCTGACAGAATATTCTACAAAACACTGAAAAGTTCCCTTTAAGGTCCCCAGAGTGGACTGAGGCACTTTGCTTGTACTTAACATATATCAACTGTCACCCGGCGGCACCGAGTGTTGACTGAACACAATGGGACATCCAGATGGTCTAAACAAAGGGGGCAAATGTTCACTGCTATTAAAAGCTGTTTACATCAACTTCCAGGATTTCATGTAGCGAAGTTTATATTGTGTCACGGCTGAGGTGCTCGACTCTCTTCCCAGCCAAGACCGTCCCTTTATAAACTCCTGTTGCACAGGGTTCGGGCACTTAGCACTAGTGGGAAACGAAGTCAGGAAAATGAAGACTGTTGATCAGTTGTGCAGCTGGAGACATATTAAGCGACTTGCCCTTATTTTCTATTATACTTTCTGCTCCACATCCAATAAACCAAAAGCAGACCCTCATCCCTGGTGGGGGTGTGTCATGGATGAATGGATGGGACTGCTATCTCCTTCTGCAGACAGAGCCACTGAGTCTCCTTGGCTCCTCACTGGGGATGTTTACGGTTTTGTTTTCTTCCTTCGAGGCACCGTGATATCAGGTCCTGTCTATTCAGGATTAATATACATAAGTGAGAATCCTATGCTTTGCTGTTTTCTTCCTTTGACCTCACTATGGCACATCCTTATATTCCAGATGCTCAGACCGTATTGTTTTGCCACTGATAACAGTTATAATATGAAGGCTTTCCATATTATTGCTAACTAAAGGATTTAAAAAAATTGTCCTTGTATTCAGCTGGTGCTAGCTAAACTTTCTGCTATGATAATATACTTGAATAAGACAGCAATAGCATACTACTTAATTTGTTGTAAAATTCAAGGTCTGATAAAATCATGAAGAACTCAGAAGTGCAAGCTTTTTTTGTTTTTAAACATTTTTTATTTTATTTTATGTGAATTGGTTTTTTGCCTGCATGTGTAACTGTGTAAGGGTGTCAGATCTTGGAAGACAGTTGTTAGCTGCCATGTGGATGCTGGGAATCGAACTCAGGTCCTCCGGAAGAACAGTTAGTGCTCTTAACCGCTGAGTCATCTCTCCAGCCCAGAAGTGCAAACTTAACAATTATTTTATGTGCAAGTAGTATATTGTGACACCATTTTACGTCACACTGGGTTTCATTTTATGCCTTTAAAAATAATTATTCATCGTGTGTCATGTCATTTTGAAATTACAATACTCCAAGTTTTTAGTGAAGCTTTTGAAAAAGAGGCATTATAATGATTAAATTCAAACCCTTAAGAAAACATGATCTGTTGACTTTGATTTTGGCAGAGCAATGTCATATGACATAACCCAGAGATGAATTTTACCTATATGTAATGTACTCAGTGAGGGTTTTAGTGTGGGGTGCTTTGTGAGCACATCAAATTGGACTCCACTCTACTACCCTGGGAAGTTTTGGTGATCACAATTGATCTGATAAATGAGTCCACTTTTATAAACTTGCTAAGAGCAAGTTCTAGCTTCCTATGTTTTACAGAGATATTGACCTTCCTTGTGTTAGCATATGAAATTCAAAGTTTTAGCTCCCATATTTTAAGTTTAAAGAAAAATACAATGTCCTAGAAGTGGACTTCCTCCTTATAGCCATGCTCACATACAAGGCCTGTGACTGACAGCCTTCCCTGTAACAAAAACTTTGCCCTGGCAATGGTTCTCTCTCTTTTTCTCTCTCTCCCTCCCTCCCCTTTTCCCCCCCCCCCCCCCCCCCTTCCCCCCCCCCCCCCCGCCCTTCAGGAGACAACATGGAATCAAGGAGAATATCATTCACACCTTTGTTATTTTGCAATAAGAAGTTAATTTTGTGGTTGTTTTGTGTATGGTATTTTTCATAGATATCATGGATTTTGAGGATAAGAATGGCACAGATATAAAAATAAAATGTAACAAACACGACCTCTTGCTTTTGCCAAGGGTCAAGCACTGTGCCCACTTCAGAGGAGCCATTCTGAGCCCGTCTGTCAGTCCCCGGGCAAGCTGCTAGGTTTCCTGTTTATGCCTGCGCAGAGCTCCACATCCTGCGAGCTTGCCTTCAGCGGCAGGTTTTTCCGCACACCCTGGGAGATCTCTTCCTCAAGCTGGCTCACTATTTATCATCTTAGTAAGCGATTGGAATTTTGTTAATTCCTGTTTTACTCTGTGCATGCAAAATACTGTCATTATCGGAGGAAAGATGTTGCTTATATATGCTGCTCAGTGTCCAGTCAAACAGCCTTCGGAAAACAAACCTAGTCAACCAGACAAGTAGATGAAAACTTCATGGCCGCCCGTTTATAAACTCACATTAATGCCATTTCTAACCTGGCTACTTATTCAAAGACATTTTCATGCTTTTTCTTTTCTAAATAACCCAACATTTAGTAATTGCCTTGGTTTTTGGCCAAATATGGAATTAGTGATGGCTGGTTGGCATCTTCCACCATCACTACCTCATAGGTATGTGGGGTTTTCATAATTTCTCTGCACCTTATAACACTGTGAGGTTATGATAAACTTCATCATTGAGTATAAATAACACATTGCTACATGGTCATCCTTTCCTTTTTTAAAAAAATATTTTTTTATTTTATGCGAATTGGTGTTTTGCCTGTATGTATAACTGTGTAAGGGTATCAGATATTGGAAGACAGTTGTTAGCTGCCATGTGGATGCTGGGAATCGAACTCAGGTCTTCTTGAAGATCAGTCAGTGCTCTTAACGGTTGAGCCATCTCTCCAGCCCCAGTCATGCTTTCTAAGGACTGTTTTTGTATAATCTAAAATTCTGAAGCTTGAAGTTTTGGTTCTTTGGGCAGAAGTTTCTGGGAGCAAGTAGAATTTCCTGGGAACCCCTGTGATCATCTCTGCTGAAAAGAAGTTTCTTGAAGCCAGATCTGTGCAGTCTTGTTCATGTGTTCATCTGTTGATGTGGGGCAATTTATCAAAACACCAAATGTAGATATTCTAAGTTAGACAGTACTGAGAATCTGTTTCTATTCTGTCTCAGTAGAAAGATGGCTAGCTTTCCCTTTCTTCTGATTATGCCAAAATCAAAACAGAATAAAACCCAAGCCTGGCAAATTCTTTCAACCAATTTTGAATTATGTGAGGTCATTTTTGTGACTCCTATATTTTCTTTTAGATTCTCTTGATTTTTTTTAAATACCTCTTAACAAAAAAGAATATGAACATCCACCTCAGCTTCTCAGTTTCTCCTCCTGTGAGCTGGCTATGGGTGTCATAGGCACCAAACGCTACTCAAACATTTAGATAGCAAATGTATAGATTATATAAAATTAATTCTTACAGGCTGACTTGAAAATACAGACAAGCAAATAGCCGGATTGAAGATGATTGCTTCTTAATAATTGTGATTCTATATTTCTGATTTCATACTTCTTTTTTTTTAAACTTTATTTTTATTATTTTTTTTTATTTATTTGCCTTGGTGTTTGCCTGGAACTGGGAACTGGAACTACAGACAGTTGTGAGCTGCCATGTGGGTGCTGGGAATCGAACCCAGGTCCTCTGGAACAGCAGTCAGTGCTCTTAACCACTGAGCCATCTCTCCAGCTCCTGATTTCATACTTCTAAATGCTTATTTGTGGTTTATGTTGTAATTATTACGGTAAGTGAGATGCTTTCACCTCACAGGAAGGGATAGAGCCTCTTTCAGGACATTGCATTCTGATTTATAAAAGATTCAAGTTGGGAAGATTGTATTAATCCGACACTCATTTCCCTGTAACATACTTGATATATGGTGTGATCACAGTAAACACGTAACAAAAAGTCAAGGGAGCATAAATGGGGGGTGGGGACCCAAAGACATAGTGGGCTAGACATGTGCAGTGTAATATCTGTTTGTTTGATTAGGACTGAGACACCTTTGCTAGTGACAGCCCCATCACACATTGCTGCCACTTTCTCATTTACTGTATTTAGTAATCAAAATCTTACCTCTGTAAAGTGTATATTTTAGTTCTAACATCATAAGATTTGGTTGCTTTCCCAGAGTGTTTCTTCTTGAGTTTTGGACGTATGCACAGCTCTTTCAGACAGACCTCGTTATAGCAAGGATTCCCTGTTAGCAGCACCTTGAAACTATTTACATTTAGAATACTAGATAACATTATTCTTTCTGTGTCTCTCTCCTGAGTGGGATTCTTCATGAACTGTCTGATTCTGTGTTATATGACTGATTATAAAACAGTAAAAACCCCGTATCTCTGCAAGTGCTCCACAATCAGCCATATTTATAAACACAGCTTCATGAGAAAGAGAATGATTCTGTGCTGGCTGAAGGATGACTAAACACTTAAACCCTTGGAGAATCATGCTCGCATTGTACACATGTTTTATCTATCATCAAAAACAGCATCCCATTTAAGGCTTTTCCCCATGGTAATCAAGGTCAAAGGCAGGGAAAAATTGTATTCCCTTCAGGATAAACTGAGAAGCTGGAGAAGGCTGGCCTCATGATAATAGTGCTATAACTAAATTTGACTTTCCCAACTCACTGCCAAGACGTTTGTTGACTCTTCTCTTGAGACAACCATGACTTTAGTAACTCTTGCATAGGAGAATGGGTTTGCTGTCTTTTATCAGTATATGTTATCTTTTCCCCCATTTTTCCGTCTTAAAGATTATTCTTAGGATTTATCTGATTTAGTGATCATGGGCTCAGAAGATTTTATTTTAGCAATTTTAAAATCATTTCATTAATTTTTTGTTTGTTTGTTTCAGGCAGGGTTTCTCTGTGTAGGCTTCGCTATCCTGGAATTTGCTCTGTAGGCCAGGCTGCCTTGGAACTCACAGAGATTGCCTCTCCCTCTGGAGTGCTGGGATTAAAGGCCACCACTACCTGGCTCATTTTATTAACTTTTTAAGTATTGGAAGCTATAAGTAAATTTTAATGTTCCCAGGTCAGTTCTTACGTCTGCAGAGGACAGAGGTGTTGGATTTCTCTGGAGTTCTAGGCAGCTGTGAGTTGCATGCTGTACATTCTGAGTGTGAGTGAGGGGACCCGAACTCCAGTCCTCTGTAAGAGCCACAAGAGGACATTACTGCTGAGCCATCTCTTCAGCCGTGTTTTGTTTGTTTGTAAAGCATATTTTAAAAAGAACAAAACCAGGTTGCCAGATCCCTTGATTCAAGAGATGGGTTTTTTGTTTGTTTGTTTGTTTGTTTTGTTTTTTTTCTACAGAATTTTTGGCTCTAATTGTTAGGCATGTAAGGCCTGGTTCACACACAGTGGTTTGGAAGTGGCAGCAATAGACTGATGAACAGAAGTGGTTTTGTTGTTTATCTTGGTTCATTTTTCTGTTGTTATAGCTCAATCCCTGTCATCAGGTGATTCATGAAGAATACAGGCTCATTTGGCTCACAGTTCTAGATGCTGGAAAGTTAGAAACGGGGAGCCAGCATCTGGCAAGGGTCATCTTGTTCTGTTATAACCCATTGCAGGGCAGGAGAACAGGAATGTGAGGTTGGGCTCATCTCTTATAAAGCTATCAGTGTTGCTGTGGAGACCCTGCCCCATGACTTCATTGCATGGACCATCTCCCAGGTCTCCACCTTGAAATAGCATTGTATATGAACTTGAAGATCACATTTCCACACATAAGCTTTGGAGGACATATTTGGACCACAGTGCCCCTCATCACAGAAGAGCTGGGCTGTGCCTTGCAGAAAACACTGATGGATTACAGAAGGATCTCAGAGAAATGGGGCCAGCATTCCCTTTGGGTAGATCATTATGGTCTGAGTGTTGATCATGCATATCTGTGGCAATCCAGGAGGCCATAAGGACACTTAGGAAACCACTAGTCATATCCCAGAAGAGGTGTTAAAGGTTCTGAAGATGAGTTGGGGTCATGAGAAGGTAAGAGTGTTCTAGTTCGATTTCTCAGATTTCTGGCCCAAGTTCCCTAAGAAATAGCAACACACATCACTGAGCAGTCTGCAGAGGTGGCCACAAGGTCAGGTTTGTACAAGCTAGGACTTGAAGGAGTCCGCAGAGACAAGTGGAGGTATCCCCTAGTAGTGAGATGTTCAGATCTAGGAGTAGAGAGGAAGATGGTGCTGGGCACAGTGACTGTAGGCTGGCTGAGAAGCTTTCTCAGTTTCTCTCTCTCTCTCTCTCTCTCTCTCTCTCTCTCTCTCTCTCTCTCTCTCTGATTTCAGTGTTGAATATTGAACTGAAGGCCTTGGCCATATTAGGTAAGTGTAGTCTCCTTTTTTTTAGCTCTTGGGTTGACTTGAAATTTTCCTTTAAAAGCTTCTTGGATCAAAACCTGTCAAATCTCCTACCTTATGGGCAGGAAGCAGAGAAGACACTGCATTGCTGATCATTGGGAGGTAATAGTTTACCATTTCTTTGAAAATGCAAAGTTCTAACAAAGTCCTAAGGAGGAAGGGGTGGGCGAGGAGCTTTGGGATGGCAGCCTCTGAGCGCTCTGAGCTCTTGAGTCAAGTGTGGGCACTGGGCACAACACCTCATACCTGTCTCTGCTCTTCAGAAATCAGCTATTTGGCACAGTAGCTTCCTGGGTTTGCCACAGTCTGGAGACTGCGGCATCCATCTAGGGCACAGCCGCTGAGGACACGGGAAAAAGACGTGCCACAAAAGCTTTATTCTGTTGTTTTCTGATTCATTTACACAAGGTTTCAAGTTCTGAAAAGATTAACTAATTAATTAATTAATCAATTAACTAATTAAATGAGACAGAGTTTCATTTAGCCCAGGCTGGTCTTCAACTTGGTATTATTGCCTAGTGTGGCTTTGGGTGCCTGGACTTTCCATTTCCATGGCCTACTGCTGAAATTACAGGCTTGTACTATACCCAGCAAAATGCCTTATTTTCAAAAAACAAAAGAAACTCCTATGCACTGGACCCCAGCTTAGAAAATGTAAAGAAACTCCTATGTATTGGGTCTTAGCTTAGAAAGTGAAATTTTCTTGTAGTTCGAATCTCTCCCTTAGAGGAACAGCCCCCCAGATGATGAAATACCATTGATTTTTCATAAAGGCTTAATAAGATAACACAGGTCAAAGCTTTGCCAAGTTTGCTACTGAACTTGGTGTAACTGGGTAGAAGTGCAAATGAACTTGGAGAGGAACAATAGAGAGAGGAAGGCCCTCTTCACTATCTCGGTGACTTTTTCCTGAGGAGGAGGCTGAGCCTCAGTTGCTGGTAGCCTTGGGCTCCAGGCATCCGTTATCACTACCACCTTAGGATGTCCTTTTTAAAGAATGTGGGTTGAATAGGACCAATAGTTTGCTCTGCATCTGACTCAGCATTGGGCTTTTATTATGCTGCTTAGAGGCGTATTAATGGACAGTATAACTTATGTGTTTCTAAGCAGCTGCTGCCCAAAGTTCACTTGTTATAAATTGACTAAACCAATGCAAATACATACTTTTACGTATGATATAATCCCTTTTAAAAATGACTGCTTTTTATTTTCAGGAAGAATCCAAATTTATGATTTTTTTTTTTTTTTTTTTTTTAAAAGAACACTTTTTATTTATTTATTTGCCTTGGTGTTTGCCTGGAACTGAAACTACAGACAGTTGTTAGCTGCCATGTGGGTGCTGGGAATCGAACCCGGGTCCTGTGGAAGAGCAGAGGGTGCCCTTAACCTCTGAGCCATCTCTCCAGCCCCCCAAATTTATGATTTTTAAAGTCTATTTCTTTCCCCCCTTCCCTCCCTCCTTCCTTTCATCTTTGTGTGGGGATTGAACACAAGGCCTTGCATATGCCAGGCAAATAGTTTACTCCCGAGGAAACCTTTCGCCCCTAAGAATCAACCCCAGAGTCACTTTTCTCTTATTATCAAAAAGTGACACGGGGCTGGGAGCGTAGTTCAGTGCGGAATTCTTACATTGCATGAATATAGCCCTGAGTTCCATCCTGAGCAACACACACACACACACACACACACACACACACACACACCAAAGCTGACCCCTTAAAAGACTCAGATTGTATCTGTCAATGAGCTAAGGATTTCCAACCTCAGTAGTGTATGTCACACTAATCAACCTTATCATTTAATGTCATGGAGGCTTATATACAAAGTTATACTTCGTTTTTAAAATCTATTTTTATTTTTTTAAGTTCTTTTTTATTTTTATTTTATGTGAATTGGGGTTTTGCCTACATGTGTAACTGTGTGAGGGTGTCAGATCTTGGAATTACAGACAGTTGTGAGCTGCCACGTGGATGCTGGGAATCGAACTCGGGTCCTCCGGAAGAACAGTCAGTGCTCCCAACCGTTGAGCCATCTCTCCAGCCCTTAAATCTATTTTTAATCGAAAATAGATTCCTCTCCCATACAATCCATCCTGAGCACTCTCCACTCCTCCCAGCGATCTCCACCTCGCCTCTCCCCCAGATCTGCTCCCGCTCTGTTTCCCTTCAGAAAAGGGCAGGCCTCCAAGAGACAGCCACCAAGCAGGGCAAAACAAGATTGAGTGAGACGAGACAAAAGCCCTCATATCGAGGCTGGACAAGGCACCCAGCGGGAGGAAGAGTCCCGAGTGCAGATGAAGGAGTCGGAGACGTACCCGCTCCCACTGATAGGAATCCCACAAAACACCAGGCTCACAGCCATAACATATAAGAGGAGCAGGTGCGGAGCCCTGCAGACCCTGGGCTTGTGCTTCAGTCTCCGTGAGCCCATGTGAGCCATGCTTAGCTGTTTTGTGGAACATGTTCTCCTGGGGTCCTCCAGCCCCGCTGACTCCTACACTCTCTCCTTCTCCTCTTCCTGGGGGGGGGGGGCGAGGGGAGGGAGCCAAAGGAGATCTCCAACTTAGACTTTCCTTCCATCATACTTCTTATCACTATTTCTGAGGAGGCACAGAAATCAATATAACTTGTGTTTGCTTTTTCTTATTCTCAGTTGCCACACACACACAAAAAAAAACTTTCTCTCTGTGTGAGATGGTCTCTGAACTTATTCTCTGCTATGCAAAAAGGGCAGCGAATCTGTGTTCTAGTTCAAGAGACCCAGGCTTCAACGGGCCTCAGAGGAAAAATAACCAGGCCAAAAAAAAAAAAAAAAAAAAAAAAAAAGCATTTTCAAAACATAGCCCAATAATGTGGAATGCCAGTAAATTACAAGGAAATTGTGCAACTGCTGTTTAATGGACATTACCTAATTATAGCCCAAGAGCGGAGAGTCATCCTGCGGATACATAATATAATTCCGCTTAGAGAAGTACTGACATGCTGGTAATAAAATGCCATATCAGCTTATACACACATAACTGCTAAACAGCTTCTCAACAGGAATAAGACAATCAGAGCGCAGCCATGTAAACTTTGGACTTTGGTCAACGCTCTTTGAGAAATGGGTTTGTATAACTAACCATTCAGAACGAGCATTCTCTGGTTAGCCAAGTAGGATGCTAGAGCAACCAACCTCTTATTTAACTTACTGATGATGACAATAATTTTAATCACTACGATTTATTGATCCCTTTCTCCTAGTGAAAGGCTTTATACACCTTAGCAAATTTAGTTAGTTTATATCTTTGAACCCTGGCAATCATGTTGGAATGGTATAATTTCATTTCTCTTCTGTCATATGTGTGTGTGAATGTGTGTGAGGAGGAAGTTGTGTGTACTACTGTACCAGCCTCCAATTTATTCTCTCAACACAGAGTTTTTCCTGAAGCTCGCACTAAGCTGGTGGCCAGCAAGGCCAAGTGATCCTCCCGTCTCTGTCCCCATTCTATACAGTGGGGGTTACACCTGCTTGTGGCCATGCTTGCTTTTGTTTTTGCTTTTTTTCATATGGCTGCTGGAGACTTGAACTCAGGACCTCATGCTTTCACAGCAAGTGTTCTCACCTACGGAGCCATCTCCCTAGCCCTGATTCTTTTATAATAAATTTTTAAAAAATTAGTACATATGATGGTTTGTCCCAGGTGAGTAGAAGAACATAAGCTCAGAGCCTCTTCAGCTGGGCAGTCTCACTCATCGTGATCTGCGATGGTTAATTGAGCCATTGCCGGTTCTGAGGCTCAGCGCAGTATTGTAGCTCTCCGGACTGAATGCTTTTGGAAGCAGGGAGGCAGGCTACAGATGATGAACTTTGTTAGCTGATTAAAGACCTTTCTGGGATGGGCAGAGGTTCTTAGTGTGTCTCCTGGGTCCTAGAACCTGGATGTCTTTCTAGAAGAATAATCCTTCTGTACTCTGTGAATATTTATCACTCTCATTGGTTAACTAAGGACCGGCTGGTAGCCAGGCAGGAAGTATAAACAAAACAGCCTAGCTAAGAATGCTGGGAAGAAGATGGGCGGAGTCAGTGGAGTCACCTGGAGACAGAAAGAGCCAGACGCGCTGGAGAACAGTAAAGCTATGAACCACACATGGTAATACATAGATTAATAGAATTGGGTTAATTTAAGTTGTAATAGCTAGTTAGTAACAAGCCTGAGCCATTGGCTGAGCATTTATAGGGACTATAAACCTCTGTGTGTTTATTTGGGAATTGCTAGCAGGACAGAACTTTCTACCCATAGAAGCCCCAAGGTCTCCTTAGCAGGTGGTATATTTATCCAGATGCTTGTCTTCCAGAAAGCACCCAGAGGCACAGATTTCTGACCTCACTGGTTGATTTAAAGCATTTTGGTAAAACTCACCATGGCTGTTCTTATTGAGACTCTTGTCCTGACCCCTTTGAAGGTTTCTTCACGCTGGTGACGTAGGCAGATGGAAGGTCTGCATGTACTCATGTGTAGGTTGAATATGCCTTCCTCAAGGAGTAGCCCCTCCCTTTCTACCAGACCCACTTCCGGACCATCAGCTGTATATATCACAGAGTATAACTATCATCCATAATGATTGGGAGTGCAGGGAGCGCTGTCTTAGTTATTCTTCTGTTGCCGTAATAAAATACCATAAGTGTCTTAGACAGTGTTCTGTTGCTGTGAAGAGACACCATGGCCAAGGTGACGCTTATGAGAGGAAAGCATTTCATCCGTGGCTTGCTTACAGTTTCAGGCGTTTAGTCCATTCTATGGTAGGAAGCACAGTGACATACAGGCAGAGATGGTGCTGGAGAAGTAGCTGAGAGTTCTTCATCTGGACCCACAGGCAGCAGGAAGAGGGAAACACTGAGGTTTTGAAACTCCAATACCCACCCCCACAGCGACCCACTTTTTTTCAGCAAAGCCACACCTCCTCCAACAAGGCCACACCTCCTAATTCCTCCCAACTAGTAACACTCCCTGAGGACCTAGCATTCAAAAAATCGGAGGTCATTCACACCACCATCCCAAACAAGTTGCAGAGGGGAGAGTTTATTTAGGCTTATAGTAACGAAGGGACGTGATTCCATTGTGACAGAGAAGCACTGCAGCAATCATTATGGATGATAGTTATACTCTGTGATATATACAGCTGATGGTCCGGAAGTGGGTCTGGTAGAAAGGGAGGGGCTACTCCTTGAGGAAGGCATATTCAACCTACACATGAGTATATGCAGACCCTCCATCTGCCTACGTCACCAGCGTGAAGAAAGTGATAGGCTTGGTGCCTGGAGCAGGAAGCTGAAAGGTCCCATCCGGAGCATAAGCACAAAGCAGAAGGAATGACTGGAACTGTCAGGAACATTCCCAGGGACTACCTCCTCCAGGAAGGCTGCCACACCTAAACATCCACAAAGAGCTCCACAAGCAGGGACTAAGACCACGGAGACGGATCTCCTTTCCGATACAAGTACAAAGTGAGTAACTGCGCTGTCTATCTGTACTGTCGACCCAGTGATTTCCTGAGCTCATCTTGAAGCATTTCTTGAATAATTTCATGACAAATTTTGACCCGGAAATTTTTTTTATCTTTTTCTTTTTTCCTTTTATTGAAAATAGATGGGGCTGGAGAGATGGCTCAGCGATTAAGAGCCGTGATTGTTCTTCCGGAGGACTGGGTTCAATTCCCAGCATCCACATGGCAGCTCACAACTGTCTGTAGTTCCAGTTCCCAGTTCCAGGCAAACACCAAGGCAAATAAATAAAGTTTTATTATTTTTTTTAAAGAAAATAGATTACCCCCCCATATAATATCTCTGGATTATGATTTCCCTCCCTCCTCCCAGTTTTCTCCCATCCGAATCCACACACACGCTGTCTCTCATTAGAAAACGGTCTTCTAAAGAATAACAGTAAAACAAAGTAAAACAAAAGCTAACCAATTGGAATGGGAATAAACATCGGAAGGAAAGGAGCCCAAGAGAGGGCACGAGGAACAGATTTAGACACAGAGATCCACTGTTCACACTCATGAGTCCCATAGAAACGCCAAACTGGAAGCCAGAATATGCAGGCAAAGAACCAGAAGGGCAAAGAGAAAAATGAATAAATAAAAATAGAAATAAAATAAAAATAATGGGCTAAAGAGATGACTCAGTGGTTAAGAACACTAATTGCTCTTCTAGAGGACCCGGATTGAATTCCCTGTACCCACATGGCAGCTCACAACTGTCTGTAACTCCAGTTCTGGAGGATCTGACACCCTCACACAAACATACATGCAGGCATTGACACAACAATAAATAAATTAAATAATAATAGTAATACAGCCCTGATATGACATGAGGCAAGGAACCCTTAAAGATGACACTGAGTTCATTTTCTGTTGGCCATCTCCTGCTGGGCATGCAGCCTATCCTTAAGAGTAGTGTGCTGGTCCAGTGAGACTCCCTGGGGTAAAGTTCCATTTTCATTTGCAAGTAGTTATCAATTGGAGATTGATAACTTCTGGGTTAGGAATGGAGGCATGTGTCTGCTTCTCTTTTCAGCTCTAGGACCCCATAGGTGTAGACTCCTATGGACCCTATGCATGCTGCCTATCTTTGTGAGTTCATTTTGATCTTGTTGATTTAGAGGGCCTTGTTCCCTTGGTTTCCTCCATCCCTTTCTGCCTCTTCTTCTGCAGGGTTCTCTGAGCTCTAAGGGGAGGGATTCGATGGCAATATCCCCTTTAGGGCTGAGTGTTCCAAGGTCTCTCTCTGTGTATTGCCCAGCAGTTGACCCAGACTTTCTAATCATCCATGCCTTTATTCCATTCAGCACTGACTCTGTACCGCCAAAGCCTCCAGCTCTGGGAATGCAGCTGAGAATAGTGTAAGCATAGTCTCCATCCATCTTCATTGAAATTCTGATGATAGGAAGTGATGAAATCTGATGGTAATGCAAGCCAGACATAGAAATGTTACTGATCAAATGATATTGAGTGCTCAGGTCGTTCATTCAGACCGAATGGCCAGGCGAGACCTCTCTGGGCAACACTGAGCATGACACTCTAGACCTGAATGACTGTCAATATTTGGACCCATGAAGACCTAGAGAATGGAATTTTAAGTGGGAAAAAGCTGAGGTTGTTTAAAGAATGGAGAGAGTGACCTGGAACATTGGCTGGGGGGAAGTAGTTGAGATGGCATTCAGCTGTTGATGTAGAATTAAGTCTTAACCGGTCCCTCTACCTTCTCAAAATGTTTACATTCAGGAGACACATTCAGTTACTGCACAAAGGTGCAGTGAGTGTGATGTCCTTGTCAAGGGTCCTTGTTAAGTGCTGAGAGTATCCCCCAGGAACCTCGTCCTCCGGAGAAAGTAAGAAAAGAAAGCAGTCATTTTCACTGCAAGGTGATAAATGTTCTGATTGGGGAAAATACCCTGGACTGTGGAATCACAGTGGAAAAGCATTAACCCTGGTAAAGCTGTGAACATCAGGGGAGGCTTCCTGGAGGAAGCATAATTTGATTTGAAACTTGATTACAAATGGCTGAGGTAGAGAGAGAAAGTTCCAGAAGAGTCAGGACTCAAAGGATGGCTGAGCTGTTTGGAGGTGGCCGTATGCATTGTGAACAGAATGAATCATAGATGTCCTGGGTTTTTCTGAGATGTGCTGATTGTACTTAGTAAAGTAATATGTGTATACCCTTTCCAGGAATTTAAAATATTCTGGGAGATCACACAACATCAAGAGAGAAATTAGATTCAAAGTATCTGTAGCTTGCACAATAAAACTTGAACTCTAGAGAAATTCTTGAAAACAAGGAACAATTTTGTAAATTCAGATTTTCTCAGTAATAGAACGAGAGGCTGAGAACAGGCTTTTCTTCCTCAGTGCCGGCATTTGCTTCTGGATCACACCCCAGGTAAAGCACGCACCACTTGTTTTCAGTAACTGACCTATGATTTTATAAACAAGTTATCCTGGTAAGAAAGGATGTGGCACAGTCAGGCAGGAAGGACAAGGGATGACAGGAGTTACCAGGGAGGCTCTAATGCCCAGCCACATCTTTTTTTTCCTGGGGAGAAATATGTGGCCTCTGAAAAACGTCACATGGACACCACTTTGTTCCACCTAAGGAATGCACCAACTGTGAAATTTCCGAAGTGTAGAGTCCCGCTGATTCTCTCCACCGGCACACTATTTTCTTGAAAAAGGAAAGGAATCTGTTTATCGTATGTGAAGTCAAAATACCCCATCCTGACCCTGACAGGAAGGGAAGTTTTCATACGTGTTGTTCCTGCCAAGTGTTCTTGTGTAGTTCTGAAGGAGTCAAGGGAGAAAGGCATGCATTCCATACGGGGCTTAGAAAAACTGACTTCCTGTGTGAGTATGCTGTACTTACAGTGCATAGTCATAACCTCCACATTGCAGTCGCTATCTCGCTTGCTGGTGCTTTTGCAAGAATGCCATGTGAGGAGGGTGCAATTTTCAAAACGTACAGATGAGTGAGGGGGCTTCTTCTAATATCATGAAAATATAGAAGAATCCAGGCAGAATCTTCTTTTTTAAAAAAAAAAAAACTTTATTTATTTATTATTTATTTATTTATTTGCCTTGGTATTTGCCTGGAACTGGAACTACAGACAGTTGTTAGCTGCCATGTGGGTGCTGGGAATCGAACCCGAGTCCTCTGGAAGAGCAGACGGTGCTCTTAACCACTGAGCCATCTCTCCAGCCCCCAGAATCTTCTTTTAACACATGTGAATTTTGGTTTACTTACAGTCAGAACGAATTTGTGTGTGAACAGAAAGACAGTGTCCTCAGGAGACTGGTTACCTATCAAGCCTAAAGAAAGCTTTAGTGAGGCTGTTTGCTCCTAATTTCCTTTTGGAACTCGGACTAAAGTTGCCAAACATTTTGTAGTGTACTTTAGAACTAAATGCAGACTGCATATTCTATCTACTTGGTACTACCTTTATTTCTCTCTATAATGGTACATTAAAATGATGCAACAAATTTTTTTGACTTCAGAAAAAAAAATGACAATAGATAGGGATGAAAAAAAGACCAGAAGTTCAAAGATAAATATCTTATTTTACAAGTCTGTTTAAAGAAGTAATGTCTTCACCTGATGCCATGTCCTTTATCTTTGCCTAAAATTGACACAGCAAGTTTGTTCATAAAGCTCAGACCCATATAAATATACACAATGGTGTTGGGAATGTCCTCAGTCTTTACAATGAGTATGCTAATATTCTGTTCTGCCTTCATGGACACCCTGTATTAAGCAGCTACTTTATAAAAGGTGTTTTTGCAAGAGCAGTATATAGTATGTTACATGCCTTATCTTCTGGACTAAAGAGAAGATGTTTGTGTCTCCACAGGGTGTGTGTGTCTACACTGAGAACCAGAGGTCAACTTCTCATGTCATTCTTCAGAAGCTATCTATCTTCCTTCTTTGAGACAGGGTCCCTTCCTGGGACCAGGGTCTCATAATTAGGCTAGACTGACTATCCAGTGAGCCCCAGAGACCTGTCATTTCTGCTTCCCCAGTTCACACCATTATGTCGTGTGTGTGTGTGTGTGTGTGTGTGTGTGTGTGTGTGTGTGTGTACATGCTGAAGATAAACTCAGGTTCTCATACTTGCAAAAGCAAGCGCTTCACTGTCTGAACTGTCTACTCAGGTCCTCCAGTGTTCTTGAAATTATTGGGCATGTTATAGGAAGGCGATAATACTGAGTAAAATAAGTGAAGGAACTGTCAGCAGCAAAGGGTCAGAAGTGGAGGAACTGTATATAGGCTTAGGGAAAGCAAGAAGGCTTCCTGGAGGAGGAGGGCTTTAGGCTGTAGCCCAGAACAGAAGATGAGGAAGATGGATACTTTCCACAGATGGTCAGCACGTGCAATAATGAGTTCCTCTGAAGGTGTCACTGAGCTTTGAAGGCCTCTGAGGACCCTCAGAGTCCTGAGCTTCATTGTGGTATATGAGAAACCAGACTTTTTTCCCTCCACGATTGAACTGTGGGTACATTTGGCACTTGATTTTCCTCCAGCCCAATCTTCATCTTCTTGATTTGAGGGTCTCCGTGTTCTGTGTGAATCTCCCTGCCCTTCCCCAGCCCTTTCTCTCTGTGCTGATTGAGACTAACTCCATCCTTGAGCTTGACCAACATGTGCTGAATCATTGATTTCCGCCTCATCTGTTCTCCTGCAGCTGGCTCCTCCACAGCAACCCTTCAGCCTAGATGAAGAGAGAAAGAGAGAGAGAATTCAATTTCCCAGTCAGGCCTAGGGATGAGGAAAGGCTTTCCTGCCCTGAGAGGTATTCAGAAGGTCCTGGCCTGACAGAATTGAATGGATGTACATGGGTAAGAGAGATACAATGTCTGTCAGTGTGTGGGTCTTGGGCAGCAGTTCTGACTCAGTGACATTAAGCTCTGCAGTGGCATCTACCCTGAAAGACAAGGCTATCTCTCAGAGTCTCCAGGAATATGCTCTTCTGTCTGGAAATGGATTACTTATTTACTCTAAATAACTCTGATTCTACACTTATTTTTATTGTGTTTATTTATATGCAGTGCTGGAATGGATCCCTAGGTCTTGTGCATGCTAGATAAGTACCATACTGCTGATCTACATCCCTAGCCCTTGGTTTTCTAAGCCCAGGTCTCCATTTGTAGTTCAGGCTGTCCTTGGATTTGTGATATCACAACTGTAATCAGCAGGACCCATTCTTTGTTTGAAACAGGGTCTCAAGGCCCAGGCTGGCCTTAAACTCATCATCATCAGGTATTGGAGGTTATTTTAACTAGGCAAAGATGTGCCACATTTGTTTATGCTGCAGAATATTACTTTAGCTGTGTAAAGGTGTGTTACTTTTATGCTGCATTTGTTTGATTATGTAAGGATGTGTTGTATCTACTTCGCCTTGCCTGCCTAAGTTACCTGATTGGTCTAATGAAAAGCTGAATGGCCAGTACCTAGGCAGGAAGAGAGAATAAATAGGAGGAGAAATAGAGGCTTTGGAGGAAGAACAGAAATAGAAGAAAGAGAATGAGGAACACACCGGGGAAGAAGCCATGCAGCCTTCAGCCAGACAGTCATAGAGACAGCAAGAAAGTAAGAAAAGGTAAAAGCCCCAAGGCAAAAAGTAGATAAGGAGAAACAGGTTAATTTAAGTTAAAAGAGCTAGCCAGAAATGAGCCTAAGCTAGGCCAAGAATTCAGAACTAATAATAAGTGTCTGTGTCTTGATTTGGAAGCTGGTTGGTGGCCTTAAAGAAAAAGCGTCATGATCAAGATGACCAAGAGCTTCTTTACTCAGGCTCCCAAGTACACAGTCACACCAAGCATTATTTCTCCCCATTGTCTTTTATTTTTCTTTGCAAGGTCTCATGTACCCTAGGCTGGCCTTGACCTGATTCTACCTCACCTTGCTGGGATTACAGATGTACACCAGCATGCCTGCTCCAAATTGTCTTAAGAATCAACTTTTCAAAATTGAATTGAAAAAACTGTGGTTATTAGTATCTCAGGCTCTTCATTAAGAGGCTTGCTTTAGGATTAGCTGCTTGACCCCAGTGTCTGGTCCTCTGAGCACATGTGTGTGTGTGTGTGTGTGTGTGTGTGTGTGTGTGTGTGTGTGTTTTTATTCATGTGTTTCTATACTACACAAATTTGCTGTTCATACCATTGCTGAATGGAACCTCACTCTAGTTAAATACTTGAGATTTACCATGGCTTAGCGGTTAAGAGCACTGACTATTCTTCCAGAAGACCTGAGTTCAATTCCCAGCATCCACATGGCAGCTAACAACTGTCTGTAATTCCAAGATCTGACACCCTTACACAGTTATACATGCAGGCAAAAACTCCAATTCACATAAAAATAATAATAAAAAAAGTTAAAAAAAGAAATACGCTTTAAAAATTTTCCTATTCATACTAATACTCTATCTGTTGTAGTACATCCAGTTCTGCTACCCTTGTTTCTTGGCCAATTTTTATTGTGTCAAAACTAATGAAAGCTCAAGAATGTCAGTTTGAAGATCTGAGATATACTTATATCACTATCTACCTACCTACCTATCATCCATCCATCCATCCATCCATCTCCTCCTCTTGCATGTGTATGTCCACACACTTGTATGGCAATCAGGAAGAGAATGTAAAGATGCTGGTAGATCAGGGAGGGTTTTTGTTTGTTTGGTTTTGTTTTGGAGACGAGGTCTCATTTTGTTTAGCCAGTAATCCTACTATCTTATCCTTCTAGTGCTGGGGTTATGGGTGTGGGCAACCATGTCCAGCTCATAAAGTTTTGTCATATAAAAGCAAACACCCTACCAGTTTACTTGGGATGTTACCATTTAGGCAGTTTAGGACCCTTTGGAAAGTATGTTAGCAAAGACCTGAGTACCTATCAGAAGAAGAAACCTCTATAGATGTGTGATTGTAATAGAACCTCAGCAATCTTACCACATCCTTTGTTCAATAGTGACATTGTTTTGTGGGATTAAAATACATATTTTATTTTTGTTTATTTACTTAACTATTTTATTTTTACTTCGTGTGGATGTTTGCTTATGTGTATGGATGTGTACTGCATGTGTGCAGTGCCTGTGGTTGCAAGAAGAGGGTGTTGAATTTCCTAGAACTGGAGTTATAGATGGCTGGTCACCCCAGGGTGCTGAGAGCCAAACCTGACACAAAACAAGAGCAGAAAGGTCTCTTAGCTGCTGAGCCATCTCTCCAGCTCATGTTTATTTTCTGAGAGAGGGCTACCCTTGAGGTCACAGCAATTCTCCTGCCTCAGTCTCCCAAATTTTGGGATTAGAGGTGTGAGGCACCATGTCAGGCTAGATAAGGTATTTATTTTAAATAAAATCTGAAGCAGGTATAGATTTGGGTGTTGGGCAAGTAAACAGTACAGAAGGTCAATCAAGGAAAAGTCTAGCACTGCTTATCACCAGAACCCACAATCTCATATTTCCTTTGAACACATACTTTACTGTGGAAACTTTAGAAAAAAATAATATTTATTGAGAATAAGTTTAAAAAATACAAAACTTATCTTGATCTTTCTAGCTGTTGCTATGGTTTTGAGCAATCCATCATTAAAGCTATGGCACTCCAATGATGTATTAAAGTAATATATCATAACAATGCCATGGCTTTGATGATATATTAATGTAATACATCGTTAAGGCGCCATTGGCCTCATGATGTATTACTCAAAACACTACCAATTGGTTAGATCAACACACAGGGACTTGTGTGTTAGGGACAGGAGAATGGCAAATGATTTTAGACCCAAGCACAATTGAACTTCTCAGAGATGTCTCGTTCACAAAAGCAGTTCTGTAAGATTGGATGGGCTTCAAAGGCTCACCCGAGCAGGGTGGGGTTGAACTGTAAGTGAAGGGCAAGGACATCTGCTCTGACTGCCCTGGAAACTCCCGCCCCCGGGACCAGGCTTTCACACAGGGGAGAGCATGCCGATGCTGTGCCTAGCAACAAACTATGTGTGATGCTTCTGTGCTTTCCTTTAGTTTGTACTGAGAAGCAAAGCCTGGCCCTCCAGTGAGGTGCCAAGTGAAGAAGGTGGTGGCAGTGATGGGCTTTTTGGCCTGACTCTGGAGCTGGGTCAGGCTGATGCCTCTGATTTTGTGGTCTCTGTTTAGGGAAGCTGTGTTCAGCTATAAAGGGAAAAAATAAAAACAAACCTTTATCCCTTCCTCACCCCCCATTCCCATCTGTCCAACACCCAGAAGTGATATTTAGGAGATCAGATCAGAAAAAACATGGGCAGCTGTCTTGTTTTTTCAAGGTGCTGTCAAAGGCCTAGGCTATGACTCAAGAATATGGCCCCCCGAGGGTGCTGTGCTGGTGACCAAATGCTCAGCTCAGCCTATATTCCCCATCAGTATTTGGGTCTCCTTCCTGACTTCCGTTATCACTATCAGCATAAACTCATCTTCTTTCCCATGACCAGGGTGTCACCATGCTGCCACCACCCTTCCAAAAGCTTCTTAAAGCACTTGGAAGACAATTCATAGTCTCTCTGGCCTAAAGCTTTGACTATAAGAGCAGAATGGGTCGTCTGTCACCTTCTACCATAGGCTTTGGCTCTGTACCAGTTTCATTGTTTTGCATAAACCAACAACCTTGGCCATCTCTGGACAGCTGCTTTTTTCTTGTCTTTGCAGCCTCATCTTAGATGCTGCTCCAGATCCCCCGGTCATTCCTGACCACAGTTCTCCCCGATAGTTGATGGTTTGTCTCTTGTGTTCTGCCTAGAACCCAAGTAGAAAGCCTGGGCCTTGTGTCTTCTCCACTCTACTCCACCTTATGTGCATGGCCTATAGCATGAAGGTTGTCACAATATGATAGCAGAAACCTAAGCCTCAGTGTTCACTGATTCACTGTAGTAAGGACAAGAAGAGGGTGAGAAGAATCTGAGATGAGGTGATGCTGAGGTAAAGAGAAGCTCACAGTAACTGGATACAAAAGGGCCTGAAAGACCCAGGGAGCCATCTCTGCAGGAACCAGAGGAAAGTGAATAAGCTGGACTGGAATCTAGGCAATACAGATACACTTAGCCATGCCAAGCCTCTGGGGCCAGGGTGTCAATATCATGTGGTCTTACATGTTCATGTGATAATATTTGTGTAAAACATGGCAAGGTAAGAAACTGTGAGCACGTCATTTTTGCCCTTCCATTCTGCTCATATGGGTGATTATTGAAAAGCTGGGTTCATTCTTGTGATAATCACAAAGGTTTAATGTGAACACAATCACACATTAAAAAGCAATAACACCCTCTGATTTGTATTAGCTTGTGGACCTCTCAGCCTAGAGACTTCCAGTTAAAAGTATGCTTTGAAAAAAATTAGAATGAGAAAAAGGGCCATGTTTGCACCCTGTGATCTTGGAAGTTTTTATGGCAGAAAATTGGCTTGGAAATAATTTTATTTTGGGTTGGAGAGATGGCTCAGCAGTTAAGACTCAAACATGAACCTGTGGAGGACACAATGGTTGATGACAGCATGGTGGACTTCTAGACAGCCTCTGCAGATGTGAGGAAGCCAGTTGGATAATATGGATAATAGATTCATCTAATCTTAGAACTGTCTCCACCTGAAGCCCCTCATGCGAGCATACTACCTACCTTTTGGAAGTAAATACCAAGATTGTTTGACTCTACTTTCTCTGTATTCAAGAACATGTTGCTAGGCAGAGGTGGTGTGGTGTAGGGTGAATTGGATTAAGGAAGCCGGGGAGCACAAAATGCTGCCAGTGTGACCTGGAGTGGGGGCTTCAGGAGACTGTGTGCTAAGCAGAGGGAGAAAAACTGAAATATTGCTGGGAAAACAGCCTGCATAAGCCCGATCCTGACTGTAGGCTGAAGGCCTAATGGCCAATGCTCTTCCTTTCAGTTCCTCAGAGCCAATGTCGTAGCTTACCCTCGCCAGATGTGTTGGATTTAGTGCATTATGCACAACTGAAAATCCCCTGAGCTTTCATCAAAGCCAGAGAAAGCTTTGTATCTGTGTCATGCTCGAATGTATCTTCTCTAGATTCATACAGAGATGGAGCATTTGGGAGGCAGTTATGTGGAGTGAAGCTATATTGCATGAATTCTACTTGGTATTATAATAAAAACCCGGATATTTGGGAAAATCTGAAATATCATAGAGAGAAAAAAACCACAGCCACTTCTCACTCAGCCAATTAACTCCTCAGGCCTGTCTCCAGGACTCTTCCAAACCTCTCCTTCCTCCGCAGACGCAGACGAGGGAAGGGGCCCTGCCTCCTCGCGCCTTATCTTTCTCCACTCAGCCACCTCACTACCTCATTCAACATTCCTAATGCTAGGATTAAAGGTGTGTACCACCACTGCCTAGCTCTGTTAGGCCTTGAACTCACAGATATCTAGGTGGATCTCTGCCTCCCCAGTGATGGGATTAAAGGCGTGAGTCACCATTCCCTGACCTTCAAGGTTTGGCTCTGTCTTCTGGTATTCCAGAATTTTTTTTTAATTAAATATGTGGTATATCACAACAGGGGACCTGGTGAAGAAAATACAGACTGGGGATACAGCTTGGTGGTCCCAGTATTAGCCTAGCGTGTGTGAGCCAAGACCTTGGCTTTCATTCCTAGCACTGCAGAAAGAGAAGAGAGGGAAAGAAGGCGAGGAAGGAGGGCAGAGTATTTCCAGTCCTCTTAACCCATTAGGGTGTCGGTCTGCACTCAGACGCAGGCCCTCATGTTCTTCCTCCTTAGACATACAGCTTCCACGGCTGTCTCTCATCACCTACTGGCCATCGTGCTTGTATATTATCTTTTGAGAAAATACTAAGAGCGAATCCAGGCCTGCCTGGTTCCAGCCACGTATTCAGATGAGTGGCCCAGGCTGTGTGGGCCTTAAGTCCACCTTAAGTAACTTAAGTCCCCAAGGCTGTGGAGTTGGAGCGACAGCTGAGTAACACATACCACAGGCATCTTCCACATGGGTTTTGCCTTGCCTTTATTTTTTTGTCTGCCTTTGAGATCATTGAGACCAAAAGGTCTAACACTGAAAAGCCTCTGTGGTCCCTAGAGTCCTATGCACTGAGCCATAGCTGCGGTGGGTCACTGCCAGCCTGTCACTCTGCAGAGAAGTGACAGGAGGAATGTTTACAGCTAACAGATGGCGGTTCACTGTGCCCTTTGATCTGTGCAGAGCAGCTTGTAAGGTGTCTTGTTATGACTGTCATTTTCCGTGTCGGGCTTGTTGAACAGGTTTGAGTCTGTGGTAGGTGTGGCTAGGGAGTAAAGCATCTTCTCAGGGCAGGTGATCCTAAGATTGCCAGATGGCTGGAGGAGTTGGCAATGGATGTGAGGTGCAGATGCTGAGGCAACTGGATCCTGAGCTCGCTGAGCTAACAGAGTCCTGACTCAGGGCAGGAGGTAGTAATAGGAGAAAAATGTGGCTGCCTTCCCATGTCCTCTGTCTCTTTCTACCGCCATATTTCAGGTTGGTAGTGTCTGCAAGTGTGTTAGAAAGTCACACACACACAAAAGAAATTCATTTTTATATCAAGCATAGTGTTATGAGACCTTTAGTCATGTGACTTCCCTGTTGTGTACGGCAGATTATTAAGACTGATTACTCCATGCCTACCCCTGAAGGAACACTGGAATTTATGTATCTGGTATTGTGAATGTCTTATATCTATAAGATGCCTATATCTTAGCTTAGATAAGATATCTATATCATAGCTACTAAAGCTAAGATTGCATGAGATGTGTGTATGTGTGTGTTTGTGTGTGTATATATATGTGTATATAGGTGTGTGTATGTGTGTGTATAGGTGTGTATATGTGTATAGGTGTGTATGTGTGTAGGTGTATGCTTGTGCACATCTGGCATCTTTTTTAATTGTTCGTCTTTTGGGGGTGGGGTGGCAGGTTTTCACTGAATCTGGTTTGCAGGCCAGTCACAGATGTGTCTCTGCCTCCTGGTTTTTACATGGGTCCCAAGGATCCAAAATCAGGTCCTCATACTTGCAGAGCAGGGAATTTACAAATGAATTTATTTCTCAGTCCTCCGCTCCTGTGTTATCTATGAGACATTGATGCTGTACAAAAGTCCTCACACATTGAAAAATCAGAGTAATGAAGAGTTCCATGTGGTGTGTTACAAGTGTGTTCGGAGGTTCTGTTTTTCTTGGTCTCCTCTTCTGGGCTGAGTGCAAAGAGGACATGTAGGACAGAAGGACAAAAAGCATCATGGGAAGTGCTGCCAGAGGGTACTGTGGGCATTGCTAGCTGTGGAACAATACCCAAGGTGCTTATATCTGTTGAGATTCTGTGATGAAACTGATAGGCACACAGCTCCCAGCAGCCCAGGAAAGAGTGAGAATTTATAAGCTCATATTAAATGGAAAAGTCTTCCGCAGGCTGCAGACAGGCATGTCATGTCCACAGGAACCTGTCTCTCATCACACAGTCTTCCTGTGTTTTGTTATATTTTCAGACAAATCACTACCCAGGTGTTGGTGACAAAGGACACATCAGTTCCAGGCATGTTTCTGTGGCAGCCATGCTCATCTCCTGGGTCTACCAACTCCGGTAGATGTTCTGTGGGTGGCATCTTCCGTCATCTTTAGGCACCTCCTCTCTCTTGGAAACAATCCTGACAGTTGTTCAGGGTTCTTTGATTGGAGGTCATGGTCCAATGCCCAACATAAAATGTGAACTACAGGGAAAGTGGTTCCTGAGAGAAGATGTCTTCTTGCCAAAGGAAAGGGAAAGAAGAACAGATGTGCTGCACATGGCTTATATCTACAGAGCCCATATTGTCCTGTTCTCCCCTCCCATGAAGCCAAGGCCCACACTAGCCTCAGGACACATGTCTTATATCTAGCCACCTATGGTCATTCTATGACATAGCCTCTCTATTACTTTTCAAGGCTAGTTCTTCCTTTAATTTTTTTTTTTTTTTTTTTTTTACTCTGAGGCAGAGATGGCTCAGTGGTTAAGAGCACTGACTACTCTTTCAGAGGACCAGGGTTCGATTCCCAGCACCCACGTGGCAACTCACAACTGTCTCTCACTCTACTTCTAGAGGATCTAAGACCTTCACACAGACATATATGCAAGCAAACCACCAATGCACATAAAACATAAATAAAAATTAAAAAAAAATCTATAAAAATTTTTCCTTAAATGTAAGTAACCATGGTACAGAATTTCAGATTGGTTCTAGTGTCCAGTCCCTAGTATGACATACAGTTTAGAGTTGCAGAAAATGGATCTCTTAACACATATTTCCTCTGTCTGTTAATATCTTTTCTTTTTAAAAATGAATTGTATCATATTACTTATATTACTGTACAGCATGCTTTTTCACTTTGTAAGTTTTGATAGTTTTCCATGTCAGCATGCAAAATGTTTTCTAGAAACTGCTTACTATCTTCTGAGATGGATACACTGTAATGTGTTCAGCCATTTTTCTGCTCATGACTGTTACTAGTAAGTTTATCGTGGACAACCCTGTATATACAACTTAGTCTCTTTGTAAGTTCAGCTATTAAACAAATTCCTAGAGATTAAATATATTGAAGATTACAGACAGTCATGGTGACCCAAGCCTTCAATTCCAGCACTGGGGATTAAAGGCAGGTGGATTTCTGTGAATTTGAAGACAGCCTGGTCTACAGGGTAAGCTCTAGGACAGCTAGGGCTATACCTTGTCTCAAGAAAAAACATGCTCAAGGTTATATGGATGTTAACTTTGGATAAGTATTAACAAACTGGGTTCCCAGAAGATTGTCAATATCTTTTTATTTCTAAAGCATTTTGTATGTACATGTTTGTTCATATGTGTATAGGTAGGTACATACATGTGTAGGTACATGTGTGTACATGTGAAGTTCAGAGGACACACTGTGTTTTGTTCCCCAGGCATTACCTACCTTAAAAAAAAAACCGAGACAAGATCTCTCACTGGCTTGGAACTCACTGAGTAGGCCAGTCTGATCAGCAAGGCCCAGGGTCCCTCCTCTCTCTGCTTCCTGGTCCTGGGTTTACAAGTACGAGTGTCACCACAACATAGGTTCTGGACATTGAACTTAGACTAGTGTTCTTGCAAGGTCGGCCCTTTATAACTGAGCCACCCTCCTCCCAGTCTCTCTCCTCACCACTACTGGGTATCTCTAAACATTTTTTATTATTACTTATCTGATAGGTGAAATGTCATACTATTGTTTTTATTTACGTTTGACACTTTTAAAGATTTATTTTATTTTGGTTTTCAAGACAGAGTTTCTCCATATAGCCCGACTATCTTGGAACTTATTCTGTAGACCATGCTGGCCTCAAACTCAGAGATCTGCCTGCTGCCGCCTCCCAAGTATTGGGATTAAAGGTGTGTACCACTATGCCTAGCTAGATTTATTTTATGTGTACCAGTGTGTTGGCTGCATCGCATGCATGCCTGATATTCATGGAGATCAGAAAAGCGTGTCCCTTTTCCGGCGTGACGGCCTCCCTACGGGAACATGCCTCTCGCAAAGGATCTCTTTCACCCCTCTCCAGAAGAGGAAAAGAGAAAACACAAGAAAAAGCACCTGGTGCAGAGCCCCAATTCCTATTTTATGGATGTGAAATGCCCAGGATGCTATAAAATCACCATGGTCTTTAGCCATGCACAGACGGTAGTCTTGTGTGTTGGCTGCTCCACTGTCCTCTGTCAGCCTACAGGATATGACAGCCTACAGCTTTTGGATATATATATTATATATAATATATGTACATATATTATATATAAATAATAAAAATATATAAAATAATAAAAATATAAAATATATATATTTTATATATATATGAAAAAGAAAATGGTGTCAGATCCCCTGGAACTGGAGCTGCCAGGTAGGTGCTGGGAACTGAACCTGGGTTCTCTTACTTTTAACCATTAAGCCATCTCTCTACTCCTGTCTTAGGGTTTCTATGGCTATGAAGAGACACCATGGCCATGGCAACTCTTATAAAGGAAAATCATTTCATTGGAGTGGCCTACATTTTTAGAGGTTTAGTCCGTTAGCATCATGGTATGACATGGTGGCATGCAGGTAGACATGATGCTGGAGGAGCTGAGTCCTACATCTTGAATTGCAGGCAACAGGAAGTGGTCTGAGACATTGGGTGTGGCCTGAGCATATATGAGACCTCAAAGCCCACCCCCACAGTGACACCCTCCTTCAAGAAGGCCATACACTCTCTAAAAATGCCACTCCCTATGAGCTCATGGGGGCCAATTATATTCAAGGTACTATACCTCCTTTATTTGCATTTAAAATTCACAAATGATAGATCAAATTCACAAATGATAGCTCAGTGTCAGAGCATGTATCTAAGGCTTGAAGTTTGCTTCCAGCTCTGTTCAAAATAAATAAAAGAAGAGGGAAAAAAGAAGAGAGAGAAAAAGAAATTACACAATTGGTCTAGTGGCTGCCCTTTACAGGATCAGCTTCAGTTTGAGACCAGAGTAAGACTCTGTCTCAAAGCAGCAAAAACAAAGGATTACTCATGGAGTTGTGAATCTTTAAATATGTTTAGTTATTTCTATATAATTGCTTTGGCTTCAAAATCCTTTCTTTCTCCCTACATTAAAATATTAGCAGTTGGATAATTACATTGCTTTTTGCTCATAGAGTAATTCATTAATATTCAGGCAACACACTTATAGATTCAACATGTATCCAACATCAGAAGCTTAAATCTTGACAACTGGTGTCATCCTGTGATACAGCCATTTTTCAGGTGGATAAACCGAGGTCTATAAAAGTACACTTAATTGACCAAGGCCAGACAACAACTGATCACACAACAGAGTGCCCCCCCTTTTTATGTATGTGGGCATTTTGTATGTATGTGTGTACATGACATTGCATGACTGGTATTCTTGAAGGCTAGAAGAACATGTCAGTTCCCCTGGACTTGAATTTACAGAGGATTGTAAAAATTGTGGATGTTGAAAACTGAACCTGGGTCCTCTGAAAAAGCAGCCAGTGTTCTGAACCCCTGAGCCATGTCTGCAGTCCACTGTGGAAAGTTCGGCCACTTATTTCAGTCTGTTGCTATCCTAAAGGGCTTCTTCTGTCTGTTACCAGAGCATCAACAAAATGGTTGGTCCAGCCTGTGCTCTACCAATACTGTGGTTTATGACCCTCCTGTGTCATAGAGAAGAGTGAGCCTGGTTAGTCCAGCCTAAATTGCTGTTGCTGGGGCCAGCACTTACCCTGCAGGCCCTGTGGAGGCCAGGGATCTTCCTGCTCACTTAACACCAACTCAGGAGAAGTCGAGAAAGAAAATCCAGCAGCTGCCACTCCCCACCCCTGTCATTGCTTGGATTGTTAAATAGAATGAAAGAGACACTGGAAAAACAGTTATGGGATTCAGTATCATCTCTAACCTCCAGTGGGCTATGCAAATCCCCATGAAATTAGAACCCTTTCATTTTGATCTGCAGTTACTTTTATCTCCCTTCGTTTCCTCAAGGAGCTCTTAAATAATTACTACAACCAAGTTTTAGTCATTAGGGGAATTTAAAGATGAGAATTGTCTGTTACAGATTAACCCAGGGGACTCTAAGCACCATCCAGACTAGCTGCTGCTAGTTCATGTTGGAGTTTCTCCCGGTGCAAGAATGAGCCTTTTTTTTTTTTTTTTAAACATATCCTTTAACATGTGATTTAGACACATCCCCATCTTCCTTTCCCATAACTGACTCTGGAACTAAAAAGCCATTTGATAGTTTTCCTGTGCCTCTGGCATGCTGCTTCACAGTTCTCAGACCAGCCAGCCCCTGGGAAGCTGAGGCAGGAGGATTGTGAGAAGAATTGAAACAATTCTGGTAATTAAATGATTAACCTATGTGTAATTTGTATTAAGTAGTGAAGGAAGTAACAATGAAAAAAAATGATGAGGTTATATTTAAAAAGCAAGGTGCATTCACCTTCTAAATGCTGTACCAGACAGTGCTTTTGTACACAGCCTTACATTTTCCTCTTTTCAGTCAGATATATATAGTTCGCCATAGTTCAGCTGAGGGCTGGACTAAGAGGCTGAGTGTGCTATTTTTTTTCTCAGAGAGTGAGAGAGTTCTTTTATGTCCCCCCCTTTTCATTTCTTAATTATTGGAATGCTGCACATTCTGTCCTGATACAAGAAAGTTCCTACTTTTTATGCACTGAGGACTGTATAATGGATACAGGGAAATTCTCCCAGCCCCATTGGATGGGCCTCTCTAAGTACATTGGTAAGAAACTGTTAGAATCAATCAAATTGTACCCTTGATTTCAGCTAAAGGCAATCTGGAAGCTGGCTTATTAGGTACTAATACATGTTCTTGCTTTTAGACATTAGCTTGCTGTGGAGCTAATGGTTGAGTGTGGGGTAATTTAAATAGACACAGGGTGGAGGAGGCCAGGGCTGTCACAGTGCCGGTCCCAGGATGTGTCATTCACTCAGCAGCACAGCCTGGAAGACTAATGACACAGCCTGGAAGGCTGACCCGTCAAGTCTTAGACTGAAGACTAAGTAAGGACTGTGGATTTAACTACGTAACTGTGAGGCTCATCTGAAGCAGCACATTAGATGGCTGTGAGGCTGTCGGAGGGCTACAAGCTCCTTAGAGGGTCTTTCAGTGGGAGGAAGGGAAGGAAAACCTCAGATGGCTGAGGGCAGGGTGGGCTGGCAATAGTCCTGGGATGGGGGGAGGGGGGAGTTGGCCCTAGGAGACAGAATAAGATGATTCTTGTAAAAGGTTCTGGCCTGGACTATCCCAGCCTGGACCAGAGGTTTCTGGGCCAGATTTTCCAGTCTAGCCCAGAGGTTTGGTACCACTCTTGGCCCTGTTTAGCCTCAAATAATCACACACAGGCTTATATTGTTTTTGCACTGATTGACCTAGGGCCCAGGCATATAACTTGCTAGCTCCTTTATCTGAACTCAACCCATCTTGTTCAGCCATGCAACTCGGTACCTTTCTCAGAACACTGCTGTCTGCTGCTCATGAATTCCATCCAAGTATCTGGCAGCAGTGGATGTGCTCCTGCATTGGCAATCCCATTGCCACTTTCTTTCTCTACACACTTGGCGTTGAAGACCTTCCTACCTACGCTACTGATGTCACAGACACACGCACACACCCCAGCACTGATGGGGTGACAGGAACTATTTTCCATTTGCAGCCTCTTGAGAAATATCTAATGGAGAAATGAAAGGGAGGGCCTGGGTCTTTATTTGTCCTGGGATTCCAGGAGCAAACAGATTATTTACAGGGAGTGTTTTCCAGTTACAAAATCAGCCTGCTTTGGGCTTTGGGGTTCCTCATTCCCAGGCATTTGTGTTCAAACATAAATATGTGTTAAATATGTCCATTCCCACATTTCCCTGAAGTCTCTTTTTCTTAAGACTGCAACATAAAGCTGTCCTGTAGGGTTCCCTCTGCCATTTTTGTGTCTGTGTTGAGGCTTGGTTGCAGACTGTATTTGGGGAAGTTTTCTGCAGAGCTGAGAAGATAAAAAAATTGCCATCTTTGTGGACTATGAATCAAAACGGAGATAGAAACCTCTTTCTCGGGACATTTACAACAGGACCATCCAAGGTCCTACTGCACCTGGTAAAAGTGAGCACTGACGGTGTTTCTGGGATGCTTCAGTGAGAATACACACATATGTGTATTTACATAGGCATGCTTTAATACATTCCTAGGGAATGCATTGTTCTGTACTGTGAATGATGGAAAATGTTCTTATATAGATCAAGATGGCTATAACCTATACCTCTATGTGGTATGGTCTGAAGGATATATTGTCTGTGATGTGGTTATGTAGCACTTGACTATAATTATTTGGTATCCATTTCAAATGTAGGTCACACAGTGTTCCCAGAGCAAGTGACTGTAATATAAAGTTTCTGACCTGGCCTTTCCAGCTTAGCTCTGAGGTTTGGACCCACTTGCATCCCAACTGCCACTTAGCCCCAAATAATCACACATAGCCTTATATTAATTACAAGTTTATAGGCCTATGGCTGAGTCATATAACTTGCTAACTCTTAATTCTTAAACTAACTCATAATTAGCCAAGTGGCTGAGTACCTTTTCTCAGAGCAGCATTTCAACTTCTTTCCTCTATGTCTGCTGGCATCTCTGTGGTGTCTTTCTTTGCTTCTCTACACTTCCTGTCCCCAGAGTTTTCTTACTTTGGTAGCTCTGTCCACACTTCCTGTCTGCCTCTGGCCAATCAGCTTTTTATTAAACCAGTAGGAGGGACAAATATTTACAGTGTTCACAGCAGAAGCAGAGGTGCAGGCAGTTTTTGTTCCTTGTTCACTCCAGCTTATGGGCTCCTTTTGTTTGTTTGTTTTTTGATTACTGTCTCATCCCTCCCCAGCCTCTATTACTCTTTCTTATATTTATTTTTTATTTTTATATGAATTGGCGTTTTGCCTGCATGTATAACTGTGTAAGGGTGTCAGATCTTGGAATTACAGACAGTTGTTAGCTGCCATGTGGATGCTGGGAATCGAATTCAGGTCCTCCAGAAGAATAGTCAGTGCTCTTAACCGCTGAGCCATCTCTCCAGCCCACCTCTATTACTCTTAACATCAAAATTCCTCCCTGCTTGAGTTCATCCCCATGTCTGTTCCAGGCCCTCGTCTGCTGGCCTCCTTTCTCTCCCTCTTTGTGCATGTCCCTTTTGGTCCCATGCCCCATCTCTCAGCAGTTGTTAACTAGGTTCTTCTGCCTGTGGAAGCAGCATCCATATTTAAATACTGCCCCTTCTATGAAATCCTTTTTGGTCAGTAACACTTCAGACACACCAACCAGCTTCTCTCTTGCGTCCCCTTTAGATTAAAGTGGGCCAGGTGTGGTGGTGACCACCTTTGATCTCAGTACTTGGGGAGGTTGAAGGCAGGCATATCACTTTGAGTTAGAGGCTAGCCTGGTCTACATAGTGAGTTCCAGGATAGTCAAGGATATATAATGAAACCCTGTCTCAAAAACAAACAACCTATCCACCCCTCAAAAACACAAATAAAAGCAAAAGTATCAAAGGGAAATTAGCAGACATAAGAGTTCTGTGGAGAAAAACACACAAGGAGTGTATATAGTTAAACACTCGGGGTATATGTAGTGAAACACACAGGAGGTGTGTGTATCGAGACACAAGTAGTGGATGAAACATACAAAGTATATAATGAAATGTACGTGGCGTGTGTGTTACACACAACTAAAAAGAAGAGGCAGATGTTGTTTCTGCCATGTGTTGTTTCCCAGATTCTGTGTTAACACAAAATGAAGGGTGGAATGCACACCTCTTAGCCTGGGATGTGTGTTCTGATGAAGTCTGTTTGCTTCCCAGCTCTGTCACTTTCCAACTGTGTGACCTTTACTGTTGAAGTTACCTCACCCCACCCAAATCTGAGTCCCTCCTGCACTGATGAGATAAAGCATGGGTGGCATGTTTCTGGGCTGTTTCAGTAGAGTGGGTATACATGTTTATATGTATCCATGTATATGTATACAGAGACATACTTCACTATACACCTTGAGAATGTGTTGTTGGCTCTATGTTCTGGCTAGAATTATGCTAACCCTGCGTGTGCTCAGGGGTGGGAGTGAGAATTAAGGAAGTGAAGGAATGATATGAGGGTCCATCATTGGTAATCATCCACACCCTTTTGTTCGTGAGTGGCAAGTGGTGTGGATGGGCAAGCACAGACTCTGTAGAGCTGCTAATAAAAGCCTGGGTCCCCCCCTCATTCTTTAAGACATCTATCTCTGAGAGAGATAGAGAGAAGTAAGCCCTGATTGTGCACTTTGCAGGAAGCCTGGCAGGAATCCAGGCCACACAATGGCCGCAGAGATATCTGATACTCAATATAAGACCACAATGTGGGAACAGAGAGGAAATAAAACCTGCCGTGACATCACTCAGAGGCACAGCACGTTTCCACACTTATTTATAGAAGCTCTTTACCTCTGTGTGGCACACATTTCATCATTGTTTTAACTTATTTTGGGGGTAAAAGCTTTGGAACAGAAACTTTTCAGCAGGGAATACTTTGATAACGTCAGAGAGGAATGTGGGCCTTGATGACACGTATGCAACCTGTGATCTCTTCACAACTATGGCTTCCCATCTGCATGTTCCCCAGTAATTCATGCATAGGGGAATTCTCAAATGATTCTGTGGTGAAATAAATAGGGAAGTCACTGACCAAATTGAGGTACAAGAGAGTTGGGGTAGCTCTTAAGTAATAGTATAACTAGGATGTTTTGGGGGGAAACGGCCATTTCCTATTGAGATGGTACATTTATACAAAAATTTTTGGCGTTGTATTCTCATTTTTGTAAGACTCAAAGGCTACGTTGTGCATGTTCTCAAACCTTTGGGAAATACACTCTTGTTTTTATCTTACAACTTGGGAAATTGAACCCAGGGCTTTGCACATATGAGCCCAAGTGTCCTGCTGTGGTATAATGTTCTGTATGCTGTAAATAAAGGACTGTTTTGGCCTATGCACAGCACCGTAGAAATGGGTGGAGGATCAGAGCACAGGCAGGTAGAGAAGGGTGGAGTTAGCCAGTCTCCATCCGTCCCCCGAAGATGAATGTAGGAATTCAGGTGAGCCATGGGCTGTGGGCCACGTGGTGGAAAGATTAATAGAAATGGGTTGATTTAAGATGAAAGAGCTAGCTAGTAATGTGCTTAAGACATAGGCCAAACAGTGTAAAGGATATAAGCGTGTGATTCATTTCTTTGGGGGACAAAAGCTGCGCAAACCAAGTTCCAAATCGCCGTCGCCACACCAGGTCACAAACCTCCGGCCCAAATGGGCCGGGGGAAACATACAACATCCTGCCACTGAGTTAGAACCCCTGTGCAATGCTATTTTAGGAGCTGTGAGGAGAATTCTCCCCATAGAAATTCTTGTTGAGAAAAGAACTTAAATTCACATAAAATAATTTTTTAAAAAATTAAAAAGAAGAAAAACCAAAAGAAGGAAAAAATGACTCTCAGTTGAGGGAGAGATAGCATTCAGGATGTGGTGGTGTATGCTTTAGGCAAGGCTCTGACTAGCTGGTGTCTCCACAGGCTCTGTGTTCTGCACTCACACAGAGCACTGGTCCTCTAACACTTAGTCACCGAAAGCCTTAGGTAAATGACTGCAGTCTTTAGTGGCCTGAGTCATAAGAACTGAGGGCTGTGGTGCATACTTGTAATTCCAGCACTCACGAGGCTGGAGAGGTCATTTTCTGCCAAGCTAGAGGAACATAGGAAGTTAAAGGGTAGCCTAGGCTATGTGGCAAGTCTGTTTTAAAACACAAAAGATCATTGTGAGGATTAAATCATGTTTGTATATTAAGATAAAGTCCAAGGGAGATGGAAAGATAATTTGGTGATTAAAGGCATATTTTGATTTTGGTTCCCAGAACCTTCATCAAGGTGGTTCACAACTACCTGTAACTCCTGCTGCAAGAATTCCAAGGATGTACACACACACACACACACACACACACACACACACACACACACACCCCATTAAAAAATTAAAATGGACTTTAAGAAAACAGTCTAAGCTTTTAAAAGAAATTCAAGATAAAGTGGCTTATGCTGTCCATTTCTCCCCTCTGAAGCTGGCCCAATGACAGTCATGTTGTTCAGGGAGGCTCCATGTTGTTGCTCCTCTGGGTCTGTTCTTTGGGATCACTATCCTCACTGGGGCCGGCCAGGGAGAAGATTCTGCTCCTCCCACTTCATCACCACAGCAGAGAACCAGGGAAGGTAGGGTCTTCAGGAGGCCAGGCAGTGAATGGGGAAAAAGGATTGTTTCGCTGGACAAAGAACACTTTAGAACTATACCCAGCACCCTGTTTAGCATGTTGCTTAAAATGAGATCCTGTCACCAAGCATCTCCAGTATATATTCAGTGTATTTCCTCAGTGAGTTCACTACTTGGAACATTCTAGATATATTCAACCATTGCTTTTGGGCATATCTGTGGTATGTACATTTGTGCACATGCATGTATGGGGAATGTATTCATGAACGCTTGATTTTGTGTGTATGGTGCTTGCATGCGTGTATGGAGGAGATACATTCATGCACACGTGTGTAGAAAAGGGATTGACTTGGAATCTCTTTATTATTTTCTACCTTACCTTTTGAGGCTAGATCTCTTTACTAAACCTGAAGTTCCTTTGCTGCAGCTGGATAGGTTAGCTGGTTAGCCTTCAGGATCCACCTATCCCCATGCCCAACTGTGCTGGGATTAGACATGGGTGCACATTACCATGTCCAGCTTTTATGTGGTGTTAGGGATCTAAACTCAGCTCTTTCTGCTTGAGTAGATATTTTTGACACTCTCAGACTACGCATGAGGAGAGGACCAAAGATAAGCGTGGGCAGTCGCTCACTATACAGCAGCAACCAGAGAAGTAGGTTTTGCTTACAGTGCTGGGAATCCACCTCAGGGCATCATGTGTGCCAGGCAAATATTCCATCATTGAGTGCCATCTCTACTCCTCCACTGGAAAGAGTTTTGAAAGCCTAAGTAAAGCTTTTCAAAAAGTAGACACATTTTCTTTTCCAGAATGTTAACTGTTCTCTATTTGTGAGGCTGAATTAGTCTGCTGTGTCTCATAGGCTCTGATTTCTCTCCCATGTCATAAATACTGAAATGAGCTTCGTGAGTCCATCAGCTGGTTCTCAGCTAACACCATCCTAGCAGTCTTGAAAGGCACAAGCAGATTGTCCCTGGAGATGGGAGGTTCTTCCTAATGTTTTGGCAAAGCTGTTTGTCTGGCCATGTTGGAATTGGTCACTGTCAGGTTTGGAAGGTCAAGTGTTGGCTAGCCACCGTACCCTAAGCAGTCACATTCTTAGTACTGTTGTCCAGTCCTGCCTGAATGGAAGTTTCTGTAAGATCTCAGCCTCTAGTACAGGTGGCTGTGATCTGAAGTGTCACAGAGGCCAGATGTAGATTGATTTGAGAAAAGCAGGAAAAGGAATGGGTGGGTTTTAGGTAGCAAGACCTTGTGGGAAGAAGGGCCACTGAAGTAGAACAGAGGAATGTGATTGAGAAACCCAGCAGGGCTTTAGTTCCAGATG
Organism: Sigmodon hispidus; assembly: GCA_004025045.1. NCBI lineage: Eukaryota > Metazoa > Chordata > Mammalia > Rodentia > Cricetidae > Sigmodon > Sigmodon hispidus. The sequence continues at coordinate 139,524 of PVIH01002335.1, read as the reverse complement.
GAGAAGTGCAAGGAAAGTCTAGTCTGGCCACAGCTAAATGAGCTGGGCTTCACCCTCAGCTGGATGGCCTAGACCACAGAGGATGGGGAATGGCATTAGCTCACACATGAGTGATTGTCTCTCAAGCTGATAAGCTGAGACAACTAACTAGGTGTCTATACCTCAGTTGGTGATGCTCCTTGGTTATTTTCAACTAATAGAGTCTTAGTGAAATCTGAAACCTGACCTGCTATATGTAGCTGGGAGCTTGACCTAGGAATGGCTGGAAGCTCCTGATGTAGCCTCAGATCTGTGGAACTTTACAGGTAGAGCCCAGTTCTCTGCATCCCACCTTGCTCCTGACAGCTCCAAACCCAGCAGTTAGTCTAATTATAACACCCCCTCTGCCACCTTCTTTTTCTTAGCAGCAAGCATAGAAGGGTCTTCTTCAAACAAAACCACAAGCATAGCCTGACACCACTCACCACATTATTAATTCCTAACTTAACATAAAACAAATGCTTACACAAAGCAGCTAGACTTCTCCAAGAATATTTATTTTGAGTGACTAAACTATACACTTCCTGTTCAGTGCTAAGGAAAATTGGTCTGTATTATTGCAGGGAAATGTCAAGCCCACTAAGCATTGTAGCTTTCTGACCTGTGTTCTGGTGAACAAAGTCTCCACATGGTTCTCATAAAATTATACATCAGAGATGTCTTCAAACTGAACGTCAAACTTAGTTAAAGGTACAAACCCCCTCAAAGTTATTTTGAATATCCAACAGAACAACCAAAAGCACATCAGCATGAGTCATTCCCTATCCCTCTGGGCGCCTTGGGCTGCACTCGACTTAGCAACTTGGTGTGTGTTATTCTAAGGATAGAAGTGGTCCCCTTGGCTCTGTCAAGATGACCTCTGCCAGCTGCCAATAGACTCAGGAGAAACTCTCCTGCTTAAAAAAAAAAAAGAAAAGAAAAGAATTAAAAGAACCCGGTGTTCTCACTTCAGTTGATCTGGACAATAATCCGGGTGCACACATGTAAGAATAGTGTCACAGTTCAATTAAACATGAATACATATTTGGACTTTTTTCTGACATGCAAAGGATCATTTAGTTTTTTCCCTTCTCCCCCCAGGGGATTTAGAATTTGTAGAACAGTCTAGTTGCTAAAAATCTCAGTTCCATGATATGTGTGTGCACATGTGGATGTGTCCGACTGGTAACTTTTCACAGTATCTTATAAATGTTAGAATGCCTGGTGCAGAACCAAGGCATCCTGCCTGCCCTAGTGGGCTGAGGATGAGGAGGGCACAGTGGAAAAGGGAGGCTAGTCTTTGATGTTTTATACTTAAGTGATTTGTGACAGTTATAATATTTTATAGTTCAAAATGTTTTATTTCCAAAAGAATTTTTATAGCTGTTCAGTTGGCTTTGAATGTCTCCAAAAGCTGGGTAGTATTGGAGATCTATTTCTTTAATGTTTTTTAGACATTTTACTTTTAGGGTGAAACTTCAGGGAATAAAACCTTTTGGGGTTCTAAAGATAATGCGTTACTTGTGTGTATGCCTGTGTGTTTGCATATGAAGGTCTGAGGTTTGCTTGGGTATCCTTTTTCACTTTCCACTTTCTGAAACTAGTTTAGCTGGCTAGGCTGTCTTGTGAATCCTATCTTCAACCCCTCTAGTCAGGGTTACAGATAGGATGCCTTGTCTACCTAGCTTTTACTGGGTTCTGGGCACTTGAACCTTGTAGAAGTACTTTACCATAGAGCCATGCCCCCAGGGCCTGGTTCTGAGTTGATGCACATATACTGATGCCTGATTTCCTCTATTATTCTTGCCTTTTGATGCCTAGTATATTTGCTAAAAGCTGGATTGTCAAAAGCTGTCAGAATGCTTCCCATTGGACAGGGGTATAGCAAAGTCATGGATTCCAGCACTGCTAACTGCAAAACAGAGCACAACCCTGCTCTACTCCTCCTCGGAACAATGTATTAGTTTGTTCAAAGGGTTTTAAAATGCAGCTGTTCTGAGGACCTGAATTTAAAAGGCACTTTGGAAAGTTATTAAGACATTGTTCAGTAGAGAAAAAGTTAGATTAAGAATATTGTACCGGGCTGGAGAGATGGCTCAGCAGTTGAGAGCACTGACTGTTCTTCCAGAGGACCTGAGTTCGATTCCCAGCATCCACATGGCAGCCAACAACTGTCTGTAATTCCAAGATCTGACACCCTTACACAGCTATACATGCAGGCAAAAGACCAATTCACATAAAATATTTTAAAAAATTGTTCTTATAAAAAAAGAATATTGTGCCAATTGCCTAAGACTGTAAATGTCATGTATTATTTCATGTTTACACACCAAGTATCTATTCTTTGGATTCCATTTGTAGGCATATTATTTAATTAGGAGAGGTTTTCATATCCAACACAAGGACAGCATAAAGGATTTTAAGTTACCAGGTGGGCATATCAATATTTATTGAAATACTGAAAAAAAATCCATTTTTTTGAGAAATTGCTGGCAAGAACCGACATGACAATATGTTTTTTCACTGATACAGTAAGGAAACAAGTAACCAACTTCACACTCTGAACATGGCAGATTCAAGTTCAAGGCAGCTGCAGAAGGGGCATAATCCAAAGATTCCGACGTTACAGATTGTCTGTTCACAAAGACCAACTAGAGGCAACCCAGCTCAGCTGAGAACCTTCCCACTTGCATCTGCCTTTATTCGCAACTCCTATAATTGATAAGGCAGTTGGCTAAGTTACAAACTACCAACTGTCATCAGACAACTGGTCAGCTCTGAAAGGGCCGCTGATGCTGGGCTAGCACATGCCTGCTGAACTGCTTCCATCCTGGGCATGGGCGTGGCTGTTGCCTGGCTTTCTAGTCATTCTTGGGGTAAAAACTACTAGGTTACACAACAGTGACAATTTTAGACTTAATATTCAATAGAATACAATACATTTAAAATAAGAAAACATGGATAATTTTCAATGTTTCAGGCCCTCCAAATAACCATCCTTCTAGCCTCTGGCCACATTGACAGACAGACTAGAGCTCTCTCAATCTCTGACATCACCATTCCTATTCTATGTGCCTTTAACCAGCTGGTTCTTAGTTGGGAGGAACGGCCATGCTTCTGTTTTATTTAATGCTTTGGATCTGAGCTCTGATTAATGACTTTTCATCCTTCTTTGAACCATGAAGATAACATGAGAGAGTCAATGCCCAGCACAGCTAAATGTTCATCCCTCACAAGGATGGATATTAGAAGTGATTAATAAATGTAATAAAATAATCTTCTTTGTACGTACTAAAGTAATAAACTAATATCTTTGGTATACAACTTACAATGTTTGGAAAAAGAAAACAGACAAGACTTTGTCTTGTTAAAATGACTTGAAAACAAGAAAAATCTACAAGTCATGTGATTTACAATGGATATTAAATAAACTATGGAAGGATTATGGGAATTCCCAGACATGTAATCAAGTGGATGGTTTTAATCATTAAGACCCTTCTATACCCCTGAACTATGTTCCACTAACTTGAAGACATGCTATAGTAAACACATATTTGGTTTCTTCAGCCTTGGCTCTATCTTATACAAAGGGGAACTGAGGAACAATAAATTAGCATCATAATTGTCTACAGTTGAAACTATGATATACAATATAAATAAAGTATTTATTCCAAAGCCAGAAACATTTGTGAGAACAAAAATTAAGGGGCTGAGAGATACTTTTTTTCTTTTCTTTCTTTCTTTTCTTTTTTTTTTTTTTACAGTTTCTACAAGTGATTGTGCTGCTGATCTCAACAACTTAAAGATGAAATGAGTCCGTTCTTGATTTTAGTGTCTCACGACATACTGTTAAAAATCATCACTAACCCGAAAAATAACACTAAAAAAAGAAAAGACTGCTTTTGTTATCTTGCTGAATCAGAGTCCCCCCAGGACCTAAAGAATGTAAACACTATTATCTTGTTTGACTTTAAAGTATTAATACTTTATTTTCGACAAAATGTTGATCCACATCTGCACAGCTCCCTTTTAGGACTGGGAAGTAAGGCAAGGCTTCCATACCTGTGGCCATCATCTGTTAATACTGACAGCATTTGTTTGAAGAGAGTGCTTGCCATCTCTGCCCCCAGCATTTGTGCTCTACAGCAGACTTTGGTCTGTGACTTTTCCACTGCCCTCTGTAGGAGATCTGAATGTCTTTCTAGGCCATGAGAATCACTACATCCCACGGTTAGGAGGGGCTCTATCATTGAACCTTGAGTCAATTGCCTTCTCAGCTCAACTTTTTTTTTTCATTTGGCATTGCTGAATATGCTTTGACATCTCAGCTACTTGACATCCTGGCAAAAGATGTTCAGTGATTTTATCTTTAAGTGAACTATAGACTGATGACAGTATGGATGTATACTAACAAGCCTCTTAGCCAAAAATTCTTATTGAAACCCAACCATGCTAAAGCCACATTTCAGCAACAATAGCAGATATAAAATCTAACTCTCTTGCTGGGAGTATTTGCTTACATTTGTTTGATCTCCTTTAATATTAACTAATGCTTATATAGAAGAGGGATACTGCCTGCTTTTTTTTTTTAATTACGAACACACGACAAAACAACTTCAGAACATATTTAAAATGGCAAGCTGACAAATTTACACATTATTTTTATGAGCTGTTGGCAGGTCTAAGACAGACATTCTGAACTCATGATTTAGTTAGTGGAGCTTCTACTGGGTGTGGCTGAACTAAGTCCTTAGGGTAGCTTGGGAGCTCGTCACAGCCCGTTTATTCTTTCTTGACAGTTGTTCAGCTTCACCAGGGAGAAATTCTGGACAAGTCCAATTAATAACACCGATCAACCGCTAGATTTTGTAATACCAGTTCAGTCAAGATACACAAGAATGTTTTGTCCATTTTTATTCCGATGTGTCATTGGACTTCGTCTGTGAGTTCAATCCACTCCATTACAATATCTTTCATATGAATCCTTTGGGGATGTGAAGCCTTTGATTCACAGTTTGCAGTACAAATACCCTGATATATCATTTATTTGCTATTACATATTCGATTATTATACTTAAAATTCAGTGTCTTTAAACCAAGTCTGTAATTAGCATTGCTTGGAGCAGTTCAGAGTATTATACGTTCTTCCCTTCCTCTTCTCCCTCTAGTCTCTTTGTTCCTAGAGCAAGCTTCTGGGGGGTAGGGTGGGTAACTTAGGCTCTTTTTGCATGCAGCATCTCAATGAGAAGGTTATTATAGGGCACATCCCCATTCAGGTGCTTGTAGTACAGGTACTCTTCTGCCTGCATGCTGATTGCCCGGATTTCCGGGAGCCGAAGCAGCAGCTGCCCAAACTTCTCCGTTTGTTGTGGGTAGTTGCAAACTGTGTAGTCCAGCAGGGCAGCATTCACCTGTTCCTGGACACCTTCCACCAGCTGGAAGTTCTCAAGATTCTTGACATCTGAGTTTAAAAAAATAAAGACAATATTTTAATGGCACGCTTTTGTTTTTTGTTTTTCTTTTAGATTTCTTTTTACTAAAGCAATGTTCTGCTCATGGTTGTCTTTTCCTCTTGATATAAAGTGTAAGAGTAAGGAAGGAGCCCCCACTTACCATGCTACCCAGGAAAAGGATCGCAAAAGAGCTTTGCAAGAAGACAGTCTTGTTGAAATTCTGCATATAGCTCAAATCAATTAGACACCAATGGATATTGAACAAGGTCAACTCTTCTCATATCTTACAAAAGGAAAGGCTTGAGGATTCTTAAAGTAGAAAGATCATAATATATTGCCAGCAAATGAGTCCCTAGAGAAAGACCTATCTTAAACCAGTATATTACACAATTCATATAATTCTGTATTAATTTTTCTGACCCAAGGTGAAATCTGTGTCCAGGGTGTGATGTAGTTAATTCTAATAAAAAGTGACAGGGTTCTTGTTTCTGTTTGACATTTTCTAAATGATTCTGAAAGCCTTTGACTTGTCTAGCCTATGCTAATGAACCATCTGGTACACTCCAGTGACTGGTGACCGAAGGCTCGCTACTGGGAACTCTGTCGAATATATCTCAGTGACTAATGATCTTTATCAAATGAAAGCCTTGTCCTTTAGGCAGAATACAAGCCAGGATGCTCTATGCCCTTTAACCTGAATGCAGTTTCAGAAGGCTGACTCTTTTTTTTCTCCTGGTCCTGGGTCATGGGTATGAAGAAGCTAGACATGGGCAATTCATCTGCCGAACTCCGGGTGATTATCCAGTTCTAAGATATCTGCCCTGGAGGCCCTTCTACGTATTGGATAAAAAGAGATACAAAAGTGAGAATCTCACACAAACACACAGATGATGGACAAGGAAGAGGTGGAATGCAGAAATTTCACTTCTGGAGTTTATTTATGTTCACTGTATAACTTTTATATGAAGTGTGTATAGAAGCTGCTGGAAAAAAATACACAGACGTGCATGTGTTTATATATCCTCCTCACAGAGAGTAAAGACACAGGCATCCTCATCTTTTATTTTCTAATTGGACAAAAATAAACAAGATTCTGAAGTAAACCAAATACCAAGAGCAGAATGAGCAAAAGGTTAAATGTGCTAGATGAAAGGTCACTGTTACCATAGTAACTGCAGCCAATGTTAGGTGCCCTTAAACCAGCCTGTGCTTGTCTGTGTTCCTCTTGTCTGTCTCTCGAGGAGGTTGCCTTATGTTTGTCACTGAACAGTGACTGGAGGATCTGAGTGTTTATATCTGAACCCCAACTCTGTACTGGGAGCTTCTCTCAATGATCAAGTCTCTGGCCCAGATTCAAAACCAGCAAGGAAACGGCAAGAAGTAGCTACATAACATGGAGCTGGCGACCAAATCCCAGCTCAAATCGAGAGAGATGGAAAGGACTTGATTATTTCCTAAGAGGGACAACCAGATACATGCTACATAGAAGCCGTGTGCCATTTGTGGCACCTGGCATCTGACACATACAGCAGTTTACAGCCAACCAGATACTTCCATCTCGATGTAAAATATTTTTAAAGTGGGTTGAAATTACTTAAAAATATTTAGAAATATGGCTATGATCTAGAGTTATGCTTGGTTCAAAATTACCAAATGTAAACAGTCAGAAATACCTTCAATATGTTCTACTACAGTGGGAAAGAGAACTCTATACGAATGAAGCTATGTTATGGTGATTTAAAGATAACGACACGTCATTTCATATGGCAGGAAGCTAGAGATGGTCAGAGACCAGTAGGGAGAAGGTAGAAACTTGAGCACTATGAAATATAGGATAAATGAGGAGTTTTCTGGAAAAGCTGTTTTTGAAACAAGTATAAAACAGAGGATTTGTATACCACTATTTAATTTTCAGATTATCATTTATGGCTAAATTTTAATACTTGCCCAAATTGGTACTTTCTCTGAAAAGCTCAAAACATTTGCAGTCTTTCATATAGGGAGAAAGTATGTAGATTCCATGTATTTTGGTCAAATTCCCACCCCCTACTCCCCCTTTATCAGGTTTGAAGTCATCAAATGACTAAATTATTTCCCCATGCTACTTTAATGCATTTAGAATTAAATATAATAAAGTGTATGCTACTAATTGTGCCAAAGATCTTGATACTTACACTATAAGATTTTTTAAAAAGCAGAGGACAGCCAGGCATGGTGGTGTACACATGTAATCTCAGTACAGAAGCAGCAGCAGCTGGAGGATTGTGAATTCCATGCCAGCCTGGAGTACATAGCAAGAACCCGAGAGGGAGGGAAAGGGGAAATGGAGGCAGTGTTGATGAACTGACTTCCATTTGCTGGCAAGCAGTTGCTGGACCGTTGAGCGCTCGCCTGCCTCTGATCTGCCTTCATCTATTAAACTGTCCTATCTCTGTCCAGAGACTGCAAGCTTGCTGGGAAAGGCCCACACATTAGTCAAGGGATCCTCTGAAAATACATTCATTACTGTTCCTTTACAGTGTTGGTATATTTTCACAAGATGATTAACTATAATTGGGAAATGACCTTTTATAATGAACCTGTGAGCCAGTCTGCTTTCCTCTTCAACTAGAAACTATTTTTTTTAGAAAAAATTTATATATACAATATATAGTTTAGCTGCAACGAAGTATTTTAAAGGTCATAATGTTCATTAGTCAATTCACACCGTGGTTAAGTCTTGTGGTCCAAATAGCAAGACTCGCTCTACATGTTTTAATAATGAGGATTTCGGTTCCCCCAGTTGGTGTTGCCATGAGAATCACGCCAGCAGCCTCATGGGAATGACAAGTCCTTCTCTCTGGGGTCCTGTGTCTCTTGACTCTCTGGGTCTAACAGACAAACCTGAGTTTTTTCACCCAATAAGTGATCCATAGAGAAGTGCTCATAAGGACCTACAACCAACAAAGAGAATCAATGGCAAAATGCAGGAGGTGAAACCACCTCCTTCCGGGAAACCTGACATGTTGTTCTTTGATGTGGTTTGTGGGTATTTCCTCTTTAGGAAGGGTTCGAAAACTTGAGTGCATTCCTACCTTTTTTCTTAAACATAAGTTTATCTCCTTTCATGAACATTTAAAAATGCAATCAATTTAAATAGGCAAGTTCTGAGACCTGCAGGTCAGTTCCCCCCCAGGAAATAGTGTTGGTGACACATCTGGATTTCAGCAGCAAAACCCCAGCTGGAGGAAGGAGGGACACACCTGCCAGAATTCCCACCATGCTCTGTGTGGCGAACTGATCTCAAACGTCTTGCATTTGGCACTCTGCACTCCTTTGGAGTTTACACAGCCTTCATTCTCATACAGTTTAAAAAAACACTAGTTGTTATTACAAATTCTGTGTTGGAGACTGTATGCAAACAGGCGGAGGCATCCCCAAACCCTTCTTACAGCCTTTAAAATTTGATGACTGGCAAGAGCATTTTGCACTTCCCTCTAAGTATCAATCACTTATCTATTCTACTCTATTCACACAGGGACTAATTACCAACTTTTTCTATGAAGCACATTACGATAAGCTCGCAGTGGGGTGCTCAAGTTTTTTCCCCCCATCCTCATTGAGAAGTATACCCTTAGGCTTTCTTGAATATATTACTGAACTGACTTCTCTGTCATCGGCAGCATTTGGCTCTCTCTGAAGATGAACCCTGGCCTCCCCGGTCACTGTCACAGGAGAGCCGGCAACCTTGCTGTTGCACACACTTTCCAAGATGGGTCTTTTGCTGAGCAAGGGGCCTGGTGGGGACCAGGGCTAAGTCTCTTTTCCTGAGACACAGTTTTTTAAAAATAGAACTCAGGGGAAGATGTTTTTCTTTGAAGCTTTTGGAGAGAAGACAGAATATAAATATATATAGGTATTGCCATGTGCTTTTTCCTTTGATACAGAGAAAAGAACTTTCTATGACGAAGTTTTAAAAGAATTTTATGGGGATAAAGTGGAATAATTTGTATAAATAATTTTGTAAGGAGGTTGGAGAGGAAGCCTGTTCTTATATGAACAAAATTCACTCAGGAAAAGAAGGGTTGGTGCAGTTGCCTAAAATCAGGCTATAATCTCACTTTCTAGTAAACCCTGAAATTCAAGATTTCAAACTCATCGCTATAACCCCTCTATAGGGATATATTTGTAATGGCATACCTACTATGCCAAGAGCTACTTATAGCAACCAAAACACACAACTCAATGCCTTCAAGGAAATTGGAGAGGCTGTGCTCAAAGCACACACACCAGCAGTTCTCAACCTGTGGGTCACCACCCCTTAGGAGCCAAGCAACACTTTCACAGGGGTCACCTAAGACCATCAGAAAACACAGGTATTTACATTGTAATTCAGAACAGTAGCAAAATCACAGTTATAAAGTAGCAATGAAGGTAATTTTAGAATGGGGTGGTCACCATAACATGAGAAACTGTGTTAAAGGGTTGCAGCATCAGGAAGATTGAGAACCACCAAATGCACAAAGTGCTTGCACTCTTTACATTTGTAGAAACAGAGAGAGGCCCTTACAGCTGAGGGCCTTTGTGGTCTATAAACTACTCTAGCACGCCTGCCTTTTCACATACACATGATGCATGAATTCACTCCTTTCAAACAAGCCTGAGCCCGCAGAAGATACAGGAATAACAAACAGTCTTTGTGTCAAGTAGCTCATTTAATGTGATACAGAAGAGCGGGACCATGGGACCACACTGGATGGAAATCTAACTCAGGGCTGCCAGCTTCTGGAAGATGAGTTTTGAGTGCTGAGAATGAAACCCAGGTCCTCTGGAAGGGCAGCCAGCACTCTTAGTTGCTGAGCCATCTCCCCATCCCACTCATTTTGAAAAGTGAGTAGGGGTGAACTAAGCAAGAGATGAAAAAATGTCCTGCAGATAGTGTTTCATACACAAAACCCCAAAACAGGACAGAAGGAACGAACCCATCCTCGTAACACTGATTCAGTGCAATGTACATGTACGAGGGGAGCAGGCAGGTCAGATAGAGCTGGGTTATGTGTCAGGCAGCCTGGATCTTCTCTAAAGGTAGTGTGCATTCATAGGAGGTACAGAAAGAGATAGCTCACTTTTGAAAGGACACTCTTCTAAAAAGATAGGAAAGCAACTGGTGTATGCAGGAGTGGCAGAAGGGAGGGGGTAGGCTTACTGAAGAGCCCAAGGCTTGCTGGCCTTAGACTGATACAGTAGGACCCAGTGGGGTCCAGCTTGCATCATCTGCCTTAGAACATTCCCGTTTGTGGTGCTCTCATGTGGATGACTCTTTCCCCCTCCCGTGCAAAAGTTACATCCTCAACTCTTTGCTAAGACCATTGCCACAAAGAAGACTTTTGGGAGTGATCTTTGCATTTCTCTCAAACCACCCCATTCCCTCATTTTGTCCCCCATTAAACTATAGCAAAAATACATCATATTTGACAGTTATTCATAGTGGCGAAAAGGTTGAGGCAATTCAGGTGTCTGTCCATGAACTGAAGAAAGGAGGAAGGTGGAGGAATTAAGGGAATTAAACAGTGTTAGATATCAGTAACCCTAACCCTAACCCTAACCCTAACCCTGAGATGAAAAGAGGTTGTGGCTTGACTGTATAGCAACTAGCTCATGACTGTGGAACTTATATTTAGTAATAGTTGAAAATAAAGTCAAGTGCAGTGCTCCATACTTATAATCCCAGCACTTGAGAGTCGGAGGCAGGAGAATTATGAGATTGAGCCCAGCCAGTCTAGTCCATATACTGAGATCTGTCCCAAAACAATGTCTAAACAAAAACGTCTAAGCTAAACAGAGTGGCTAAATTGTAATTTTACATTTTATATCACACATGGACATTTATATCAGTATTAGAAGCAATCAAGATGTCTGTTAATAAGTAACTGGATAAATGAACAAAGACATGGAGATCTAATGCCAAAAATAGATGAGCCATGGAGTCCCCCAAAAGATGCAGTGACGTCAACTCTGAAATTTATGAAAGGAGCCAGTTTGAAAATATAAAATACTCTATGACACTGACTATGGCCTTTTGGGAAAAACAGAGCTGTGGAGATGAAGAAAGGCTGGTGGCTGTCAGGGTGAGTGGGACACAAAGGTTCCCAGGGCTGTGGAAAGACGCTGCAGAACACACAGTGGGGGCTTGTATTGCTATATGTTGATCTAAACTCACAAAAGATTCTCCACTAGAAGTGAACTGGATGTGAGTTCAGCTTGGATTCCATTTATGAGATGCTAATAAAGTTCCACCAACTAATAAAGGCACTGCTCCTGGTGTGGATGCTGGAGATGGGGGAGGCGAGGTCTGGGAAAACAAGAATCTTCATCTGTCTCAATTTCGCTATGAACTCGAAACTGCTCAAAAGAAAAAACTGCCCCAAATTCTTAAAGATAAAGGAAAATAGCACTTATATAAAAAAAAGCTTAAAAACCTATAGAGAAAATTAAGATGATAACCTCTATGTATATTTTGCCCTAATTAAAACTTTGTTGGGCTAAGGAGATGAATCAGTGGTTGATACCCTTATCAAATAAGCATGAAGACAAGAGTTGGAATCTCTAAAATCTATGTAAATACTGGGTGGGAGGCCAGGTGTGGTGGTACACACATTTAATTCCAGTACTTGGGAAGCTGATGGTTCTCTGTGAGTTTAAGGCCATCCTGGTCTAAACAGCGAGTTCTAGGACAGCCAGAACTGTGTATAGAGAGCGTATCTCAAAGCAAACAAACAAAAGCATCCCATTTTACAGTGCTCAGAATCTTCATCAGCTCATCCAATGCCCATGCTGAAGGCTGCCAAATATATTTGGCTTTAGACATAGCTGTGCCCTCTCTACCCATATGTCTGGAGAGAAGTTCACAATATTTACAATTCATCCCAATGTCCAGTGCTCTAAACCTGAACATCTCTGGTCTTCCCTGGACCAGAATCCATCAATTACAGATGTCTGGCTAGACCATGAGTCTCAGATGGAGAGGAATTCACTGCTCTTCTTTGCCAGTCCACTCACCACCATGTCCTGTTGGATCTGCTCCCTAATTATGTCTGGATTCTCTATCCTTTACTCTGTCACCACCATAACTTGCCTTTATTGCTTCAGCAACCTCTTTAACTGTTCAATTCTTCCAGTGCTGCCTGCCTCCAATCCATTTTCTTCGGGGCAGTCAGAAGGATGGCTTTAAATGAGAATCTGATTGTGCGCTGGAAATTCTCCAATAGCTTGCTACTGCCCTTGGGCTTAACGATTGAAGACATTCATCTAGCATTTACCTCTCCAGTCTGATTTTACCAGTTACCAACTGTTTTCAGATGGGCCTGAGCCTGGACTTGTGCTGCATTTCCTCTAACTGCCATTTCCTCCCCATCACCTCCATCCTGCTAACTGCTAGACTCACAGCAGACACCACTGTCTATGAATGGCGCAGTGACACATTCCATTTCCCCATCAGGGTGCTGAGTGTTCCATGGCCACGTGTCTGTTAGTTACAAGACAGCAACATGCCTAACTCTAGCCTAGGATGATGTCTTGGCCTTTGTGAATTAAACAAAGTGTCTCCATATTTATTTCAAACACACCGACCTTGCTCGTGTCCTAAACACTCTGATAACATCTTTCTCATTAAGCTTATTTCTTTTCTCTTTCTTTTATTCCTTCCTGATCCACTAGTCCTTGGCTTATTTTTGTCTCTGCTGCTCGGCACATTCTCTTGGAAAGAGGCAGCCTGTCTTATGTTCCTTATTTCACACACAGCACAGGCATACCCCCCAACGCCAGGGCCTGTATTATGCCAAGGAACATGATGTAGAGAAACTAATGGGAATTTACTAAGCTTTTTTTTTTTTTTTAAATGAGATAGCAGTTCTGCCTTATCAACTTTACTTTTGATAACTTTACTGCCTTATCAAATTCAGGTATAGAACACATCCCTATAATTTATCTCTAGACAAAATACAGCTTGTTTGAAAATTGTAGGAATTGAGTTCCATGAATAGTGGAAAAGCAGCTTCTGAAACTGTAAAGTGGTAATGCGCCCTGTTAGGGACACTGTATCAGGCAACACAGAACATTTATCTTTGCATTTTAAAAAATATGATGGGGTCCTGTCATGTAGCTCATGTTGATCTAGAGTTCATGACCCCCAGTCTCCATCTTCAAGGTATGTATGTGCCATTATTTCTAGCAATGTTTTAACATCTTTGGAATAATTTATGTTATTTTCCAAAATCCTTAGGGACAAACTCCAAAGAAGAAAGGTGGTGGATAGCACTAAGCTTATATGGCCAACAAACAGGTCATATGGTGTACAGGTCAGGTGACATACATGGACAGCAAGGCAGAATGAGGTCCCCGGATGAGAACTGACTAAAGATTTGCAAGAGTGTATGACTTAATATTTTCCTGGTGTCCTTAAACTTCAAATAAAACTGTGTGAATCAGACTTAGACAAGGCCTAATGACTGATAAAATAGATAGGTGTCACATTTCCCATTTGAGCAGCAGAGAATTGTAGCCACCTTGGCTGTTCTTGTAGCCACAATTCCTCTATTCTGTCATAGAGAACATCTATCCCCACAGAATTGGAGATGGCTACATATCTACCTCAGCCACGTCTCCACTCCAAGTCACATCCTGAAACAGTTTCGAGCCACATTTGCATTTGATTTCCATTCAGGAACTTTGGTGGTTTTTTGCAAAGTTTTCTTATTTTCTTAGAATAAGACATGAGGTTCCGTTTGTTCAGGTGGTAAGTCAAGACTATGAATAAACCAACGTTATCATATGAAAGAGAATTAAACAGGCAGATCCAAGTGGGGATATATTAAGTCAAATTTAAGCTCCAGTTGTGGAGTTTAGCCCATACTAGATGTCTGGTTTGCCTCGGGATAAATTCAGCTTTCCAGCTAATCGAATGAGGAAAACCGCCTCAGGTATGATAAAATTTACAAGAGAGTGCAGTTGAACAGTTCTTGTTAAAAATATTAGCTTAAAGGCATTCTTATCGTCTTTGGGATGAAGACCGTATTTGCATTTAATTATCTGACTTCAAGCTTTTATGAACTTGGATCAAATATTAGGTCAGCCAATTAAAATATTATTTTGGGTACCTGTGCCTATCAGCCCAATTCGGATCACCTTCCTTAGTTTTGGTAGTACTTTACAAGCAATATCAGCTTTCAGAGAGATTATGTCTAAGAAGAAAAAAGGTAACATTTGATTGCATAACATGCATGGGGCCTGTTCTATATATTCAGGGACTTCGTTGAGAATAAATAGTTGATTTGAACATTTCTCTATATTCTAATAAGTATAGAAGACAAAAGATGGAGTCTTCTAGATACTTCTGCCCACACAATCAATACTCCTTCATAATTCAGCACTTTACAGAAATTCCTTTCTTTGGAATACCAGTCCATCTACAAGATGCCCTGTGGTTTAGATTGCCAGAAGCCACTTGCTGTTTCTGGGCTCTTTTACCCACACGAGGCTGCTCAGAGTCTTCTCTGCAGCCAGTTGCTCTTGGGAGAGCAGGGGATACAGGTCCAGGCAGAAAATAGGCTTGGATGGATGGAGGAATAAGTGACAGGAAAAGGAAGCTTTCATGAAACCAATGAAGACCAGAGACTTTTCAAAATAGCAATGATTCACGAAGACATTCAACAAAATAATGGAGTTGTGTGCAGCTCAAATTACCTGGGCCTCACAGGTGTTGCCTATGCAGAAAGATCAAACAGAAACTTCTTGCTCAGGACAGTGAGATGCCAAAAGACAGATGGCAGCCTCTAGCCCAGCACCAGACCCCAGCATGATACAATCCTGTGGTGACAGGATGTGGGGCTATATACTTTAATCCCAGCACTTGGGAAGTGTTCAAGGCCAGCCTGGTCTAGGTAATGAATTGCAATTCAGCCAGAATCATGTGATGAGAGCCTATCTCTTAACAAAAACAAACTTTCCCTAAACAAAAGTTCCTGTAAGAAGAAAAGAAGGTTGTCTTCTAGCAACATGATGTTCTATGGAGCTTGGTGAC
Source organism: Sigmodon hispidus (assembly GCA_004025045.1). Classification (NCBI taxonomy): domain Eukaryota; kingdom Metazoa; phylum Chordata; class Mammalia; order Rodentia; family Cricetidae; genus Sigmodon; species Sigmodon hispidus. The sequence goes on along the minus strand of PVIH01002335.1, from coordinate 123,996 downwards.
CCAGTTAAGACTGAGCAACCTGAAAATCACTACTTCAGATGCTAGGTTTCAGTTTTATTTTTGGATGGGAAGTTAAAAGTACCCTTCTATAATGGGTTCTGAAGATCCTTCTTAGGAGAAATAAATTCTGCCTAAACAAACAGCAAGATCTGAAACATCAGGGAATTAAGAGTATAATTGTTTCTGTTTTGCATCAGTATCTTATAAAATATTGGCTTTCTGTATTTTTTTTTGATTTAATAAAAGTTTTATTTTTCCAAATGTACAGCTGATTGAACCTACTCATGCATCTTTAGCAGCTGGGGCATCTCCACCCTTTGTGTTTCTGGTGTAAATTACTTGGGCTCTGTGTTTTGAAACCAGCTTGGTAAGTCCTTTACCAAGCAGCTCCTGAAGGACTGCCCTAGCCAAAGACCCTCAAATCTTCAGTCTCTCAGAGACCACAGCTGGAGTAATAAGCTTATAGTTGGGCACTTCCTTACAGAGCTTGTCATATGTAGCTTTGTCAAATAGGACTAGAGTGTTGAGCTTGTCTCGAACTTTGCCCTTGGACCACTTCTTCTCTTTGGCCTTGCCACCAGACCTATTTACTGGGTCTTTGTCTTTTTTGGCCGACTTTCCGGCATCTTTCTTCTTCTTGTCATCCTTGGGAGGCATGGTGGAGCAGGGAGAGTGGCTGCAGCCTTCCTAAGATGTCTGGCTTTCTGTATATTAAATTGTTTTAATTATTGCCAGAGGCTTCCCATCTATCATACATCACTTTTTGAATACTTCTCCAAACCCTGCTCTTACTGTTTCTTAGATACACATGATGAGTATATGATAGTGTCAGGAGGAGACTGGGTATTCTAATGCTGCACCTGACCCACTCTCTTTAAAAATGTTTTGTTATAGGTTTATTTCTTTTTGCTGTATGTGTATGGATGTTTTGCCTGTGTGCATGTCTGTGCACCATGTACTTTCTTCAGTGTTTACAGAGGCCAGAAGAGGGTGTCTGATAAACTGAAACTCCAAGTCACCATATTTGGGTTCTGGGAAGTAAATCTTAGCCAGTGTTCTTAACCACTGAGCCATCTCTCCAGCCCCTCCACTCCTTTTTTAAAGTATACTATTACCATAATTGCTCTACATTTACATAACTCAGTACCTATTACTTGGAGGAATCACTGGCTTGAGGTTAGTGAAATGGCATTTCTTTACTATGTGTACCTTTAGCTATTGTTTGCCATGTTGTAAAGTTCTGCATTAGGGGGGATTCTTGTACTTGGGATGCCCTGTTCCCATTTCATCTAAACACCTGGCAGTCCATACACACTACTCTGCAAGTGGAGGCCTGTGAGAACCGTCATTCCATACTCAGACCCAAGCGCCGAGGATTTCATTAGACTGTGAAGCTAAACTAAAGCAGCCCTTTAACATAGTTATTGTTAACTCTTCGGCATTTTTAAATTCTTTTTACTGTTTTTTTGATAAATACAAAATAAAGAAGGAAAAAAAAATGCAGCACAGACCTGAGCTGCATCCTGTATTTAAAAAAAAAAAAGAGTTAGATACATGATTTGCCTGTTATTGCATCATTTCCCTCAGCTGATTGAAATTCTGCTCAGTAAGACAGAGGCTGAAAAGAAAGGGAAAATTATTCAGAAAACCAATAACTTAGCTTGACTCATTTGGCTTGAAAAAACAAAAGGGGGGGGTCTTCAGGGCGGAGTGCTAAAAGAACAAACGGCCACCTAACAAGATCATTAGAGCCAAACACTTATCTAGGTTTGGACATAAATTAATAATTCATTCAATTGCACATGGATTTGTATTTCTCTGTGAAAGACAGAAAATCTATATCACCAATCTGTTTCATATTTGTGTAATCATGTGACAGAGATCTGCCAGGGAGATTAGGCTGAGATCTCCAGTCCAGGGGCTTTAAAAGCATAACTGTAGATTTTGCTGAGATAATGATCACAATATACTTTATAGCTGAATATCTGATTATGTTGGTTTAATGAACTGTTTCCTCATCTTCAAGATAAATTAAAAAGCAAAAGCAAAACAGTAATGGCGAGGAACTGGGGTGGTACCTGGTTCAAAAGACCCACCTAGTCCCTCCTAGGAAGGCTCACAGAAAACCTCTTGGATCAGCCCACCATCTTCCAGATACCAGCCCCAAGTTTGGAGGAGATCTACTAACCTTCCCTGAGACGGGACACAGGTTCTCAGATGCTCCCTCAGCTCAGACTGCCACTGTGGCATCATTACTGCTTCATAGAATCTTATACTTAAGGCTAAGACAAACCAAACATTCTTCCCATGAGCCTCTTGGAGAATAAGTTATGCTTATGTCAGACTCAAGGTTAGCTTCCACCAACTCAGTTTTTCAGTTGTAGCTGAAAGATGAGCTAAGCTTTTTTCTGGGCTGCAGAAGATTTGACTATGTACATTTGATGCTGAGGTTATCTGAGGATTGAAGACTATGAAGAACTGAAGAAAGCCTTGGGAGGTCCAAGACAGTGAACTACATCATGAGGCTGTGTATGCTATCCTGGCTGTGACCAAAAGTAAGGCTGACTGCGTAAGTCTTGACTCCTCTGCAACGCAATTTCAAGAGAAAACTGACATGGGTCTATTCTTTGACTGTGAAGGAAATATGTTTACTTTTTCACACTGTTTTAACACAAATTCCTGATCATCTAACTCACATGGAACCAAGAACACAATCTACTCTAGGCCAAATCAAAGTGTAAAGTCCTGGTAGAAAGAGTGTGGCCATTTGGAAGATGTATATGTTTAAATGGTTTTAGTTTAAGTAATGAAAGTTTTGTCCTTAGGATTCATGACATATTGACTAATACTAATGAATTCAGCAATGACAATTTAAGTGCCTGTGTTAGTGTTATCTGATTTAATGCTTAAGACTCAGTGGTGATGGGGCTGGAGAGATGGCTCAGCAGTTAAGAGCACTAACTCTTCTTCTGGAGGGCCTGAGTTCGATTCCCAGCATCCACATGGCAGCTAACAACTGTCTGTAATTCCAAGATCTGACACCCTTACACGGTTATACGTGCAGGCAAAACGCCAATTCACATAAAATAAAAATAAATATTTTTTTAAAGAAGACTCAGTGGTGTTGACAATATTATCTCCCTAACATTGGTTAATGTCAAAGCTCCCATTGCGGTCTCAGCTCCACCCCCTACACACACCCCCATCTCTACCTTGCCCTATGTTACTTAGAGACTAAATTTTTGATGGGCATGGAGATTAAGTTCACATCATACCACCAAAACCCTGCCTCATCTTAGAACCTGAATTGGATCCATTGCTGTTCCTGAAGCCCTGTCTACACCTTCCATGGGTGGGGGTGCCTGTGGAGGCCAGAAGAGGGCGTCAGATGCCCTGGATTTGAAGTGGTAGTAGTGGGCTGCTGCGATGTGCAGCCATATTAATGAGTCAGCAAAATGAAGCAGGCAGAAAACCCACACTTTGGTAGTCAACACACCCAACGCTGTTATAAATACAAATGCTTCAAAATCATCTGCCCATTCTGGTCACTAACAAGAAATTCTCAAATGCTTAGTTGAAATTTCCAGGAGGCCCCTATTAACGAGATTGTCTGCATTCATGTGGGGGGTATCTGGAGGATACCAGTGGTGGGTGATCCTTTCTCCTTTGAGTGGGGATGATTGCTCAATCAGTCCAGCTACAGGTTACTTTGAAGGCTGTATGCAAGCCTTTGTCTGTGGTTGGGCTAGACATAGTTAGGAGACGGTACATGGCACAGTCATGTCCCTTATCCAAGTGCGTCCAGTGTGAGTACAGTTACCAATGAGTGGGAAGGAAATAACAGCAGCTGTGGAACAGGTCACAGACACTTCCACACAAGCACCCTACCAGGGTGCCAGGGTGAGTCTGAAGGAGAGCTGCATTGAGGATCTGAAGATACTTCTAGAAATAAAAGCTCAGACTGAAAAGCACAATTGTGAGTCAGGAAAAAACCTGAAGTCTTAGCTCATTTACTAAAACACTACATTGATTTAAGAAATAGATTAGAGGGCTGGAGAGGTAGCTCAGAGGTTAAGAGCACTGACTGTTCTTCCAGACATTCTGAGTTCAGTTCCCAGCAACCACATGGTGGCTCACAACCATCTATGATGACATCTGGTGCCCTCTTCTGTATACTGTATACATAATAAATAAATAATAAAAAAAGAAATTGATTAGATCACAGAATAACATGAATGCAACTGAAAATGTTAACATACACCCTTTGTTTTTTTCTTAATTGGGAAGAAAATTCAAATGACTAGTGAAAGAAATTATAAACCATAGCTAAATTTGATTCCTGTATGTTTGATCTACAAACCTACTTCTTCCTTCTTTCTCTAAAAATTCCCCCATTCATTTTTTTTTCTTTTTCTATTTTCTAGATAGGGTTGTTCTCACTCACATAGACACACCTGCCTCTGCCTCTTGAGTGCTGGGATTAAAGGTACACACACACACACACACACACACACACATATACACACCACCACTCCGCTAGTGCCTGATTCTTAACATACTATTTCTGCTTAAGATATTTTCCCACAATTTCTATCTTTAATGCCTGCTAAATTAACTAATACATATAGCTCTCACACACATACATACATACATGACCAGCAATTTCTCTGGCAGGGAGCCGGGTAGGTGGGTGGGTGGCATGTCTGTTGTCATTCTGGATTTCCCCACCGGTGTGGCCCCACAGAGCTTGGAACAGCCAACTTGGAAAGTCCCTGCTGTCTATAACATCCTGCTCTTTTCCTGCTGGAGTCTGTACTCTTTGACCTCCCCTCAGGGTTAAAGCAGAGCAAACACTCTCCTGGGTGGCTGTGGAGAATGCCATGGAAGGATCTCTTGCTCTACCCCAGCTGGGGACTCAACCCAGGCAGGATCTTAGGCTGACCTATATCTCCAGTCTCAGGAATCCCTTTCAATGATGGAAGAAGCATTTGGAAAGACTGTTCTTTTACTAAGAGCCAAGTGCCAGCCAGGGAATAGATCAGCTGCAGTCACAGAGATTCTGTAATCATCCCCGTGATGTTTATGCACGGCTCTGATTATAGTTAGTAAGATTAAACAGAGAGTAGGTTTATTAAGTCTTAAGCGGTGTTATTGGAGATGGCTCCGTAGTTAAGATCATTTGTGACCCACACCAAGGCTCACAGCTGTCTGCAACTCCACCTCCAAGAAATCAAATTCCCTCTTCTGGCCTCCCCAAAGAACACATCCATATGACATGCATACTCAGAGACACATAAACATAAAAATATTATACAATTTTTAGAAAACTTTTAATTAACAGTAGGCTATGTGGAATAGTACCATGGTCCTATTATCCTAAAGGGAGAAAAACAGGAGTGTGGGTTTGATGTGGTACGTGCGTCCACGCTTCTACACTTGTAGAAGATGTGAATGGACGGTCAAGGGCTTGCCTGATTATATGACATCAGTTCCAAGTCCAGCACTGCAAAGGGGAGGGACAATTTAATCTTGTTGACGTCACTATTGGCTAACTGATGCGGGCAATGAAAAGCTTTTTCCCAGAAAGAGTTCAGAAGAGGGATTGGATAGCCTGTTGCTGGCTTCCCAGGATCCTCAGCCATAACCAGACAGGCTGACCATAGGGAATCCTTGCACAATTCTTCTAGAGCATCAAGCACCTAGTGTAGAGCTTCCAGGGGAAAATATTCTGTTGCACCATTAGAACAAAGGTAGATGCAAAAACTGCTTGTTTTTTTTAACTAATCAGTTTACTTTTTTTTTTTTTTTTAGCTGTAATAACAACACCCTCTACCCCCACATGTGGGCTCACATTCACTGGCTCATGTGTTTAAAAATAATACTGGGAGTTAGGGAAACTATGAAAGAAAATGGGTTGAGAAGCCCATTGCTGACACATTCCTTTAATTCCCTTAAGACAAAGTAAACTAAAAGAAATCAAAGTATTTGTTTAGATTCATCAATATTTCAAAATGGTCTTTTGGGGGAGATTGATCTAGTCCTCGAGGTTTTTTGTGTGTTAGGGTGTTTGATTTTTAATGCTAAGAGCTTTCCAATGGTATCTTAATAGTTTCTTTAGATTCTTACATAAACACAACAATGCCAGAGCATGGAGTTTTGTCTTCTCTCTAAACGTATAACTTTAAACTCAAAAATAAACTTGGCTTTCAAGTTGGATGGTAATGATGGCAGATGAAAATTACTTATGTGTACTGTTACGTGAACTGATCGGTGAATTCTGAAAACCTACAGGCTTGGATGTATTCATCACACATGTTTTCAGGCAGGGGATTCACTGGGTTTTAGGATTCCACGTGGATCAGAATCAGGACAGTTGAGATTGGACAGTTGTTTTGTCAGTGTTCTCTGTGGTGCTCATGTTATCACTGAAGCGCTGGAGAACTCTGGGGGCTTTGGCAGCCCCGGGAATACCTGTATTTTATTCCTCCGCCATCTTGATTTATATGTACTATCTGGTAGCTAAATATGATCCCAAGCACAATAAACATATTTGTTGCTTTTAAATCCTAAACCCTTTTCTATTTCGAATAGGCAACATCAGCCTCTTAGTTCTCTGAGGCTTAATCGCTTGCCTGGGATGGAGCATGTAACTAGCATACCATTACCATCCTAATGCTTACTCCTGCATCCTGGATGACTTGAAGAATATTACAGAACACACTGCAGCGACCTCTATGCTCATTTTAGAATGGTTGTTTTCCTCTCATAAAAAGATTAAACCTCTATTCATACGTTTTGCAGAATTCTGTGCTTTCATTTAGAGGACAATAATATAAATATGACATAGCATATTTATGACAACCATATTTATAAAATATGGATACTTATAATTCTCTATCTAAGTTGATTTTTCTCATTCAGTCTGGAAAAAAAAATAGTAGCGCACAACCCTCTCCCATTGGTGAGTGTCTCACAAAGTATGCTCTTGAAGCGTGCAGCTCTTGACTTGATGTACGCAGTAATGAAAGCTTGCTATTGATTTTTCTGTAGCTGCTTGTAACTATTATAGTTGATACATCAATAGAAAAGGAAAGCACAATGTTTCAGGGAGGCAGAAAATCACAGAATACATGGGGCCCTGGCAGTAAATCATGGCATAATCCCAAGAATTGATAGATGGTTCCTGCTAACTTGAATCCCAGGGCTTTCTCTGAAAAGACTGTCCTATTATCGCCCCATACTTCCAAACCAGAGCGACTGCCCAGAATGGCGCAAAAGGATGCAAGACAATGTTTCATCTACTGAAGCCTTTTCTTTTTCTCAGGGGGTGGGGTGGGCTGAGTGGGAACTTGGCTGCTAGTGAGCAATCATGGGGCCATTTTCCTCTCTCAGTTCCTAGAACTGAGACGCTGTCCACTAATTCCTCCAAGAAAGCTCAGAGGTTAATTTCTAAGAATAGCTAACAACGGAGAACAAGCAAGAAAACAAACAGAGCTTTGCTTCATCCCTAATTCTCAAGGGAGGTGGGTATAACGGAACCCAGAACGGAAAGGTTGTACATTCTCAGCTTCAGCCATCAAAAAAGGTATCAAGTACAGCATCTCTTAATGTTATTAAAGACAGGTGGGGAATGAGGAAGGCCTGTATTTTCTGAGCAAGTCTTACTAGCTAAGGCATCCAAACTGGTGTGATCCTCTCTCCCACCTCCCACTGAGCTCCTTCTGTTCTTTTTAAAGCTACCCCCTCCCCCCTTTGCCATTTATGCACATGGGCTTATTGTTAAACATTCATTCAGACCTACGTGGTAGTGTTAATGGTTAAGCTATCTTAAAACCAGTCCATTCATTACTGGGGTTCTGAGCCACCCCTCCCCAACATCACATGTATTAATTATTTATCAAGGAGTCATATTTTTAAGTGGTGCTGATGACCATCTGAAGAGTTTGACTGTGATAGCATGGGTCATTAAAAATGGATGATCCTCAGTGGACTCTAAGACTTGCCTGTCTCTATACCAGGTTTGCCATAAAAACAAAATGGGGGTGGTCTCCCCATGAACATTGCAACTGTTTCCTCGACACGGCATCTACCAAGGGAGGCAGGAGAGGGTTTGGTGTGGTATGCTTCAACTTGGCTTAAGTTGTCATCAGTCTCGAGATTGAATGAAATAAAAATTGGTGGTGGTGGGAGGGGCTATTAACTGCCTACTATGGCTTCTAGTCAATCACTGGTCATTTATCCACCTACTCAACCACTCGGCCATCTACAGGATGTGTGAATCCTATGACATGCTCAGTTTTGTCATTATAGACTTCAGGCAAGTGACAGAAACATTCATACAAGAACTTTGATACGGTACTCACTATACGATGCTAAATGGGTGGGGGAGGGAAACTCCTTGGGAGTCAAGTAGATACCTGGGGAGAATCACCATGTAATGGCCCTAAGTGATGGATGGCCAGGAGCTCATAATGTGGAAATATAGACTCAGTCTTCATAGGCAAGGGCATTAGTACCCCAAGCCGCATGATCATTGCTGTGCTAAGCCATGCAGGGCAGCTCTTGGGTGTATGCTCTTGGCAATGACTGTGAGAGCTGCCAGGATGCTGCACTTAGGGACCACTCTTCCCTCTCCCTCTACTTTGGTGTGTGTTGAAGGCGAACACACAGGTGACAACAGCTGTGACCACAGATCAATGGCTGACGGACATATTTATTGGGTTACAACATAGTAATAAAAAGGTTCTTTTTATCTACTATTATATTTTAAATTTTTATATATTATTTATAATATAAGAGCCATACCACAGTCAGAGGACCCACAAACCAATTCTGAAGCTACCACTCATCACTGGTCTTTGGTTCTGCAGGGGATGGGAATGTAGAACGCCCTAACAGACCATCCATGGCTGCATCCATCTTCTTCCTCTATAAAAGCTCCTGCTAACGGCTGGAACCATAACACTAAGAAGTGCAGCTAGAGAACAGATGAGGAAGGAAAGAACAGAAGATGCCAGAAGACGCAGACCCCATCACTGTACACCCAGAGATCAATTTTCACTTCATTTTTGTAGATTATTCTGAGCCAATGAAATATATACAAAGGAAAGTCATCCGCAAGGAAAAATGCCTTAATAAACTTCAGTTTATCAGGAAGACTTAGCTTTGTTTGTTTTTGACTGAGAACCTACCAAGTAGCAAAGGGGAACATGGAGCAAGCTCTAAATCCTCCTGCCTCAACATCTTGAATACTGGCATCTCAGAGTCACCATGCTTGACTTGTGTTTTTTAAAACATGTCCTCCCTTTGAGCTTGCAATTCTCATTTCGATTCAGAAATCCCTGCCATGCACCCCCATTTATTCTTTACAGTAGCCTTTCTTGAGTGTCTTTTCTCTTTGACTAATGTGACTATTAACTACTAGTTACCCAATTTTGGTTTCGGATTAAATTTGGATCAAATCCATAGTTAATTGTCACTCAGACCCACTCAGCATGTAATAGCTGCTTTACTGACTTACTACAGTTTTAAAAGTGGAAACTTTGTGGTTTTTTTTTTTTTGCCATTATAAGCTTGCTTTAGAACAAGAAATCTTCTTAATATAATTATAAGCTTTTATTGTTAATTCTCTGTGTTTGTGTCTGTCTTTGTATGTCTGTGAGTGTGTACATGTGGCTACCTTGTACCCTGGGGGCCAGAGGAAAAGATATGTTGTGATCTGTATAATGTGGGTGCTGGAAACAGAACACAGGTCCTCTGCAAAAGCAGTCCAATCTTCTTAACCACTGAGCCATCTCTCCAGCTCCAAGCAATTTGCAAATAAATTTTTCAGGGAGTGAGAATATTCTTAGAGGTTTGTTGAGTGATTTTGATCCAATAGCAGCTGGCCCCTAGTCCAGCAATTAAGCTCTCCAGAGACCTGGAGTGGCCCCCTTTGGGATTTCCACATGATATCATTTAACATGTATTTCCAATTTAATTTTGTTTCATACTTCATGACCACAAATACTTTCCTGTTAACTGAAAAGATTTTAAACATATCAGAGGTTGTCTGAGAAGGCCATAAACTCACTAAGCCAGAGGTAAAGAATCGTGTGAGGATGATGGCTTTTTATGCAGGATGTTAAAATCACAGCTGTTATCCCAGTGGGAAAAATCGAAAAACCAACAGATCTGTGGTGCCTCCTCAGCCAGATTCCTACAGTGGTGGTCACAGAGCGAGCAGCGGACTCCACTTGGAGTGTTAAATACAGGTTAGATTCACTTACGGGAATCTTTATGAACCAATGCAAAATGTAATGATAGCGTCCTAGCTGCAGGTATAGCAGTGATAGAATGTTTGCCAGCATACACAGGGCCCTAGGCTGCATTCCCACAGTGTGTGTGTGTGTAAGTAAACATCTGCTGGCTGACATTTAGTAAATTTGTTATTAATCTTTTATCTTGTATGTGGTGGTTTTTCATATTTAGCAATCACTTGATTTATTTTGCACTTTACTTTGTATATACACGCACACATGTCTGTATGGTGTATGTGGTTGTAAACACTGCGTGTGGAGGTCGGAGGACAATATACAGGAGCTGGTCCTTCATCATGTGAACTCATGTCACCAGCACTGGCAACAAGGATCCTCACTAGATGAGACATCTTAATCAGCAACACATGTTCATAACTGAACATTTTGAAAAACAAAGTTGCAATTGGAAATGAAGCTCTGATAACAATGAATAATTATTCAGTATAGTCTGTATAATTATCCTATAAATGTATCTGTTTTGAAGGTTAAAATTCTCTTATGCCTTCTCTGAAAGCAGAGAAGACATCTGTGTGGCAATTGGAGGCTCCATTTCTTCTGGTCCCCTTTACTATCTGGGCCACCCAAACTCTTAAAAAGCTACACATTAGGACTCTCATCAACAGATGCCCCACTTTTCAGAAGGGTCCTCAGATTCTGCAGACTCTTGGTTTATGTGTGAGAGGATTATGTGTTAGCACATTTGTGTGTAGTTTGGTATACTTCTCATGCAGGAGAAAGTGGACCACCTGCCTCAGTTTCCCCAGAGAAGCTATTGAAGCTCTGGACATTATCATCTCAAACATTCTGGTTTAATTATGGGCATTCTTAACTAAACCTTTCATCCTGAGGAGCAATAATTGTGGGAGTGTGAATAGTTATTCAGACACAGAATAAAGGAGAGTTCTTGAAAGGTCACAAAAATTCAGATTCTTGGGCCCCACATATTGGCATTCCCATTTAGTAGGCCCCCAGGGAAAGTCCCAGAAATGAAGACTGGATAAAGCCAGCTTGGGTAGGTTCTTGGACAATGGTCTAAGGGATTGTGGTTCTAGTTGTAGCAATGGGAATCTGCAAATCATGGGGATATGAAAGACAAAGTATCTCTACAAGGCAGAATAGAAAGCAACACCAAGGTTTAAAGACTTAGAGAAACTCCTCAGTTGTCAGGTCAGCGAGGGGCAGGCGGGAGGGGGCAGTGCCATGTGGAAAGGCAAATGGTCCATTTCACATGGCAGATAGGAAGATGACTGCCAAAGGGCAGATCAAACTTGCTCTGTAGGAACTGTATGGTGCACACAGAAATAAACGTGTTAAAAAAGCTAGTGAGACACACAAATATAGTAACTGTATGCACGCATTTGGCTGAACCAATACTACTTTTCTCATTTATATAACCAAACAAGACATTTTGCTGGGTAAAATGGAAGTATATAGGACCTCCTGGGTGAGTGTCTTTTCCCAGACTTCTATCAAATCTGTAACGATTTCAAAGTTGAAAGTGGAGAAGAGACTGAATGAATGAAGTACAACCACACAGTGCTTCCGGAGAAGCCAAGAGCCGCAGAAGCACAGGAAATCCCACCACACCACCTAAGCATGTGAAACTAAGCAGATGGGGGATCGGCGATGTTAATTTCTAAAGGATGATAGATAGATACAACTTTTGGTAGGTCAGACAAAGAAGATTTTAAGAGTAGAGAATGAAAAGGAAAGTAAGAATTTGGAGGGGGGATATGATAAGGTAGAATTGATGGGAATCTGAGGTAACAAACTGGGAGATATTATTTAAAAAAAAAACTACTGTATTCATGTACAAAATCTCTAAATAAATACTATGTAGGGCTGGAGAGATGGCCCAACCATCATATAAGAATATGAATCTGTTCCCAGTACCCATATCAGGTAACTTTTAACTTCCTATAAATGTGGCTGCATGGGATCCTATTCTCTGTCCTCCACAGGCATGGGCTCTCATATGCTACTCACCCTACATATCTTTTAAAAAATTATATAAAATTATTTGTACGACAGGAAGAGTTATAAAAAAGCATCAAAATGGCCAGAATGATGAAAGTGAATAAAACTTGGTATTTGACAAATATACTGTATTACATAAGTCAATTTCCAAAAATTAATTAAATACCACATGACAAAGGAAATCTCCATGACATGCAGCTCATAGTTTAAAATCCAAAATTAATAACAACCAAACTCACATTTGTTTGAGAATTTGAAAGTTCATGGCTAGAGAAGCCACTGATTTTTAAAACCACAAAAAAAAGTATCTTGAGGTAGCTATAGAACCACAAAAGGGGTCCACTCTCAGGCTGTACAGCACACAGGGCTGTGACATGGACTCTCATGTGAGTGGCACCCCCTAGAGTTCTAAAGATTGACAAGCATGATCTTCTAGACTCCCTGAAAGCCATGGTCACTAAAGGTAACCCTGATTCTTTCCAGAAAAATATAAATGTATTGCTAAAAACAGATGAAAAGGATGCTCAGCTCAAGAAGCCTGAGTGATAACAAACTTTTAAAGAAGGGGATCTCTAATAAAAAAGAAAAAAATAAAAATATATCTGAGCATATCAAAGGTCAACAATGCATTTTTCTTTCCTTCTAATGTAAACAAAATTTTTCAGAGTAATTTCTGAAACTTCAGAATAAGAGGTAGAATTGTTATCATAGCTCATAATTACCCTTATCTAGTCAACAAAGTCATGTAAGTAATACGGGGAAAAACTCAGAGTAAAATACAAAAAAATGTCATTTCATATAAAAGGGAATCTGAATTTATTAGACATGTATTTACTTAGATATTAGCACATGGATATTCCTAATGAAAAGATGTCAAGGAAAAGGATTGCACTGTAATAACAAACTACGTAAAGTAGCTAGAAAAATAATAGACAATGCAGAGTGTATCTGTGGAGAAAATGACACTCTTGAAAGCTATGAACACACCCCCACCAACTGAAGAAAAGGTAAACCATGTTCATGAATGAGAGGGACTCAGCTCTGTGACGTAAAAACTTCCCCCAAATCAATCTTTCAATATAACTCAACTCAAGCCAAAACCCTACCTTGGTTGTTTGTTGAATAACAACCCAAACCAACAACTTATTTGCAACAGCAAAAGTCCAAAAACAATTAAGACTATTTTACAGATAAGACCAATTAATGATTATCAGGATTCACAGGAGCTGGGCATGGTGGTGCACACCTTTAATTCCAGCACAGAGGAAGTAGAATCAGATGGATCTCTGTGAGTTTGAGCCTAGCATGGTCTATATAGTAAGTTTCAGAACAACAAAGGCTATGTAGAGAGACTGTGTCTCATAAAAAGAAAAAGAAGAAAAGGTTGTAGGATTTCTATAAGAAGAATTAAAACAGATGATCTCTGCTTTGAAGTAACCAAAAAGGTCAATGACAGAAGATTAGAAAAAAGCTCAGAATGAGATACAGATATGTTTATGTACATATATTTATCAGGACAATTAACTACATATAAAAAAAACTCATGCACTATACACAAAAATAATAAAGTCTGAGGATTTTAACGGTCTAAATATCAAGATATTTATTTTCATTTTAAGAACTATGGAGTTCATTCATATCACTCCAAAGTAAACTATGGAAAATCCATTTCAAATAATAAGGCAATGCTTACCTATGTGGCTATTAATTAATTAGAAGATATTAAGGAAAAGAATCATATTGTAATAAGGAAATAAATATACACTTACATACAAACACATTTTAAAAGTTGAGCTGGAGAGATAGCTCAGTGGTTAAGAGCACTGACTGTTCTTCCAGAGGACCTAAGTTCGATTCCCAGCATCCATGTGGCAGCTAACAACTGTCTGTAATTCCAAGATCTGACACCCTTACACAGTTATACATGCAGGCAAAACACCAATTTGCATAAAATAAAAATTAAATATTTTGAAAAATATCTATCTATTTATCTATCTATCTATCCATCTATCTATCTATTTATTATGTATACAGTATAGAGAAGAGGGCACTAGATGTCATCATAGATGGTTGTGAGCCACCATGTGGTTGCTGGGAATTGAACTCAGGATCTCTAGAAGAACAGTTAGCACTCTTAACCTCTGAGCCATCATCTCTCCAGCCCCCCAAAATAAATATTTTTTTTTTAAAAAAAAGTTGAGTGGAATCACATATAAAGTGCAAACACTAAAATCACACAGGAAAAACAGATGACTAAGGCTGCTTCTGTCAAAGAAAAATAATCCACACAGAGAAGAAGAGGGAGGACCCTGTGACTGATTAAGGAAAGTATCTCCCGGCGAGCTAATTGACAAGAGCCTGGGCAACTTAAGGAACTAGGCAGGATGTTTAAAGCCATTTATAGTCACAAGTACAAATTCCAAATAATAGCAGCTTATTCTAAGGAACTATATTAAATGATGTTATGATATGCAGTAATAGAGACTCTTATTTACTCTGCATTAGAATGTCATTTGGTACAGCCAAATTTTTATAGGAGAATATGTTAGAAATTTCTAGAAATAGAAATAATTGTTCAATAATATATTAGAATAAAATATGGAGAGGAATAGTTTCTAAAATTTGTTAAATATTTATGAATTAGAGAGCAAATACTAACTTGTGGAGCTTGCCATATAATGTAATAAACCTGAATGGTGATAGCAGGTGACCCAGGTTTCTCAAGAATTTCAGAGTCTCAAATCAAAACAAAAAAATCTGGAAAATATAACCGAGAGCAATGAGGGCAAACCAAAATGTTTTTAAAATGCTAACAGCTATATTCATTTGTAAGACAAGAATAAGCTGCTGCAGCCACCTCATTAAGAGAGGAATTTCCTTGAAGTTATAATTAGAAATAATACTGTTACTGTATCCCGGGCTCCAGGTCTGCTGATAGGCGCTGCCCTGGACATAGGCCAACACATGTGGTTATTCCATTTATCTTGGAATTCCTTGTGGCCAACAACAAGAGGTTATTTTCTCTTAATTTTAGGAGAAATCATTAATTACTAAAACTTTTTCCTGGCTTTCTTTTATTTTCTGGTTCTTTGGTTTTTGATCAAGAGCGATGTTAGTTTTGACCCCCATTCATTGGGAAAGCCAGAATCCGCTGTGAATCCAGGCTAGAACATGTGATCACTGATCCTTTTGCTCACCATAATGAACTCTCAGTGTGGAAGCCTGGTTCCCAGATGCTTCTTCATATTAAAAAAAACCTCTGCACAGAGGCAGCTGCCTGCATGAACCACCCATACCTATCATCTCCAAAGTGCTTCTGGTTTTGCAGCATTGAAACTGGTGACTCCATCCCCCAGACTGAAAAAACAGAATAGCCCTCCCTGAAAGCTGCCAGGGTAAAGAAAGGCGAACTGTATGCCCATACTTGGCTTGACTTTCAAGAGAAGTCTGGAAGGATTTGATTTCTTCCAGGATCCTGACTGGTCTAGTTAGGATGAGTTACCATGGTTGTAATTGACAAGTGTGGAGATTGCCTTGTGGTTTCCATAATCAATTAGCCAGAAAACCAGCTGGGAGTTGTACAGAAAATCTGGCCTTTGGTATCTAAAGTGTGCAGAGTTCAGTTCTGGTCCTTACAACCTGGGTGATTTTTTTATGTGGTTGTTGGACTTTTCGTCTGCCTATGGATAGCATAGGAACCATGTCTTAACTTGCTGTTATGCTCAGAAGCAATGCATGCAATCTTCATTGCTCACAGACAACAGCCAGATGGGCAATCATAAATGAACAGGTCAACTAAGCAGGCATTGCTTTCTCATATGAATAGCATTCCAGGCATGATGCTAGGTGCTGAAAATACAGAATAAGCTGGTACTCCAGGGCTGTGGGACATACACACTGAACAGTCACAATAGGAAATGATCAATGGAGCACTGTCAAAGAAGCAACACAGAGCCAGAAGAAGCAATGAGTGAAGGATGATCCTTACACCCACACGGCCTACTGCATGAATGCCACTGTCTGATAAAGTCTGATGGCTAGGGAAGCTGTCATTAAGGACGACTCCTAGTGAGTGTCACTGAGTGTCACAGGTGAGAATAAATAGTTCTACCTGTGTCCCAGTTGCTCTGCTTCTAGGTGATAGGACCAAGGTCTTGGATGTCTTTGTCCATTAAATTAAGGGTTTGTTTGTTTATTGATTTAATGGTTAGCAGTGCCTCATGCACCACAGGCTGGCATTATGGAGTTGTGTCAGTGGGTCTGGCTTACACAGTCATGTTTTACTCTGTACTCCTTACGCTGCTTAGTCCCTTGAATTTGAGACTAGCTGTATGGGTAAAGGGGAAACTTTTGATGTTATTATTGGGCAGCTATTGCACACAGTATACTGATGGCACAGTGTGCTGGCTGTTTTTATTCATTTCATTTCACTTTTGCTTAAACTTTGTCCAAGAGAGAATAAAGCTAATTTTTCTAATAGGTTTTGGTTCTCAAATTATAACATTTTTTTTAACTTTATTTATTTATTTTATTTATTTATTTGCCGTGGTGTTTGCCTGGAACTGGAACTACAGACAGTTGTTAGCTGCCATGTGGGTGCTGGGAATCGAACCTGGGTCCTCTGGAAGGGCAGACGTCGCTCTTAACCACTGAGCCATCTCTCCAGACCCCTATAACAATTTCTTAACAAAAATATCTAGGACTTTATTTTCTAATAACACATGCTTCCAATGTTAAGCCTTCATGTTTTACGTGACTGACACCAGAAATTTCTATTTAATCACTAGTCTTAGAGACTATATCTATCAGTAGATCCAGAGAACTGTAGCTGTCCTAAGCAACCCAAGTGATGTAAAGAACACTTACGTTTGTGGATAACTGAAGGGCAAGATGAAGTTAAGAATTGCTGGGTCTGCTCTTCTCTGACAGTAGTTCATTCAGGTCCTGAACTAAAGCGGGAAGGGGCCTAACTAGCCATGAGTTTGGTTTGCTTGGGGGTGTATGGTAGATGGATTAATTTGGAATTTGCTTCATCTGACAAATTTCAGAATATTAAAAGTGAGAATAATGCCTCTGGTTAGTGCACAGAATCAGTTAAAGTTAGAGCTTGGGACAAAGTTGACAAGCCAGCTATGAGTGGGAGGGTTGTGGCATGCGTCTTTAATGGCAGCACTAGGGAGGCAGAAGCAGGCAAATCTGAGTTCAAGGCCAGCCTGGGGTACAGAGTGAGTTATGGGACAGACAGGGCTACAGAGAAGCTCTGTCTTAAAAAACAAAACAACAAACTATGTCTCATATTTTCCTATTCATTCTTGCCTCCAGGGTTGTAGGGGGTCTGTTTGGAATTTAACCTCGTAATAAAACACTGTCTCGGCACAAGTTTGAACTTGTAGGATCCTACTAGTAAACCAAGAGAATGCTTTGATAAATGGTTCAGAGGTGAGCCACCGATTTGCCCCTTTCTAGACCCAAGGTGCTTGGGTGGCAGGCTCACTGGTGGCTGATCTGTGATGACCCCGATGCTCTACAGAACTATGATCTATACTTCTTCCGAGAGTGAGCAGGGCAGTGGGCATAATAAAACAGGAAGAAAGGCCAGGAGCAAAGTGCTTTGCCCCTTTATTTGCCTTTCTGGTTAGGACCAAGCTGCCGTGCCAACTCTCTGAAAAATCGTCTCACTAAATAGCAGTAGTTAGCAAAACGGCAGCATTGCATTAACAACTCAAATATGCTAAATATTTTAAAGCACAATCTACTCAGAAATATGCTGAAATGAATGGTATTTGGTCAATTATATTCTTGTGCCAACAGATAACGAATGCTAATCACTTCTTCAGTGTCGGTAAATACATATTGATTAAGTTCAAACTTACAACTCCAAAATGAATTATTTCTGGTCATGGCTAAACTGCTTTGCTCACTGAGAGGAAAAAAAAAAAAAAAGCAAACAAAAACCCCACACAAAACACCTATTATACTGCATTTAATTAAAGCAAGCATCAGCTTTATGTACCATTATTTGCTTCTGCCAAATCTCTATGGTATAAATATTGAACTGTGGCATCTCCTGAATGCTAATCAATCCGTTCTGAATTTCAAATGATTACATAAATTTTAGGAAGTGCTTATTTGCTGGCATTCCCTCAGCTGCAGACACCTCTGCAGGGCGATAGTATAAAGATATGCAGGGCCATTTGACAAGTGTCTAGTGTTTGTTTTACTAAATTAGAATATCACAGATGAAAAGGTAAAAACTGAGCCTGCATATTAACTGTACAGCAAGCCCAGAAATATTTTCTTTGCTTATTTGACTTCATGAAGAACAATTTAACGGAGACATGTGGGGCAAGATGTGAGCTGAATGTATAACAGCCTCATTGGATTCTGTGGGCCAGTCATGAATGGTGGTATTTGGACCGTGTGGTAGGATTTAGGGGAAGTCTTGCTACAGCAAACAGCATGCCAGGCTGCAAAAGGGCAGCAATTTACTACAGAATAAGAAGATGAACAGATCCTTTAGCAGGTTTCACGAAACGCATAATGCATAGCTTATCTTAATCCTCAGCCAGAAACTACAGTGCATAAGTAGCTCTGTACTAGTTTTCACATCTTTGAAAACATGTGAGAGTGTATGAATTGTTTCTCTTTCCAAGTGGGTGCTGGGGAACTGAACTCCAGTCTTCAGACTTGGCAGATACGTTTACCTGCCCAGCCATTTATCTAATCACCCTTTGAACATTCTTAACATACTTAAAACCCTCAACAAAGAAACGAATGGGACTATTCTTGCTTTTTCTGGATCTGCCTTCGAGTAAATGGTCCCCTGCGCCCTGCTCCCCTTGGAGTTAAAAAGGAAATCATTCCTATTGCATTGGAACTGTGAACACAGAGCTTAATCAATAGGATCAAATTCCTACTGGAAGTGTCTTTCACTGACTTCATAAGAGTCACTCTCTTTCTGTAACCATAGGTACTTCCATCCCCAACAATGTATCTAAGATGCCTGGAGGCTGATCCCAATGCTGAGGGAAAAGTCACCAGGACACCACACCACTGTGGACCCTGCATGTCCCTCCACGGACCTTGCAACTCAAGAAAATCAGGCATGAGCACAGCCCAGGTCAGGGCAATGCCCATGACTGGCCAGTCACCAGGTGGCCTGCCAAGCTCTTTCCTCTCAGATTTACACTTCAATGTCTTGCTGACATCTGGATTTGAATTGCAGTTGAAGCCACAAGTGTGTACCTATAACTGCACAAGAGAGCCCTATTCCGGGAACGGCCAGCGACTGAGCACGTAGGATGAAGGCACTGTGGGCAGTGAAGTCTTTCTTCCCACACAAGAGCTGTTGGCAGCCTGGATGGTAGCTTCATAGTTTCCCTATTAGCGCTAAAGGGAGGAGAGTACTGCTTAAATAAGTACCACAGGGTTAGGGTTAGGGTTAGGGTTAACTGAAAGCCCAAGAAATGACAAGAACCTTTTAAAACCCATTTAATGATCCAAGGTTTATTCATCAGGAAGTCTCTGCAGTGTCTGAGGGAAGAATAGCACCAACACTGCCCATTTATAAAGTCTTCCCTTCCCAAGTGAAATATGCATCCTCAGCAGTGGCACACGCTCCCTTCTAGGAAGGTTATATGGGATTCTTTGACCCTTGCACAAAGGCCCCTCCCCCTCCCAGCGTTGCTGTGACTCAGCCCTGCAGAAAACTCTCCCAGTGTCCTTCACTGCCCCCCCACCCGCTATCAAGTGAATACATGTTGCATAGAGACAAAGATGATGTGAACCAAGCACAAGGTCTTTATCAAAATGGAAGCACTGGAGGATGAATCTCAAATAAGGTAGGAAAAAAAAATCCACACAGCGGAAACTGCACACTATAGGAAACCAGCCAAAGGCTAAATTTTAAAGGTTGTTCAGACAGTAAACACTGTGCAACTATATTTACTAATACAATCGTCATGATCAAACTCTTTGGTGTAGTTAGAAGCCTCTCTTGAAGACAAAATGCACAAGTCAGTCACCTAATGCTTATCCCCAAAGGGTTTCATCCATCTGAATAGATCTGTGGCAGAGGTAGCAATTTTATACCAAGTTGGGCACTGTTGGTCTCCAAGAAAAGTATCTCTTCTAGACCACATCTTTCAATTAATTGCCCTATTTCTATTTTGCCCCTTGGCCTCTCATTACACGTAGGCAGTGATGATGGGTTCCAATATCTCTGTTGAGGCCAAGTGTACAAAGCAGAGGAACATTCATTGGCACTGCTGGCTACTGGTTCGAGACATGACATGACCCCATGCTAAAATAGTGAGTAAATCATCTAGTTGTCATTCTTTAAACACAAGACTTGGAATGGGGTGTTCATTTAGCCTTTCCTTCCATAAAGAAGGCATTAAATTAGCTGGGTGTGATTCTCATTCCAGAACCTAGGAGGCAGAGGCAGTTGGACCTCTAAGTTTGAGGCCAGCCTGGTCTACAGAGTGAGTTCCAGGACTGCCAGGGCTACACAGAGAAACACTGCCTGTGGAAGAGAAGGCAGGAGAGAGATAAAGAAAAAAGTTGAATAAGAACAACAAAAAAACAAAAAAAGACATTAAATTATGAACTCATATGAAGCTATTCCCTACTAACATCCGTAAAGGTGCATACTAAATTTCTTGTATGGTTTGTTGTGGTATTTCATTCTACTGGTGTTACATACAATGCTGCATAGGATTTTCTTCTTAAAGAAAAAGGGACTCTTTTTAGCCTATATTTTCTTTATAATAACTATATTCACAATGTACAGACATGGCCTTACTTTCCAAAATAAAACATGCCAAATCCCTTAGGATTTCTTCAAGAGCTTGACCTTTTAGGTTATTTTTCTCCAAATCTTGTGCTTCTACTTTTTAAATTAGATTTTTAACTATTATCTCATTTCCTATTACAGTTTTCAAATGCAGAGATTGGGAGGAGAGGCAATAAATATTTATTAAAACCCCCTATCTGTCAGGTAGAGTACAAGAAACAAAACATACACTATATATGACTTTCCAGCACACTGACTGGGTAGATAAGAGGTTCAGGTTTCACCATACAGCTGCCTTTGTCTGCTGCAGACTGGGACAGTTTAAAGGAGCCAGAGCAGACAAGGTAAAAAATGGTCTGCTCTCCTTATGATGCTTTGGCCTTTATTCTTTTGGATATGCAATTTTAAAGAACTTCAACATCTCACACATAGTAAGTTTCATTTTGATCATGTCCTACCGCATGCATTTATTCTCCAATCCTGTAGAGCCTTAATATGGTGAGTACTCCTTCAAGATAAAGGCGCAGTCAGTTTTCAGAAGCATCAGGACTGGCCTGAACTGGAACAAACCACTCTATAGCAAACATGTATCTCACGTGTGACCTGTGCCCCTCCACTGATGATGCACAGAGAAGACTCTGGTAGAAGACAGGTGAAGTCAACTAAGGAACTGTAGCATGACCATGTATGTCATTCCCTGAGAAAACCAAACTCATCTTGCCGGAGGCTATTGCCTCCATAGGGATGATGCTTGGGTTGCACATTATGTATAATCAAGGACCATAGTCAAGCTTGGAAATTAGGGATGAAGCAAAGAGTAGAAATGATAAATAAAGATGGAGTTTTCTTACTTGAATGTAGGATTCCATCAGCACTAGGGAGGAACTGCAAGAGATCTCTTTCCTACTGCTTCCTAACCTGGCCTGAAAGACACTACTTGGAACAGATGTCCACATAGTACCAGTTTGCAGACATTAACATTCCTTTCAATCTTTCTGCAAGTTAGCTGTCCCAAAGAGCTGATCAATAATATCTCATAAACTTGGAGAATAGAAACTGATAGAACAAACAGTTGAATTTTCAAGACAGGCTTGTGTGATGTGCAATCTCTGTGATTAAACAATTGCTCATTACCATTACTTTGGTAAAGACTTTGAGTTTAAAACAAACTATGTCTAGTTATTCATATATTTTATCAGTAAACAGTAAACATGTAGGTCCCTACTGCATACTTGGTGATAAGCTTAAAGCCTGTATGTAAAGAAAACATTAAGAAGAATTTTAACATCACTGAGGCTTCCCTCACAGAGCCAGATGCTACTGCATGGAAGCAAATGAAAAGCAAACCCATAACATTTGTGGGCTACTTCATACATAGACAGACTTGAAGCAACAATTAGCCACTGCTCAGATCTAGCTTTTTCCTTCAAGAAAAACAATTTAGTATGAGTAAATAAATATCACAAAGACTTCTGGAACTAGCATCTGATCATAGAAGAGGGCAGTGTACAAGAAACCAGAAGAACTCAATCCAGGAGGTGAAATACAACAAAGGCTCAGCAGCATCCCGCCATCCAGTCTCCAGGCTAAGAAAATCAAGAGCCAAAGTAACATCTTAGCTAGACCATTTTGGTGACTTGCTGCACCGAGCACTTAAACCACATTAATATTCCTCATGGACTCAAGCATGGATGACGTTACTCAGGTCCTTAAAAGGCAACCAAGCTCTCTGTATTTCTGCCCGCACTTCCAGGTTGCAGACCATAGGAATCTTACTCATCTAAACTCTGTCTGAAATGATGATGAGGATGCGAGCTCTGCACCTCTGTGACATTCACTTCTGCACTGACAGCTGACAGGAAGCTTGAGACTAGATCTCACATATCTCAGGCTAATTTTGATATGTAGATGAGAATGATCTTGAATTGCTGATTCTGCCTTCCTAGTGCTGAGACCATGGGTTGGTTGGTTATTTATTTATTTATTTATTTATTTATTTATTTAAAGACAAAAACAAAAAAATCTATTTATTTATTTATTTGTTTGTTTGTTTGTTTAAAAACAAAAAAACCATAACTGGTTCATGAGGTCCTTGGGATCCAATTCAGGGCTGTGTAAATTGTCCTTGGTCAACTGATCAAAATTTAAAAAATACATAACAACTAGCAGTGACTGACCTTTAGGCTCTTGCTTAGTTCACATATAAAAACACGTTGAGAAACTTGGCATTTTTCATTTTTACTCCCTTTCTTGACCAGCTAAACCAACTTTGTTGGTGGACTCAATGAGTAGCCCTATAAACCTTTAGTCAAGTGTACTTTTTATTTTAGTCCTGTCCTTTAGTGAATGACTAGTAAGAAAGGGCTGGCTTTCTTAAGGTTCTGAAACCTGCTTTGACTAAATTTGTCATCTACTGTTCCTACAGACTTTCCTGACTAAGTTCCAAAAAATGAGGTCTCTGTGGGTCTCTGCTTTCCAACCTCTTCTTGGTTCATGTCTCTGCTCTGTCTCAGACCCCCATGAAATAGGAAAATCATTTCTTTCCATGCTGTTACCACAAAGTCACGTGAGCACAAGCTGGCCAGCCTGCTTGCACACAACAGCCCCTTCCTATGCTTCCCAGATGCCCTGAGAATGAGTCATGGCATCTCCTTTCACGCGCTGTGCTTCCTGGGAAATGTGGGATGGACCAAGGCCGACCCTGTCCTTTTCAGGCCAGGCTATTGCCTACCTCTCCTCCTTCACCACTTCCCTGGTTCCTTCAACTCATCTAGCCTCTGAACTTCAATACTGGCTACTCTTTTGGCTCAAAATGCTGTGCCTGCTTGAGATTAGATTCCAAATTTTGTCCTTGAGTCTGTCAGGGAAGGGCAGCATCATTTCTCCAGTGAGAATGAGGATGCAACCACCTCTTAACACAGCCTCTGGCCTTCGCCTACTTACTCTATGGCAAGATGGTGAGGGGCAGAGCTAGGATCTAGATGTATCTGGTTCAGGTGCGCAAGACTCAAGATTGCTGATGGTTTAAGGCAACAGACTGGCATTTGGAAGTGGCCCTGTATGATTTCTTCCTCAGTCACAGACAAAACAGCTACGTGTGTTCTAAAGTTCATTAGCTACATAACTCAATAGAGTTGTAAAAAATTGATTATGTATTGCTATCAAGGGGAAAATTAATGAAAGTTTTTCACTCATAAATTGGAAACCACCTGAATTATACTGCTAATTACACTTTTACTGCTTTTAAAAAAATGAACTCTTAACCTAAACTTATTATACCCATGATCAAAAGGCCTTATTTTCCTTTCTTCCTCAAACACTTAAATAGACAAGTTATCAGCAGGTAACTTAGGCAGGCTCTTCCTCAGAGCTGTGCGCTTCACTAGCAGCCAGGGAACAAGGAAGTGTGTGGTGGAGGCTCTCTGATAAACACAGTTGTTGAGGAGATCATTTGTAAGGGTCAAAGGTCGAAGGTACCTAACATCCACCAGCCTCCTCAGGACTGGCAGAGAATATAGTAATTTGAGAACAGTGAAGGCAAGATCAAAGCAATGAAAACCAGGGCTAGAGAGATGGCTCAGTGGTTGAGAGCATGTACTGCTCTTCCAGAGGACAACGGTTCAATTCCCCAACACCCATATGGTAGCTCACAACCATTACAACAGTGTTCCAGAGCATCTGATAAGCTCCCTAGGCATCAGGCATGTACACGGTGGACAGACATACACATAGTACATATACATACATATGCATGCATACACTTATAAATATAAGACAAAATAAATAAATATAAAAGAAAAGTCAGGAAAACTAAAGATAACTTTTTTCTGTTTTTCTTTTAGTTTATTTGAGACAGGGTTTCTCTATGTTGCCCTGGCTGTTCTGGAACTTGCTATGTAGACCAGGCTGGCCTTGACCTCACAGAGATCCTCCTTCCTCTACCTCCCAAAGTGCTGGAACTAAAGGTGTGTGCCACATACGTGGCACATATAGTCTTCACATATAGTCTCGTTCAACTCATACAAAATACTACAGGGTTGAGATCTTAGTATTCTGCCAGGTAGAAGCTGTCAATCACTGACATACACATACCTATATTTCCCCTTGAAAACACCAATATCTTGCCTTGCCATAAGCCAGAATCAGCTGTGGGGTCACAGCAAGCAGGCCTGTGTTATCTTATACTTGCTCACCCACACACTGGTCTCCCATCACAGACACAGACCTTTCCTGTTTGCTGTGGTTGGTAGAGAAACCACTTAGGGTCCACTCCTACCTAGTACTGTGAGCCTTTGAACCCTTCATCTACAAAACACTGTTGTCTTTTTACATTACACTGATATTCTTTTTGATATATTCATCACACTTGTCAAAATATGAAAAATGCTCTCTTTATTTTCAGCACTGACTACATGAGAAAAATTAAGCCTGGTCCTAAGACTTCAAGCAAACCCTTTATTAGCAACAGTTGTGTGGTGCTGTCAGGAGGAATTCTGAAAGCAAGGGGCCCAATTTGGAGGGCAGACACATCTGTTTCACTTTGTAGTTTGTTTTATTGTTTTATTTCGTCGAATATAAATTCACAACTATCTTCTAACTGAAGACTAAAGAAAAAACACATGTTGGTAAATCTGATTTCTGCCATTATTTTTGTTCAAGGGAAGTTGCCTCCCTCAGCCTTCTGCCAATGGGAATGAATGGACTTGGCAAAAAGTTTATTTAAGTTGGCTTTGTTAAGCCAACAAAATACAGAAATCAAGTAAGGGACAGGCAGAAAAATTTGTTCCTTTGAAGTCAATAAAAATCCATCTCCTTAATCCTTTTTTTATTCTAAGCAGGGGTGATTTTTCTCAACTGGCTCACTGGGAACCTTGATTTAGCTAATCTGTCTTGCTTAGTTATCTTTCTACTCCAAACTTTTGCAAAAAAAGCATCTTTCCCCTTGACAACCACTATCGTTTTTACGTGCACAGAGGCACATCTTTTTATACACACTCTCCAGGTAATACTGATGGAAATGTAAGAAGGTTTTAATTACTCCCTCATTTTAGAAGGCTAAAAGCAGTAGAAGTAAGAAGGTAGAACACGAAAAAAACAATTATTCAAATATGAATGACAGAGAGAGGGCTCTAACTCGATAAGTCATTCCTCTGTCTCCACCATGCCTGCTGTCATTGCCACCTGTCCATTTGCTCAATTGTCCATAGCACTCCAAACCCAACAGTTCCAGTTCTGCACCCCAACCCATCTGCTAAAGGGCTAAGAATGCTGTAGGAATACCTGTGAAAGCATATTCATGTCTAAAGATTTCATTACCCCAAAACAAATGCATTATTGTAATATCAAGACATTTGATTGTGGGACATTTGATTGGAGAAAAAAAAAAGCCTTTACTTACCTAAGCTGAACAGTACTAGGAACTTGAGACACACAAACTCTCGATGATCAAACTGTAGGGAACGAAGTCTCAGGACCAGCTCCTGTGAGTGACTCACGAGGTTGGTGAGTGTGACTCCCGCTTGTGAGGCTATGCTGGAGTAGTCAACCTGCAACAGAGAGAGTCACATCTGTGACAACCATCAGAAGTAGCCACACAAAGTTCCCTGAGGTTCCTAGGAATTGTGGGAAAAATCAGGTTGCCAAATAGAGCTCCACAAAGACTATGAACCAGTCTGAAGGAGGCAATTCCTCAATGGAAGTTCCATTTCTCACAGGTGACTCAAGCTGACAAAAACTTACTGGCACAGCAGGAAGAGCTTTGCTCTTGAAAGCGGAGATACTCTCTGTAAAATTATATCACAATTATTCTGACAAAAATCCCGTCATGACATTCATAGGGACTAGTTTTTATTGCCTACATTTTACAAGTACTTATTCTTGCTTTTCCTGCAGTGAAAATACTTCCATGCAAGGTAATTATTTATAATTCCGAAGTATAAATTCAAATAAAAAATATAGCCCAAAAAATGAGCCACATAAGAATTCTATATGGACACAATAATATTAACCTATATATGAGGGAAATAATGGTGGAGATACATCTTAACTGGCCTTGTGTAACATCTTAATATAATCATTGTGCACAACTGCTTGCTTGCAGATGATTTAAGTATTGAGGTGTGGTGATTATAGTTTTAGAAATAGAGCCTAACTGGGAAGCCCAAGCTAGCCTCGAACTCATCATCTTCCTGTTTTGGTCTTCCCAGTACTCTGTCTCCAAGCTCGATTCTAAAATTACTTATTAGCTTTGCTGTAACCCTTAGAAGCTGACGTGAAGCTGTTGGCTTGAGATGATTACATTAGCTTCTATCAAATCGATTACCGCCACCCCCTTGACGCATGTCCTAATTTTTATGCAGAATAATTTCTTGATCTGGAAAACAACACCAGAGCAAGTCTTATTTCCATTTTCATTTTGTAAAGTGTGCTGAGAGGCACCCATCTTTTTATTATTCATGGGGACATAAGAAGTTCAGTTTATAATAACAAGAGGTACAATAGCTGTCTTGGGTAGTCCTGGCTTTGCTCCCAAATTCAGAGTATGGGAAGATCCACTTGGTACCTGGCACTCCTAGCCTTATATTTCTGGAGAGCTCTCAAGCAACCAGACACTCTTTTAGGTGCATTTAATTTTTGCAGGAGCAGCAAATTTGTCTGGGAGGCAAGTCCTCATCTGCCACTCACCCAGAGCAGACTGTATTAAATTTTTATATTTATTGACATTTCATTACCATAATTGACTGCACTTGTTTCGCATGGAGAAGGCATGGGGCTGCCTCCTAAGCATGAGAACTAGTCCCTTGAGTAGAATTTGCAATTAAAAACAAGGCAGAATGGATTTTTTTTTTATTGTGTAAATATGATGAGTTGAATTTTCAGCTTTAACTAGAGAATACTGGGTGTAAAGAAATCTTTTTCAAGAGTAGGAAAATTGTGAGTCAGTGTAAAGACGCCCCCCCAGCCCCAAGGTGTCAATCAGCTTACAGAAATGAAAAAAGCCACCATTGATGTGCAGTCCAGGGAGGCTCCTGCTTCAAGCCCTGTGCCATCTGAATGCCCTGCACACACCCTTGGGCTGGCACCTACCCATCAATTTAAATGTCAAACATTCTAGGAGCTCCTCTAGGTTCTGTTTCAAGAATGTGTGAAAGGGTCAGTCTGCAGGAAGCTTAAACCTGCCTGGGGCAGATGAACAAGAGAACCTAGACAGAGCACAACAGGGGTGCTTGAGGCTTGAAAGTGACATCCAACCAGCATTGGCCATTCTTCTTAAAGAGGATCAGTCTACATCAAGAAAGATTTTGTTACAAAGGGTAGGTGTGACGGCACATACACTTGTAATCCTGTCACAAGTTACAGTCTATCCTAGAGGGAAGAAGCTGAGGCAGGAACTGAAGCAGAGACCTTCGAGGGAAATCTGCAAATGACTAAGCTCACTCATACAACCAAGAGCCACCTGATCAGGGCTGGCGATGCCCAGTGAGCTGGGCTCTAACGCATTAATCATTAATCAAGAAAATACCCCAGAAACTTGGCCACATGGCAATCTGAGAGGTGGATCTAGTTTTGTGTCATGTCAACACAAATTAAACTGTCACAGTTAGGGAGGAAGAGAGAAGACTGCCACATGTGTGGGGTCAGTCTGAACTAACTATACAGTGAGGTTGAGCCCGAGCTAGCCTACTCAACATGACAGAAAATCTCAACAGTCAAACAAAGGTACACGCCAGGAACTCTACTACTGGTATAACACAGGCTGAACATCCTAAATACAAAACCCAGGTAGGTATGCAAGTCTGGTGACTAGTTCCTTAAAGCTCAGCACTCATTTGAAGACAGACAGAAGAAACTGTAGCAGATTATCAAAGTGAAGACCACTCTGGGATACACAAGACCCTGACTCAAAAAGAAAGGAAGAAAGAAGGAAAAAACCCAGAAACAAAGCAAAACCCTGACACGTGAAATGCCCTCAGACCTAAAACTTTCTGAGCACCAACCGGACAATGCCAAGTGACATGGTCTGTGTTACATGAGCTCACGAAAAGGTACTAGACAAAGGTCATCTCTGTGCTATGTATATAATGTGGACATGAAACAAATAAGTTACATATATAGAACTGTGTCTATCTCTTAGAGATCTTGTAAGTCTCTGGCATTTAAAATCTGAAGCACTCTAGTCCCAAACATTTTCAAATAAAGGATATTTGGTGTATAGGGTGAGTGACAGCAGGAAGGCCCAACAATATAAGGATGGCAGAAGAAACTGGACACAAAGACAGACCACATGGGTTAAATAGCGACCCTCACAAACCAGCACAGCAGAGAGTGGACACCACTTCCATCCCTTGGTGCTATCATCAAAAATAAGGCAGCTGAGCCAGAGAAGGTATCAATCATGTCTGTGGCTATGAGAGAATCACAGTAAGAACAATACTAATGGAAGCCTGAAGCCAACTGCATACCTTGTGGGTGCTGCTTAACCCACAGGTCCATCGCAGTAAAAGTCATGGTGAAGCCCTGATTTGGAAGTCTGTATATTAAAATAAAATGCAAACACAGTCTTAATCAACTTTACTTTTAAGGTGTGGTGTGTGTGAACTTTCAACAGTTCAAGTCTGAACAGCGGAATTTCATACTTAAAAGCATAACACACCACATTAAAGGAATCTCAGATGGTTCCCAGGATTATCTGTTTAGTGAGAGGCCTTTAGTAAGATATACCTCAAGAAATCAATTGGCATCTCCACCTTTATAGCCATACATTTATTTACATGATAATTTGAAAGCTCGAACATGCTTATTAAATGGGGGCTCTGACAACATTTCTTCCAAGGATAATTTATCAAATTGCACGGCTCTGAAGGAGAAGATGATTCATTTCTGATAAACCACAGACCTGCAACTTCCTTACATTTTTATTGCAAACATAATTATATTTTCATTGTCGGATGCAGAGTTTGTGTTCAATTCAGGAGCAGCTGGCCTTGTCTTTTATATACTTAGTAAAATTAATTGATTGCTCTTACGTGTAATCTCTATGCCATTAAATTCAAGGGGGAGACGGGAGAATGTTGTAAGCCCGTGTCCCCTCTGGATAAATTTCACTCATCCTGAAGACGCACAGATAATTTAAGCTAAATTGCTTTTAGTTCTAATGTCCAAAATTTTGATGACTTGGATATTGTTAAGGTTCTTGTCATTTAATTCGATGCACAATAAATAACAGAAGGTATTATTAACTTGACAGGGGACCTTTCCCTTAGGGTGATGCTACAGTGGTTGTTAATTAGGTATAATATGCATATAGTGAAACCTGACCTCATGTCAGAACACTCTGTTATTTGATATATATAGGTATATGTACGTATGTATTTACATGTGTGCTTGTGTGTAGCTTTAAAATACTGGAATAAAAAGAACTGCCATCAACATAAGATGCTAGCTAAAGAAATGGTTTGACAGCATTGAATATTAATGATAATTATCTTTTCTTTTTGCATGAGTGTTATTTAATTTACACTTATATCAAGGCTGGATGAAAATACACAGTAGTTTAGCATGATCGTGTATACCTTTATACCAGCCTGGTCCACACAACAAGTACCAGACTGGCCAGGGCTACATAGTGAGACCCTGTATTTAAATGAGGGTGGGGAGAAAGAACACATAAATCATAACTGATATATTAAACTCTCTCAAATTAATATGAAACACCAGGAGGTGGAACACAGTGCTAGTACTCACAGCTTAGACACAGGAAGCCTCAGCTACCCCAATGGTGCCTGAGATAGCTGGACACCTCAGGATTGAGGTCGAAGCTAATCTATTTTATCTGTATTGTTTTCAGTCTTCAAGATAATCATTTCCTGGGGACACATTACTTCTGCCTTCTTTATGTTCTCCCTGTTCTCCCTGGTTTCTTCCTTTCCTTTTTTCCCTGTGGTCCTAGGCATTGAGCTCAGGGCCTCCCACATTTTTAGGCAACCACTGCCCATCAGAACCCTCCTCGTTTTGAAAACCCAATGTAGTCTTTCCTTCCTCTTCTGCTAGACAGATTCACTAGTTCATTAGAGCATTCCATCAATACAGAGGAAAGGAAAAACACTGGACCCCAGAGCAGCTGCTGCCTTGCATCCCTAGGTTGACCAGAGTGCTGCCAAAGAGGTGCGGTTCACCATACAACTGTTTCAAGGGAATAGAAATCACTGTCTAGGGTTCTTTTGGTGTCAAGATTTTGGCTTTGGTACTCATCTCAGGGTTTCGGTTACTGTGATAAAATACCATGACCACTGGGCGGTGAGGGCTTGTTTCAGTTTACATGTCCTGATCACAGTTTCCCTTCTGAAGTTCCTTCAGTGCACCTGACTGTGCTGTGGGGTTTGCCTCCAGTCCTGCACAGTGCAAAGCATATTCAAGAGCAGTTGCTGACATTTTCCAGCAGATAGCAAAGGGCCTCTCTTACCGCTACTCACAGCAGGGCGGTGTCTAATGCTTCTCCGCTCACAGCTTTGATTGCTTCCATTTATTACTCTACCAGAAATACCTTCTACCAAAATTAATAAAAAAAAAAAAGCATCTTCCTCACCCATTGTTGAGTGCCAACCATGAACTCTTCAGAAAGTCTACATGCTTTATTGGTACAGTGTGGCTTAATTTCTTCCCCAGACATCAGTATGATCTGATACAATGTATCCTGGAGCAAGACTTCTATCTCGGTGTGAAAGTTCACACCAGACAATTCAGGGGAATAGGTTACTATGTCTCCATGTCAACCTTGTTTCCAAGACTTACTTTTTTATTCTAACACTACACAACTATTTCCTGAAATTTCTATTGCAGTTTTCTCACGGAGATACCACAATAGTTCCCATCAAATGGGCAAGTCACTGACACTTGGAAGGTAGAATGACTTTCTCAAGATAGTGGAGATAGTAAGTTCTAAAAAGGGGACACAGGCTGTGATGTCAGAGATAAACATATACAGACACACTCATAAATATACAGACACATAAATACATCTGCACTCTTACTATTTACAAACCAATGTCAAGAAGTCAAAGATGCAATAACCAAAATGCAGTCTAGCTAGGCGTGTTGGTTTAGGTTTGAGATGTGAGTGGTAGGCTCAAAAGAGGAGGGAATCATGAATAAAGGTCAGGTTAGACTACATAGTCAACTGTCTCAAAAAACCATCTGTCCCTACCTTTACTAGGCTGTGGACATAATGATGAAGGAGGTAGCTCTTCCCTTTTCCTATGCAATTTAATTGATTTGTTTTCTCTCTAGAATATTGCTTGACTCTTAGACTCAAGATATCCCTCCTCTTCATCATTGCATCAATGTTCTCCATAATACTGGCATACAGGATACATTAAATTATTGTTGCTCTTCTCCTGCTTTTGATATCTAGGGATATGATTTATTGGTACAGTGCGGCTTAAGAGGGGAGTATTTATTATTCTAAGAAAAAGAACTTAGGATCTCTCCTATCCCCCTGAGCTCCTGGGTAGAACATGGACTAAAATGGAGATGACTGATTCGGAAGTCATTGATGCTAGCCAGTACTGACAGAGGAAGATGAACATAGAGTGTGGGGGAGACTAGGATTTTGTTGAGGAAGACCCTCTGCATCTGGGGCATGGCTAACTTAAAAAGTCACCCAGGTTTTAGGCTAGAGATATAATAGTTCTCATTATACATAGTCATCTTCTATTTATCACTTGGCTACTATAGTTAATGTTATAGGTGGTGCGAGCACACAAGCATGTGCTCATGTGCACTCACACACTCACATTTTTTTTTTTCCTCTCTGGGCTTGAATCTCAGGACTGCCCCCGCCCCCTTGTCTATCATTTAACCCTCTCTCCACTTCTAATTTTTCTCGTGCTCTTGGAAAGCTCATGAATTCCAGAAGACTTCCTGTGGGTCTCTTTGCTAGCCTGCTCTGTAGCCGTAGAGGCCAGGTGGGAATGTGGGGGTGTGGGGAGAATACTTCTCTTACACTGTCTGGGGTGGCAGTATTTGACAGCAAACACAACACTGTTTAGTCTGTGGCTGTGTTTGGTTTTCAAAAACCAGAGAGATGAGCTGTAATTTCTTTTCTTTTCAAACAGCGGCACCCAAGGCAAAACAAACTAGGAATAAGGAATATTCCTAAAGACTTGAGATGAAATGACATAATCTCACTTCATTAAGAAAATTATATTGAATTGATTCATGAATTGTGTCTTCTAACACAGCCTCTTGTTGGGCAAGGGTGGGGATGGTCATAGATATACCCTGCGGTCAGATTCAAAAAATGGGTAGGCTCCCTACAAAGAATGAAAAGACCTAACAAGATTTGGAAGCCCAGGAAGTTAAATAGGCTTTTGTATCTTGAAAGTTCTTCTCCCCAGAATTGCTGAGAGGATGGACCAGATAGTGATGGAGATGGTGGAATTGATCTAGTCGGCAAAAGCTCTGAAATGGTGCTTGCTTTTAATTTGATTGGGAAATGTGATTTATTAATAATACAGCAAATGGTGTGAAGACAGCCTTCTATTTTCAAATATGCACTGCTGTGGCTTCACAGCACATAAACATTTATGATGGGATGTAAAAGATCACAGTGCCTGCATGGCGGAGCTGCCCTAGCTGAACGGCACAGTGGTGCCCTGAATAGCTATCACCAAATGGACTAAAGAGTTCACAGTGTGCCATGAGTTTTTATTACCAACCAATCCATCATTTGCAGGAAACAGAGTACAAACCAGAAAAATTTACCCAAACCCTGAAAAGTTGGAATTCAGCCCACTGTCCTCTCTTTCCAGAGGTCTACACAGCAGTTTCTGCTTCCCTATGTGATGCTCAAATGCCACCTCCTCAATAAGGACTAACAACTATCCCGTTAACCTCTGTAATTCATAGGCCTCACCGAAACACATATCCATGAATATGTACTCACTCTTTTTCCTTCTGGGTCCGATTTCTTTATTATTCCTTTGCTCCAACATATCACAGGTTTGTGTGCTAAATTATAATTGTCAACATCATCCTACATCATTAAGGTTCAATATACATGAGTGCTTCACAATAGGGCCCAGCACACAGCAGGCACCCAGGAAGTATTTAGAGATTCACCAAAATACAATTCAGAAACAGGTGTGACTTCACAGCAATTTATCTTTTTTGAAAATTAGAATTCATGTTCCTTCTTCTCATAGACTTGCCTCATGCCAGCTATTTTGACTCTATGTGACATTTAAATTAGACTCTGCCACTGACATCATTGCAAAATGCAAAGATGCTGGGGTTGGGTGGATAGCGGTGAGCAATTGCCTGATGTGCAAAAGACTCTTTAGCACAATCATACTAATCATCATGGTCATCACCAAACAATAAGAATTCCCCAGTTTATACAGGAATTAATCTAGCTAGCTAACATACAGATATGGAGTGTTCATGCAGGAAGAGAAGGGAAAAAAGAAACCCAACATTCAAAATACTGACTTTAATTTAGCTGTCTGTAGCTCTGACCCTGTACAGGAATCCCCAGCCTGCAGACAGGCAACAGAGAACTGTTGATTCTGTTTCTTTCCAACATTCTAGCAGAGCAGGAACTGCGTACCAGGAGTCATCATTTCTCAATCATTTGCAGCCAATCTCTCTCTTCCAATGCATAAGAGTGCTTCTGACCTAGATACACTCCTGCCATTCTGAATGTGCTTAATAGCGATTTTTTTTGTTTTTGTTTTGGTTCTGTTTTGGTCTGGATACTCACTTGTTGACCTGTTATCAGTAAGAGTGACCCTTCCTTCCCATGTACCACTTGCCGGTAAATGTGATCAAGGATCAAGAGCTCACTCCAGGAGTTCTGAAGCAGCTTCATTTGGTCGTCAACCTGCAATTGGAAAGCAAGAGTGAGCCACCTTTTATGGATTTGCATCATATTTCCTTGCAAGAAAACCAAAAAAAAAAATTCAAGAGGAAAAAAAAGAAAATGAAAAAAGGGGGAAGTAATTAAAAATCTAGTTATGAGAAGCTTCAGTGTGAGCCCACAAGTCACACATATACCCCCTTTTCCATACATCTCTGCTTGCAACTATTCGTTGCAAAGAGTCATTGGTCTGGTTGAGATCAAAGTTCTCCACTAGGTCACTTCCTGGACATTCTGCTGCTGCCCTGTGATGCAGGATCCTGCAGGTTTGGGTCTGCAGGTCAGGTCCCCTTGGGTGCTCCAGCAAACCATAGATGGGGTAGATGTTGGGGCAGGCCAAGTCTTAACCCTAGACAGCTGTAGGGTTGGTACAACACTACCTTGAGAAAGGAACGGTGATGCCAGGAGTTGACATGTCTCTCAAGGCCAAATTTGAGATAACAAAATCTTGAATGCCATATTCTCTCGGGTCTATGAAGTGGTTGAAGACACCTATCTATTGGGTGTATTCTAACATGTTTCCAAAAAGCCTGAGTATTCTGACTGTTAGGTGGCAAATCTGAGTAACCGTAATCTGTAATCCCAATCAACCAAGAAAGTGAAGCTAACATTGTAAAAATTGTAGGATGGGAAATGGAGACAGCCCTTACAGTTCTGGGGCTGGCTCACCTGCACTTTTGCTAAGAGTGTTTGGCTCTACTGTGCTGCCCTGGCAAGGTGCAGGGCCTGCTCTCCGGTGTTAAGGCTCTCGAGAAAAAGCACACCAAGGATATTATTGCCTTTGACTCCAGTCCCTGGAACGTTTAGGCCAACCTCAACTACACAGCAGATAGAAAGCCAGTCACGGCTACTATATACAGGAGCACTAGTTTCGAAATAAAAACAACTGCCTTGTAGTAAAAGGTTGTTTATTTTTGGTTTTGTTGATATTTTTTATGATTTAAATAAATTTCCCACAAATTCTCTAAAATGCCAGTTTTTCTTTGGGTCCAGGATTGCTGGTAAGATGAAAATAGAAAAGTACTCAATCACAATGAGCATTTTATACATGTCCCATCTCGCCCTCGGGGAATTGTATTATTCAATGACAAAAACATCTCACGTCCTATCTACACATCTATGATCTAAATGTGGAGAAAAAGAAATCTGGCACCACAGATGTTTCTGACACCCCATTCCTTCCCCTTTTTTGTAATATATACCAACCAAAGCCCTGCTGTATCTAAATGCAAAATTCTCGTGACACACATATACAGAAGCAGTGCGGCCATGTTGGGGAATGCTGTAAGGAAGAGTCCTAAAAGTATCTATTGACTAGAGAGAGGAGAGAGTTTCTATCCGGTTACATTTCCACAACACAGTTCACTGCTGAGGGAGGAAGTCAGGACAGGAACCTGGAGGTAGGTAGGAGCTGATACAAAGGCCATAGAGGAGATCTGCTTATTGGATTGCTCCCTGTGGTTCACTCAGCCTCCTTTCTATAGCATCCCAAGACCACCAGCCTGGCATAAGGAATCACATAAGGAATGGGCCCTCCCCAATCACTGATTAAGGAAGTGCCCTAGACTCTAGAGCCTACAGGCATAAAGGTTCCCTTATCTCAGGCTGACATGGTAACTACCCAGCACAAGGGGTTTTGTGTGTGTGAGTGTGTGTGTGTTAGTTTAGCTTTTGACCCACAAAACAGATTTTTGAAGTTAACAAAATTGGTACCACTCTGATCAATGTTTAGATGGTACAATGAGGTCTCGGGGTCTCTTCTTCCTTCTTCCCCAAATCTAGGCTGTCTCCTGATTGGATCAAAAGGTATGACAAGTCTCTAAATAAAACCTGAGCTGAACCTGGGTTCTATTTTCAGTATTTCCATAACTTCCAGATCCCAGTTGCATAGATTGAAGCTAACTCTGAGCGGAGTGATGGGCAAAAGTCTTCCATCAGAAGCAAGAGATGCCACTAAGAATTCCATTTGTGTTTTCAGGATTAGGACTTGAATCCAGGACCCTAAGCAAATGCAAACCTAAGCAAACTAAGTGGAAACAAGTGTGGGCCTCGGGACAAAAAGAGAGTTGCTGCTTTTGTGGAAATTACTTGCTTTGGCCCAATCCTTTTGCTTCTTTAGAGGGCTGTGTGGCTCTGTGAGGGTTTGGGTGGGAGTACAGGGTGGGGCGTCGGTGCAGTGGCTAGGTACTTTATCCTTTGCCAAGGGTTGACTGCAGGTGAGGTGCTGTGTTCTGATGAGCCAGCAACAGGCATGTCATTGCACCCAGAGCAGACTACAGTTTTCTCTCTTGGATGCTGAGGGTTATGATTTCAGAGCAAAGTGCAGGCTGCTCCTCTTGGGCTTTATTGCACCTTCAAATGCTATCAGCATCTCATTTCAAATTTATCAGTCTACAATGGTAATTTGCCACCATTTATTATTTTTTAAAAAATGTGATATGAATTTTTAGTTATTTATTGAGCACTCTTTTCGGGGAAGCCCCAAAACTGTACTTTGAGATCACCCTTTTCCACAATGACCACATAGGAGAACATTGTACAAAACTTCCAGGCAGACCATCAAAGTCCATGTATATGTACAAATGGGGGATTTGGGCCTCTGCCTTAAGAGGCTAGTTAAACAGCAAGAAAATTTATTGAGACAGAGCATGCCTTTAATCCTAGCACTTGGGAAGTAGAGGCAGGTAGATCTGTGAGTTCAAGCCCAGCCTGGTGTGAGTTCCAGGTCAGACAGAGCTACATAGTGAGATCCTGTACCACTCTCCCAAAATTCACAGAAACCATATCTGGTGGTCCAGAACCTCTGGCCTTTCTGAGCTTCTGAATTCCTGTAAACATGCCTACACACAGACATATTATTCATAGACATAATTAAAAATGATAAAAACAAATCTTTTAAATAATGAAAGAGTAAAGGGGACCATGAGGGCAATGGAGGAAGGTGAGCACCCCATTGTTCCCATCTGATGATCACCTATTTTTTCATGTATAACATAAACACATGGTCACTATATCAGAGACTGCCATACTCACTGCAGTCACTGTGGACATGGTCACTGTAACAGAGCCTGCCATAGTCACTGTAGCACAGAACTCTGACCTTCTCTGATCCTGTGGAATGTTGAGGGTGCATGCTCACATCTTCTCAGCCCCAGACACCGACCTGGGCTGGGTTCAGGTGAGGTTGTGTGTTGGGACCAACCCCAGTCCTCTGACCCGAGGTCCCCAACCCCACCCTCTTTTGAAATTGATGGAATAGATATCTACTTACACAATCAAAGTCATTTTGATTTTCTTTTTGTTTTAAATGCTGAACTGACATTATTTATTCTCTGTATCCAATGAGAATCTCCTATAACTTGTCTGTTTCACACTGAATCCTAAATGTTTATTGGTCTTTCTCTAAGAGACACACACGACACTCTTTAAATGAAAAAACAAACTCCTGAATCTCTCTGCCTCCATGGTTCTTCACTGTTCCTGTGTGTATTTCAGGTAGCCTGTCTGTGGGGCAAGAGGTAAGCGAGTGTCTCCTTTGTCCTTTGTAAAAGAAATGACAATTTTTGCATACAGTGACCAGCTGCCCCTTCTCACACTTGATAACGATTTCCAGATTGACTATAATTTCAAAAGCTCTTCTGAGCAATTAAGCCTTTGTGTGAACACCCTCGTCCAAACACCAAAGAGGTGTTTGAACAACTTTTATACCAATATTCTGTTGCATTATTTTCCATAATTGATTCTGTAATATTTATGAACTCTTGAAATTGGTGATAGTACAGCTTCATGCTTGTCTGGATGTTATTGCCTTCATGAGCACAGTGGATAACATGGGTTAGATAACAAGTGCGGGTAGTGTGTGTATGTGTGTGTGTGTATTTGTTTTAAGAAGATCTAAAGAGAAATTATATATATTTAATTTGTGTGTGTGTGTATTTGTTTTAAGAAGATCTAAAGAGATGAATGCCAGAAGGTAAAACTTACTTTTTAAAAAAGATTTGTTTATTATGTATACAGTGTTCTGTCTGCATATATGCCTACATGCCAGAGAGGGGCACTAGATTTCATTACAAATGATTGTGAACCACCATTCAGTTGCTGGGAATTAAACTCAGGACCTCTGGAAGATGAGGCAGTGCTCTTAACCTCTAAGCCATCTCTCCAGCTTCTAGCATTAATTCTGTAATGTTTAGGGTGGCATTTGGGGAGCCCAGGAGGAGAGCAACTGCTATCAGTCCCATTCCAGAGCAAACAGCACCCCTATGAGCCTAGGTTATCTGCTGTAGTAAAAGCAAGGGCTTATCTCAGAAGCCAGTTACTCATCAGAGAAACTATTTCTATTGATATTACAGATGAGGGTGTAAAGGAACACAAGTCTCATACTGTTTCAAAGACCTGCTTCCCACACCCCAGCCTGTTAATCATTACAAGTGTGAGCATTCTCGTGCTGAGAGATGCACTGGAAATCAACCAAGAACAATGTCTAACTCTTTCTCAACTCCACATTCAAGTTACCAAGCCATTTTGTTCCCCACCCACCCCCTTTAACTCTGACAGATGAGAGACTGGCTGGACTGACACTTCACTTTCTCTCTTGCTGAGAGTTTGTTTAAGTGTGGTTTTTAATCCAGTCCTACCCTTTCCCACACTCTTCCCACCTCTCTACCCAATCTAGTTCATGTTACCTTTTGTATTCTCTTTTTAATTATAAGCAAATATATAAATGGATGTATCTACACAACAACAAAGCACAGAAAACCAGAGTTTGCTTTGTCCTGGCTTCTAGTCCTGGCTCTGGAGCATGGTTGACATGATCAATCAATTGGAGAAAACTAATGTTTCCTCTACAGGCAGGTATTTCTCTATGTAGCCCTGGCTGTCCTGAAACTCAGTGTGTAGAACAAGCTGGCCTTGAACTCAGAGATCTGCCCACCTCTGCCACCTGAATAAAGATATGTGACACCATGCTCAGCACCTGTAGAACTTTTAACTAAATCTCTACTCCCCTTATATACTTTTGTTATAATAACTCCTGAAGCCAAACATAGCTTAAAAGTGAAAGAGGAAAAACAGAAAACAGGACTGATGAACTAGCCCAGTGGGTTGCAGTGTGATGCCAAGCATGATGACCTGAGATTAACCCCTGGGACCCACGGGGCTGAAAGACAGAGCAGGCCAGCCAATGTCCTCTGACCTTTATCCACAAATCATTCCCTTCAAAACAAATAAATAAATGTAAATGCATACATATACCTACACCACTAGGCAGGCAGCCATGCACTATTTAAACATTCTTCAGCATCATTAAAAACAATGCCCAAATCTCTGAAGGTGGATCACCATTTCATTTTGCATCTATAGTGACATTTATACACATATATTCAAAAGCAACGAAAAAAAAAACCCAAACCATATAAAAGTTTCAACAAGAACCTACTTCAGGTGAGACAGATACATGGCTACCTTAACTGTTTAGTTTTAAAGAACACAGATGCCTATCTGAAACACATATAGTAAAATGCTACAAAGTCCAAGAAAAAAATAATTAAGCAAGCACTTTATCTTAATTCCCCCTTTTATTCAAGTCACTACCAAGATACTGAGGATTGAGACAGTGGGCACATGCCTCTCTCTTGCTGAATCCATCATATAGGTGGACATTAGAATCATCTTGTGTGGCATATTGATTATCTGGACTTGAACTTCTTCCAAATTCCTCAGACCCTGCTCCAAGTTGCTTCAGCATGCCAGAGCCTGTGGACAGGTGCACACTGAGACAATTATCAGTATATGGGCTGATCTCCCAGCCAGAATGGCAGCAGTGGTCAGCAGCTAATGAGATCTGCCTGTGACCGTGGCAATTGGCTCTCTTCCTATGGATGTGCCACCTTGGAGGTGGGTCCAGTAATGACAGAGGGAAATCTGGTAAATCTTCGTCCTGTCCCATGTCACTGTGGTTCCCTAAGGAGCATCATCTGCTAGTTGCTGTCATCTCCCTGTGGTTGTACTGGGCTATAGCAACCAATAGGAGTCAAGGGGTCAAATTCTGGGCCAACCTTTCATTCTGGCTGCTTTCTGAAGCCTAACAAAAGGGCTTTATGGACAGTGTTAACATTCTTTTTGGGTGTTAGATATTTGATTTAGAGGCTCAAGCATGCTATACAAGCTTTCTACCAATGAGCTATACTTTTAATCATTTTGGTGATTGATTGATTGATTGATTGATTGCCATGGGGCCTAAATTCCCAGGCATTCCTGAACTCACTCTGTTCATATGGCCATTGAACCTAGGATTCCCCTGCATTAGTTTTCCAATAAGGAGGGATTAGACCTGTGTAAGATCACACATTAAAAAAATAAGTAAATAAAACAAAGCTTTATATCCATAAACTCCTTTGATCCCCACACCACTTGGTGAGGCACACTGAACACGATCCCTATGTTGCTCATGGGGAAACCAAAGCACAAAAGAAGATCCCGTGTTTGAAAAGTTCATGATTTTAGTGACCAGGAATATTAACAGTATCACCTCTCCCAAGAATCCTCCCAAGTTCCCTGAGAAGCCATTTAACAGGCTGCCACCTTCTAAAGTCCTTCCTGACCCGCTTCATCCCTGCTGGCTATGTCTATAATCTTCTCTTGTAACAAGTTCACCTATAGATGGAGATTTTACCAAAGTCTTAAACTAGGAATTGAAAACAATTGGCAAACTTGGAAAACTGAAAAACAATTGAAAAAATTGGAAGGCTTAACAAATTAAAATATGGACAATAATTCTTCTTAGAACAGAGTCAATAAACAAAACTCTCTTGTCTACAGCAATACCATAACCTGGAATAATGGAAGAGGGTAGGTTCCTCGTTCTCTCCTGTTGGCCCAACAGTAGTGGTGGGGTGGAGAGTGAAGAAGACAACATTGGAGACAATTGTTTGTGGACAGGAAACTGACAAACATCCAGAGCCACTTGGTGTGTTATATACCACAGTCCTGGACCTCAGAATTCCCTAAGGAAGTGCAGTGAATGGCCAGCACTACACATTCACAATCACGAAGAGTCCACAGCAAGCTCACCAGTCCTCTAGAAAGGAGGGAAATAGAGGGTCTTTGCCAACTCTCTGAGTGAGCTTCTTCAATCAGAAATGGTTAACTTGCCTATAATCCTGCGCATCCAAGAATTGGATAACTATACGGAGAGTCTAATGCCTTGTTTCCCAAAGCACTGCTGCTCCCAAAGGGAGGAATGTGAAATGCTAAGAGTAATGGATGGAGTTTACAGATAATGCTACACAGAGTGTAAATATTAAATATTGCTATTCAGAAACACATATTCAAGTCAGTTGTTACAGGTGAATGCCTGTACTTCTGGCTCTCTAGAGGCATAGTCTCAAGTTCAGCTTGGGCTGCATACATTGTTTTTAAAAAACCTCTGCATAAGAGCTGGGGAGGCAACTTAGTGGTTAATAACATTGGCTTGGGTTCCCTTCCCAGCACCCAGATGGTGCCCCTCAATCATCTGTCAGTACAGTTAGTTCTAGGGATTCCGATGCCCTTTGTGGACCTCCTTGGGAACCACGCATGCAAGTGGTACACATCTGAATGTACATACACACACACACACACACACACACCCCTAAAATAACTGTTCACTTAAATTAGTTTTAGAAACTCACAGACCAGTGCCTGAGGAGATGGCTCAGCAATGAAGAGCAGCCAGATGCACCCATGATAGCTAGCTAAGAACTACCAGTAATTCAACTTCCAGGGTATCTGACACCCTTAACA
This sequence comes from Sigmodon hispidus, assembly GCA_004025045.1. NCBI lineage: Eukaryota > Metazoa > Chordata > Mammalia > Rodentia > Cricetidae > Sigmodon > Sigmodon hispidus. The sequence goes on along the minus strand of PVIH01002335.1, from coordinate 81,230 downwards.
CCAATGCACATAAAATTTAAAAAAATGAATGATTTAAAAATGCATTAAAAACCCTAGGGGTGTGTGTGTGTGTGTGTGCAGGCTCGCTCTTAAAACTCCATTTTCTGCCAATAACAGTGGTTCTTCCCAACACTGTGACTCTTTAATCAAGTTCCTCATGTTGTGGTGACCCCCCAACCATAAAATCATTTCATTGCTGCTTCCTAACTATAATTTTGTTACTGTCATGAACCACAGTGTAAATACCTGACGTGCACCTCTCATAGTGGTCACGACCCGTGTTGAAAACCACTGTGAATGGTATTAAGAAAGATTTTTTAAAAAATAGGGTCTAGTGGGGCTGGAGAGATTGCTCAGTGGTTAAAAACTCTGGCTGCTCTTCCAGAGGTGCAGAGTTCAATTCCTAGCACTCACCCACATGGCTGCTCACAGCTTTCTATAACTGTATATGATCCAATTCCCTCTTCTGGCATGAAGATATAAATGCAGACGAACATCCACATACTTAAAATAAATCTTTTAAACAAAGATAGGGACTAGTTAACCAAAAACCACTATCATGTGAGATTATAAACACATTTTTGATCAACAATAAAATGAAACAGCATCTTCTGGGTACCCTAAAGACTTGATAGAATACCCAGTTTGGTCTCCACCCCCCAAACTCACACTCTAGACAGTTTTTTTGTGTAGCCCTGGCTGTCGTGGAAGTCATTTGTAGCCCAGACCTGCCTTCTGCCTCTGTTGGGATTAAAGGCATGGAGCACCATGCGTACTCAGTGACTGGGCTCTTATGTCAACTAGTGCACAAAACAGTGTGTGAATCCATGACCAAGGAGGCCCAAGACAGGGCTGTGACCTTTGACAAAGAACTAAGAGCTGAACTCTAGCAGTGCCTACTCAATGTTCTCCTTGAATTAGATGCATATAAATCAGGAACAAACATATACCAGGAGCTGACACAGCACAGGTACAGTGCCATCTAAATCAATAAAAGAAAGAAAAAGAATTGAGATGAATTAAGTGAAATAAAAGGAAAAAAATTCAGGTGGATAGATAAAGGAGATGGATGTCAAATACTTTGTGAGTCTTTTCTTGCTTGCGTATAATGGCATTGGTGGCTACCTATTTTTCTACTCTTCAGTTCAGAAATCCACTGTGTATAATTAAACCATTTTTTACCTATTTGGCCCTGAAGATGATATTTGCAATAAATTCCCTTTAAGGAAACACAATACCTAGTTTTATGTCAATTTAACACAAGCTAGAGTCATTTGGAAAAAGGATCCTCAGTTGAGAAAATGTACCCACTAGATTGACCTATGGCAAGCCTGTGGTGCGTTTTTCCTGATTGATAAGAGATGTGAGAGCATCAGGCTCGCTGTGGGCAGTGGTGGGTGCTGTAAGAAAGCAGCTGAGAAAGCCATGAAAAGCTGGTAGCAGCCGTTTCTATGGTCACCGCTTCAGCTCCTGACTCCAGCTATCCTGCACTGAGTACCTGTGCTGGCTTCCTTACATGATGGACTGAAAGCTGAAATAAATCTTATTCCTAGTGTTTCTTAAAAAATATATATATTTTTAACTGAAATAGAATTACTTCACTTTTGGCTTCTTTACCCTCCTCCAGCTAATCCCAGTCACATCCTTCTCATGAAGGCTGATCAAGTTGACAGCATTTTTCTTCTTATAAACACACATGTATGTGTATATACACAGACACACACACACAAACAACCTGCTGATGTTTGTGTGGCTGTGGTTTCAGGGCTTTCTACTATGTACTGGATAGCAATATTCCATCCCTAGGAAAGGCTAATCCTCCTTGTGCAAGCACCATCGGTTGTTCCCCAGTTCTTTGTCTGGGTGTGGGGTCCTGCAAAAATTTCCCTCTTCCATGTTAACATGTCCATTATGTTGTCCCTGTTTCAAAACTGGACACAATGTAGAGATCAGCAGACCATAGTGAACATCGTCCCCAACAGAAACATCAGTATCATCTCGCTTGCATTTATGGCTCAGGGAACATCTGGGAAGGAGGATCAGAAACACTCACTGTAAGACTATCAGAGATCAGCAAGTCTGCTTTGACGCAGCCTCTCCTAGAAACGATTGCATAAACCTTGGTTGCTTTATCACAGCAATAGAAATCCCAAGACGATGTATTTTCTGTTGGCGTACTTACAGTGTCAAGAAAGGATTTGTGAATATGGCGACATCTTCATAATCAGGCAATGAAGTTATGTCTGTATTTCTTCCTTCCAGTCACTGTCTTAACAATAATCATGGCACCAGGCAGGGGAGAGTTTCGGGGATGTGACATTTAGCATCTTCGATCAAAACATGAATGGGAGACCATTCTGGATGTCCCATTCTTTGTGAAATACAAAGGGACAACTGAGGTCTTTGAGATGACAGGGTAGAGGGGGAAGAGAAGGTGAGTGATATTCTTCTACAGAGCATACTCTCTGCCCTCTACAGTCAATAATTGTCCTTTCTAGAATGCATTTCAGCCTTTAAAGTAGTGTTTGGACCAAGTGTCCTTGGTCCCTTTAGGCTGGCTCCTTCAAATAGGCAGCTAGCCAAAAAAAGAGGGGGGGAGAAACAGTGGCCTAAATATCTCTCGCCAAAAACACATCTAAAATTAGAACAGGAGTAAAGGCGCAATCCCTAGGGACTACTCAGTGATGGGAATTCTCTGGGCACAAATACACAACAGGACTTGGTCCCTTCACATTATTCAGATTCCTCTTTGAGGTCACCAACAGTGCCAAATGTAGGTTTGTTCTGTGTTCTCAGAGACCCCAGAGATGGATTCATAGAAGAGCTTGGTCTAAGAGAAGGGAGAGCTCAGGGTTAGAGGTTGGATCTCTCAAGATGCAGAAAGGTCATTTCTAGGTAAGTCAAATGATATTTGTCAACAGTATATAGATCTGGAAATATTTTTTTTTTTTTAAAAACTTCTTTATTTATTTAGTTATTTATCTTGGTGTCTTGCCTGGAACTGGAATTACAGACAGTTGTTAGCTGCCATGTGGGTGCTGGGAATCGAACCCGGGTCCTCTGGAAGAGCAGACAGTGCTCTTAACCGCTGAGCCACTTCTCCAGCCCCCAGATCTGGAAATATTTATCCCGCTGCTTTAAACACAGCACACTAAGGCTAAGCAGTTCCAATGAAAACTCTCTGTCACTGGCAGTGTGAATGGCAGCCCCCACCTCAGATTATTGACCTGTAATCTTCTATGTCATACCCTGGTCCTAGCACTTCCCTCACAGTTTGTTCTTAACTAGTATTTAAACCAGGAACTATCTTTGGTTCAGTGATGCCACTTTGCAGAAGTAGTTCAGGATAGGTGGGCTGTAATTTCAGTACACAGATTACAGGTGCAAGAAACAGCAGCAGAATCCAGGCTTCCCACCTAAGTGCAATTTAACTACATTAGTTATAGGGAAATATGAGTGGCTTTCTTAAAACTCTGCTATAGTTGGGATCTTAGATTATCCAAAGAGTCCTGGGATAAAGATCTGATTCATGGCTGATGGTGTCATTAGGTATTGATGGGACCACTGGGAGAATGTCAATACTCATAGAAGGAGGTGTTTAGGTGCCCTCCATCATTATAGCCTCCTTCACTGTAAGCTCCCATAGTGCTATGTACCATCATCACCTCAACAAAGGTCCAAAAGTCAATAGGCTTGACCACAATTCTAACCTCTGACACATGGGCCAAAAAAAAAAAAAAAAAGTTTCTAATAAGCTCATCATAACAGCTATCTTGTCACAGTGATAAGCTGACTAAAAATGTCCCAAGTTACTTCCTACAAAGAAATCTGTTATATAATTTGTCTATTTCCAATGTTTACATATTTATATGGAGACCTTTGGAAAGTTGCAAAAACAGACACCAAATAACAGAACTGCACATGCTCTCCACCTGGGGGAAGACTGTGAAGCCACTGAGGATATTTACTTGGTCCACAGGGTGGGGGAGGTGAAGAGTAGGAGGTGGGGGGAGAGGTTGAGATGGGGTTGTGTCTGGCTTAATGCTCTGAAGGAGGAAGAGAGTCCTCCTTGGAATGACAGAATGAAAAGGCAGAAACTGCCTGAGATAAGAAGGTTACACTGTATTTCTGACAATCTGAAAATTATGTGATTAAGTAGCAAAGAGTTACTTGATTCTTGTCTCAAAATTTTTCAGCAAGTAAGAATTTAATTTGTTCCTGAGGTCTTTACAGTAGCTTACAAAGATCCTTATAGGGAAAGAGAATGGAATTTTCACAGTCATAGTAGACTGGCCAGCACTCTGCCAGCAAATTGTAAGAAACATCTGGCCCTAGTGGGCCTTGCTGGCCCAACAGGTGAAGCCACCTTTAGCCTTGACCCATCACTTCAATGAGGTGTCTAGCTCTTGGTCCCTATGGTGATTTAAATGAGAATGGTCCCCATAGGCTCACATACTAAAATGCTTAGTCACCACAGAGTGACATTATTGGGAAGGATTAGAATGATTAAGATATGTGGCCTTGGAGATTAAGATATGTTCCTGGGGGTGGGTTTCAAATATCTATGCCAAGCCCAGGTTCATGCCTGTTCCTGTACTCTATCCTTCCTCCCCCATATCTCTCTCTCTCTGCTGATCAGGATATAACTCTCAGCTACTGCTCCAGTACCATGCAGTCATCATGCTTCCCTGACAGAATGACAGGCTAAACCCCATAAGTCCCCAGTTAAATGCTTTCTTAGAGATATACCTTGGTCATGGTGTCTCTTCAGAGTGATAAAACACTGACAAATATAATCCCCTAGTGAGCCTTCATTGGAAGATTAGTCCTCAATTGCAGAACCTATAGTGGACGTCTAGTGGCTATGACCAACCAGTGTCCCATTTAGCTGCTTGTAGCTTGGCATAATCCAAACCTCCCCTAAAGGGCCCACACCTAAATCAGAGTCACTATTATCATCAACACACTGCTCACCAAACACGTCTCAATCAATTTCTTACTTCTACTAATTAATGGAAGAAAGACCCGGACATGCTCATGGTAGCAACTTTGGAGTCAGTGTTAGCTACATCATGCCTAGCTATTCTACACATACCTGTGAAGAATATGCCTAACACATATTTACCATGATCTCTATTTCAATTACATCTTAAGACAGTGATTCTCAACCTGTAGGTTGCAGTCTCCATGAGTGCCTCATATCAGACATCCTGCATATCAGATATTCACATTATGATTTATAACAGTAGAAAAATAAATAGTTATGATGTAGCAACAAAAGTAATCTTATGGTTGGGGCTCACCACAACATGAGGGAATGTATTAAGAGGTTGCAGCTTTAGGAAGGTTGAGAAATACTGGCTTAAAGACAAAAACATGCTGGACCATGATGTCAAAGTAGGTAAGAGCACTCAGGGGCAACACAGAAGATGACCTCGGGTCAATGTGCAAACCCACAGGGAAGAAAGAGTGTAATACCTCCACCGTGTTCTCTGACCTCCACACAAGTGCCTTGGAAAGTACATTTCCCCCTCCCGAAACAAGTAAATAAATAAGTAGAAATAATTGAAAAAATGTATGCTATCTATTCTCTTCCTCACTTTGAGTGCAAGCCCATCCTGAGACAGAGGAATGCTCAAACGAGCATGCCCCTATGAGGCAAAGAACCTCGCAGCTTAACCCAAGCCAATTCCTTTCATCTTTCATATTTCTAGATATTCTTTTCTTTATGCACTTTAATAAAATTTAAAGCCACTGGGTGGTGTTGACACATGCTTTTAATACCAGCACTTGTGAGGCAAAGCAGACAGATCTCTTTGAGTTTGAGGCCAGCCTGGTCTACAGAGTGAGTTTCGGAGCAGAAAGGGCTACACAGAGAAACTGTGTCTCAAAAACCTGAGCAGGGAGAGAGGGGGGGGAGAGAGGGAAAAAAAATCTACAACTATTGTGTTTGTCATTGGATGCAGTAAAGAAAGACCTAATAATTTATGAGAAGCAGATACCCTGGTATGCAGAATAGGCATTCCAATAAAGGTATGCTGAACAGAGTGTAAGGACTGAGTCCCACACTCCTACTTATTTATCCCCATGTAAAAAGGGAGATACTGATTGTAATAAAGAATGGTTCTCTCATGGATGGATAGGGATGGAATCCTTGCTCCTTATCAAAAAGGCGCAAAGGAGAGAACCATATCCCTCTGGGTTTCATACAGTAGAAATTTGTTTGATGGATGATTCTATGAAAACAGGTAGGCTATTAATAGGAAAGAGTTGTTTGCGGTTTCCATGTACATACACAGTTACTGGAGGGACAGTGTTTTTCAGAGGCAGAGCTGTGTGGTCCCCAGGGGCTTCTTGTGCACATGCCTGTTCATCTGTCCTATGCTGTTCAGTGCAGCATTCAGAGCTGGCAGACTGCTTAGCTGGAGTAGGCTGGCTGATTGATGATGAACAAGAAGATAATTCAGTCAAGCTATGAAGCTGATAACTAACTAGCCAATGGCTCTACAGTGTACAGATAAATAGAGACCTAGGGGCAAGATGAGCATAGAGCAGCCATCATCACACAGTTCTGCATTCCTACCTCAGTGGATGCTTATCTACTGAAGGCAAAACACACCTATTTCCTCACCCCACCCGAAATTTTCATACAGCTGCTCATAAATACTCTATTGTACATGAGTGTTAAACAGAATTGTGAAATAGGTAGAGTTTCGGATATTGGAGTATCAAACACATACTGCTATGATTAGACTCTCTTAATATTAATCTATGAGATGTTGTCTGTGATGGAACCACCACACATAATTTAGAAAGCAAAGGGTCTCTAGATCCAGCATGCAGTACTTGATATTACAACCAGTTAGGACTCTTCTTGGCCACAAAGTCTTTATGATGATTCGAGACCTTTCCCTAAAGGATGCCCAATAATAATCACAGCTCCCTCATAGGAGAGAGTGCCTACCAATAACCTTCCAGTAGACCTAACCATGCTCCCAGCCCCAGGCCAGCTGCACCAAGACAGCATTGTTCTACACCAGCTGAACCTGGCATGTTGGTGCTTTTTTTCCCCTTCCAACAGTGACCCAAATATGACTGCTCAGACCGAGGACCTCAAATGTCTTATCATTCCAGTGGCTCAAAGGGACTTAGGCAGAGTTTGGCTAAAGAGCAAGCTTTGTCCTCCTTGGTGGGACCATCTGCCTTTAGAAAGGTAGTGGGAAAAAAGGCTCCAAGACTTGGAATCTTAGATATTGAAAATATTCTCTATCTTCAAGCAGGGTTTAGTATAAACCTTCCAGTCCTTTGAACATGCACCCAGATTCTCTAAATGAGTATTACAGTACTCGTTTCTCAAATTTCTGATGACCAAGGACTAGGATGTGGCATGTCATAGACATCTTTCAGAAAAAAAGAACTGTTCACAGTAGAAAGGCAAGCTATTCTGCTAAACTCTTTTCTCTTAGTACTTCTTAAACAAGAAGATCCTAATGCTAGGAGACAGACAAGCTGCGTAAATGAGGGTGAGAGCATCCTCCCTGATAGAATCCGCAGGCTAAGAGCTATCCGTCTCCATTCACACGCCACCCAACCAGTTCAAGGAGAGAGTACCAATGAGCCCTTGGATCAATATGGTGAAGTATGGAGATTGATCTCATCCTGGAGTGAGTGCATTGATGAGCTCCTCCACATGACCTTTGCTCCCTAGCACAAATTAGACTCTCCACAAACCACAGGCTTGCATAGGGACCTTCAGTGTTCTCTTGCTTTTAATAAAACACACTGCAGGCTGACCTCAAAGATGACTATATAGAAAATATACCGTGTCTTTACACATGAAGAGGTCATCAAGAAAATGTCTGTAATTGTGGTGTCAGAAATGCTTAATTAAAGCTATTATTTTAAGACTGTATTTTTTCATTTGTTCTTATTACAGGTATTATACATTTCTTGGTCCCTCTTAATTTTCTCTTAAAATTTTATGGAGATCCAGCTATGCTTTCTCAGTCTAATGGTAGTGGCATATTCTTTTGGTCCCAGTACTCAGGGGGCAGAAGCAGGTGAATCTCTGCCAAGGCTACTTGAAGAAACTTTGTCTTGAAAAATAAAAAACAAAAAAGACAAAAAAAAACAAAAAAACAAAAAAAACTGTGTGCCCAGAGCCTAATATACCTACAGTCCACCTGAGACCTCAGGGCTACTCAGTGGAACAATGCATATTTAACAAAATGAGCAGCCCATCAGAGCTGATGGTTGATGCACCATACTTTGAATAGTAGGAAGCTGCAAGAAATCCTGCACATGTGAGCATGGTCTGACATGTTGTGTGCATGCACTAACATTTGAGGCACAGGAATATCGATGAAGGTCATTTGTTCCAACAGTTGACGGTAATCACTGTGGCATCAGATAATGGATACAAATCCAGGCTCCTCCAGGCGCTGAGAAAATCAGTGTGAAGTTGTTCAGACAAAATAGACAACTGAGCCTTTGTTTATTCCCAATTCTGGAAAGTTCTAGACTGTTCCATACCAGTTCTTCAAAAAGAAAAGAAAACTTAAGATAGAAAGGAAGAAAATTCTATTGGGGTTTCAATTCAGCTGGCATCAAACTTTCTCAGACATGAATCCTCGTGAAAGAAAGCTGTGATCAAAGTGATAATATTTAAGGTAGTAGTTTTCTAAGTCTGGTCAGGGAGCACAAGAGGTTAAAACTATTTTCTCAATTATACCAAGATGTCATTTGCCCTCTCAAGTCTCCTGACCCTCCAGCTCTCCGGAGTACCTGGAGGCTGCGGATGTGAATGACATCATCACTCTGGTGGCAAATGGAATGTGTGCTTTGGGGATTGTCTGTTTTAATACATTAACTTTGAAAGTCATAACTGACACTGCTGTGGGGTGTAGCTTGGTTGTACAGTAAGTACTCAGCATATGGATGACATGAACTCCATCCCTATCCCCACCAAATAAGGGGAGGGGGGATATTTAAGAAGGTGGAAAGGTTTGAGGACCAGTATTTATTTTAAATCCATCTCAATCCTTTTCATATCATCAAAAATGAGTTTTACAGACTAATAGATTCAAAACTGTGCTTGGGTTATGGGATAAATGGTGATGAGCAAGGGTTGAGACCACAGATGTGTGAGCTTGGGAGAAAGAATGTAATGGTGGCCTTCACCTGGCCCAGATTTGGTGAGGGGCAATAGCGCTGTGGGTCCATTTCAGTTGGCCAAATGAACTTTGGTCTCAGGGAAGGGAGGGATGCAAGACACAGCATGTTGCCTATTTGGGGTGATTCAAGTTTTTCTGTACGTGCAATGGAACATTGTGGACGGTATGTGCAGAGCTAAATGTGGAGTATGGGAACATGGAGATGCTGGACAGCTAACACAGGTTCCAGCCAAAATTTCCAAAGACTATAGTGGGAACTGAGAGACAGAGAGAGGACATTCAATAAACCCCTCAAGCCACCTCGTAGACTAAAAATTGTCTTTGTTTGTATGTCCCCAATTTTAACCTAGGTCAGGGTTACAGAAAAAAAAGGACAAGTTTTCTGAGATGTGAGTCTCCTTTACGGGACTTCTATTATTGAATGCACTTGCCATATTGTAAGGTAATTAGTGAGCTTTTCGGTTCTAAAAAAGTTTCCGGAACTCATTCTCTCTCCGCCCTCATACCTTTCCATTAATAATAGACTTAATTATTTGGCATAAATAAGACTTGTTTGGCATACTAATAAAAGAAAGGCTACATGGCCCTTAACAATAAATGAATCATATGTGCTCTAGTGATTCTTTTCATACTCTCCAATGCTTTCAAGCAAAGGTTTGGTATCTCCACTGCTGGATAGGGGGACAGATATGCACACTGCTCCCTCCTGAGGAAAACACTCCACTCCCTCCATCCCTCCCTGCCAGAGGTGGCTAGCTTACCTTCCACCAGACCCTAGAGGAATGAAGCAGTCACCCACTCACAATGTCTCAATTCTGCTAAACTATGCACACAAATAGATGTCACATATGGAATTTTGACTTTAAATGTACCAAATTTCAAAACCAGGAGCCCTCTAATATGGCAGAAGAGAATCTGCCTTGAGCCAACATCAAACATTTGTTGAGTAGCCCAAACAGCACTGGGGACTTTTAGGCTTGCATAACGTGTTCCTTGAATATATACTTTCTACCAGAAACTTGATTTGTGTTCAGTTCTTTAATCCTCTGTAAAATCTCTAAAAGATGTTAATAGCATGTTTTACAGCCAAAGAAACAACCTGCAAACAGCCAAGTTAATAACCTAAAACTAGGAAAAGGTGTGTGGACATGCCTTCAGCAAGGACTACCACTACAACTAGGCAGAAGCATTTCTTATTTGGGGACACTATTTTGGGTTCTCTTGGGGGCTATGCCACGTCCTCTGCCTGACTTTCATCTTTAGGTTTTAACACCTCTCAGAATGAGGCTTATGATGGAACATTTTTTTTATCACATTGATTACCATTGAGTATCATTTGGCCAAATCGTTATTTTGTGCCTAGAAAACCTGGTTAGTCTTCCAATGTAAACAAACTTGTTTTCTTCTTATATCTCACAGCTAGCTGGAGTGCACTCTACCCAAAACTGCGAAAGCCTACATAATGGGAAAAACCAACTTTGAATACATCATCAGGGTGGCTCAGTTGGTTAAGGTATTTATCCCCAAGAATGACAACCCTAAAACAATTCAAAAAACTCAATAGCATCTTGGTATGTGCACCACCTGGGTATACTTACCCCAACACATGCATACATGTACAATGAATAAATACATATAATTTAAAAAATAAAACTTCCTCCATTGTTTATTCTCTTATTTCTACAATTTTCTGATCACTTCGCTTTAAATTATAAACTAGGTATTTATAGCCAAGGGTGGTGGCTGCAAACCTTTAGTCCCACCACTTGGGAGGCAAAAGCAGGCAATGTCCGAGCTCCAGGATAGTACAAAGAGAAAACTTGCTTCAAGCAAACAAACAACAAACAAAAACAAAAACAACTTACAAGTGCTGACAGATTAAATGTGCTTCTTTATAACAAGCATTGGGTCTAGGCATTCTATGTAATGGAGGCAGGAGCTGGGAAGACTGGGCCTTGGATATCTACCCAGTTTGAGGCCAGATTGGATTATATGAGACTCTATTCAAACAAACAAGCCCACAAAAGATAAACGAATGAAAAAAAAATACCCGGCCTACCCTATGGTCAGTTAAACTAGACAAGGAAGGAAATATGCATTCAATCTTGCTTTCCTGATCTAACAACAATTAATTTCAGTGAAGACCACTGAAATTCTCCAGATGCATCAAGTTCTTATTTCATCATTTGAAATGGTGAAAAGTGTGAGGACACTCTAATATTTAACTTACAGATTACTTTAAAATGAACAGAGAATGTAGGAAACCTCAAATGAATTACTTGGTGGTGCAAAGTTCGAAGCCAGTCTGATCTATATAGCAAGCTCTAGGATAGTCAGGACTATATAAAGGCCATGTCTCAAAAAGAAAATCTTCTGGGGGCTGGAGAGATGGCTCAGCGGTTAAGAGCACCGTCTGCTCTTCCAGAGGACCCGGGTTCGATTCCCATCAGCACCCACATGGCAGCTAACAACTGTCTGTAGTTCCAGTTCCAGGCAAACACCAAGGCAAATAAATAAATAAAGTTTAAAAAAAAAAAAAAAAAAGAAAATCTTCTGGATAACAAGTGAGAACTTTTTGCAACTAAGAACAAGAAACTATAATTGATTTTTCAAGATAAAATGAATTGACTTAAATTTCAAAAACATAGTAAGTTGAACTATGTATGTCTTTTAAAGTATTATCTTACTTTGTCCATACTATATTAATAGGTAAAAACAAATGTGCATTTGCTTCTAAAATGACACTGAGGCTGAAATATTATTTGTATTTGTATTATAATATTTGTAGACTATCTGAATGAAATCTGTTGTCTCATATAAAGTGCTAGAAATCTGAGTTCTAATAAGCCTAACTTATTGATAAAAAAAATTATGACTTCTTGCCTTAAATATATTATTTAAATGAAAATAAATATATTATTATTTTAAAAACCATTAAGTAATCTAAAATTCCATAATCTTCTGGGCTGAAATTCTCAGAAGTGATGCGGGTTTAATCTTCAGAAGCATGCTAGAAGAGTCATCTGACTCTAACAATAAAGAAATAATTGCTCTCAGAGAGCTTGCATATCTTTTAAGATTAAAAATTCACAAAAGGAGCTGAGTGGACCCCTTTAATTGCAGCACTCAGGAGACAGAGGCAGGTAGATCTTTGAGTTCGAGGCCAGCCTGGTCTATAGACTGAGTTCCAGGACAGCCAGGGCTAATACAGAGAAACCCTGTCTTGAAAAACAAAAACAAAACACAGTGTGGAAATGGGAATAGCTCAATGTATCAGGGTATGTGCCAACAAGCTGACAACTTGGGTACCATCCCTGGGAACTGAGTGTAGGAGAAGAGAATCTACTTCCACAAGCTATCCTCCGATCTCTAGGTGCACGCCATAGCATGGGTTTTACCCTACCTTTATAAATATGTATTTATCCTACATACATACATATATATATATATAACCTATGTAAATAGGTAGAAGTTCAAAAATTAAGGCTAAAAATATAAGTAATTGGTATGGTAGATAGCATACTGTGCATCTATGAGGCCCTAGGTTCAATCACTAGCACTGCAGTAATAATTTAAACCATCCATTAATAATATTTTAAAAAGGAAATTTTCAGGTGCACAGCTAGTGTTGTGAGGGGTTATGCTGAGAAGATGACAACTAATGACAAAAGCCTGACTGGACTAATCAATTATTCAGATCAGCACTAGATGCCTGTTATATACAGAAACATGGGAATTATGTCTTCCCTAAGGATTGTGCCAAAACCATGAGTGTAAAACACTCAACTATCAAATGGGAAGCCAGAGCAGCTGGATTGTGTAAGACCTTCCAAATAATGAACTTGCTTGAATGCAGAGTAGACTTTTTATTTCCTCTCAGTCTGAGTCCTTTACTTGCATGGAAATAAGAATTGAAGAGAGACAGGGTCTCAGGTAGCATCACACTCACTATGTGGGGTGAGACCTTAAACTCCTGATCTCTCATCTCTATCTCCCAAGTTTAGATTTCAGGACTGAGCCACCATTCCTAAATCTCTCCAGTGCTGAGGTTTGAACCCAGGACTCCTGCCTGCAAGACAAGCATTCTACCACTGCAACACACTCCCAGACGTATTGTTTACATTTAAGATGATAATTATGTTACCGCTTCTAAGAATATAATCTTTGTGTTTGTTTGTTCTTCAAAGACGTTCCCGAGTTATATATCTAAATATGGTAATTTGTAAAATGTAAATACCAATCGTTTTAAAAGTTCATGTCAGCCAAGCACGGTGGGGCAAGCCTCTCATCCCATCACACAGGATGGCAGAGATCAGGCACAACTCTTGGAGTTTAAAGCTACTTGGTCTAAAAAAGAAATGCCAGGTCAGCCAGGACTACACAGTGAGTCCCTGTATTAAAGAGGAACAGAAAAATGCATGTTGCAGCCTATTCTGTGTCTAGCATCTTTCTCCTAATCCAAGAAATTTTCCCAGACAAATGAAAACAAAAATTCCCTTCTACAAACACACGCCTTGGGGGAGCCTGTCATATAGGTGCCATGCCTTCCCCCCAATGAGAATTCTCTGGCAAAGAGGGAGGGGGAGTCAATTCTTCAATAGATTTCAAGCCATAGGAAAACCAGTAATAGATGGAACCAGACACCCTGCTGACAAACAGTGACAAATCCCACTGACACTGTGGTGACCCCCAGTTAGTCAAGATTTAATTAAGGGGCATAATTAAGTCAGTGGAACAGAACACTAATGAGTGTTTTTTTAATATGGGTAATTACGTGTAAAAATACGAAAGTGTGATGGAGACCTAAATATATCATTAACTGAACAGTATAGAATAACAAACAGAGTGTGAAGTATTCCTAGTCTATTGCTGTTAGAGACAAGAGAGCTGACTGGGTCTCAGGTTGAATAAAAATCAGGCAAGTTTATGTTGGCTTCATGCTGGGTGCATTTGTTATTCTAATTTTGCAGTAATAAGCAGCTATGTGTATTAAGAACTCATTTTTCAATGAAGATTCCATTGGCTTTGACGGCCTTTTGCATTTAGCATTTTGTCTCAACTGCAAATGAGCAATTAAGAGGCTGTTTGCAACTGTTTGCTTCCTATGGATCAGCTTATGGAGGTGTCCATCTGAGCTAGGGGGATGACAGATGTAGGGGCAGTGGCGTTACTAACGCTCCATGGGCTTCCTTTTTAGCCAGCTATGTGGGCTTTTTCTGTTTGATCTCTGCCTGAGGAGTTGACCTAACCCACAGGACTAGAATCTACTGACTGAAAACACCATTCGGGACACTGAATATGGCTGAAGTGAAATCAGTAATTTTTCAAACAAGCAAAAGTAGCCTTTAAGTCATTAGCCAAAAATAGACAAATATACCCACAGGACATGTTGTGATTGGAAAGCAAGGCTGTGTGGGTTTAGAAACCTCACTTTCTGCTGTGAGAATGTTATCCATGGTACTCTGAGTTGGTGGCTTGACGTCCTTAGCAGCCTTTTATGCATGTATCCAATCAACAAGTAGGAGCATAGACTCTTGACTACCAGCACCGATGGTTCAACATCATACAATCTGGGATTAGAAATCTTTCATTTAACATTTTCCATCTCCCCCCACCCTATATAAGCATGCCTTTCCAGCCTTCCTGCTTGAGCTAACCTCTACTTGGCAATATTCCAGAGAAAAAGAAAAAAAAAGAACATCTTCATTACTAAAAGAAGCCAATAGCCAGATGCTGCCTCATTCTGCATTCGGCTAAGAATTGGATCTGAGTTGTTTGCTTTTTTTCTTCCCATAGGGCTGAGGACGGAGCTGGAACTAAGAATATGCTGGGCAAGTTTGCTCTCTGAGTTGCTTCCATAGCCCTGATCTTGATTTTATACGAATTATTGAATAATGACTGAGATAAGGGTTTCTTACAAAGTATTGATAATTCAAAGTGCCGCAGCCCCACACATTCAAGAATCAATTCATATTGTTAGTCATTAGCAGACATGTCTATTACTACCTCTTAAAGATAAGTACTAATGAGTCCGTAATGATAATGGAAAACGGGAAGTTTTTTTTATGTGTGAAAAATTTGTTTATGACAAAGCTGTTCAGGATAAAAATCTCCTCAGATAGAATTTTGATGCCTCACAGTGGTGTGGGAACTCACCAGACACAAAGGGAAGTATCAAATAAAAAGAACTGGAAAGAAAAACCAGCTTTTGTTTAGATAGTGAGTTTATGGAGCTCATTTTCCCTTAATGCTGGCCATAAAAATAAGCATTATCTTGGGCAAGGCTAGTATAGCAGTTATCAAGCATTATAAAGTCAAAGGCTTCTTATGTACACACCCCAAACCAGGTTAAAAATTAATTTCAAAATACTATAAATTGAAGCCTATTAGAATTCCAAATATTTTCATGAATATTAACCCTGTGAACCCTGGGAGGCTGTTACTTGATTATTATTTTAGGTCTCACATTCTTTTGTAGCACAGCTTTTCAGAGAGTTAAATCATTGTTAAATCAGGCTGTCTCCATTCCATTCATCCAATGACCAGCTCAGTTCACTTGTGTAGCACTTCAACCATTAGACATATCTGGGGAAAACACTGCAATGGAGTTGGTTTATTAGGAAAATTAATTATTCTTTTCCAACTGCCTCCTCTTTCTTCTAAGGCACTTGAAGTTTTTGAAAACATTTATTTATTTTAAAGAGTAAGCGATTGGTTCAGAGGTTAGGGAAAATGCCCAAAGTTGCACATTGTAAAGCCTTTTGAGTGATACGTACCTTTAAGCAAGCAACGTTTGGAATTTAAAAGGCTGTATTTTTAGATGGAGCCCATCTTACGGTTCTCTCTTCAAGGCCACCCTTCTCAACTTGTGTGTGCATGAACAGAATTGTCTTTCACAAGGTGTTTGCCTCCTGCTTCAGAAGGAAACAACAGCTAAAGGAACAACAAAATCCCAACACCCTTCCCGGGAACTTGCACTGATCTGGTTCTTAAAGGCAAGAAGAGGTCGGAGGGCTCAGCAAAATTTTTATGTAGGGGCGCAGGCCCAAGGAAAACTCACACGCCATAACCAATTGTGGACAGAGGATCATCTATCAGGAGACAAATGCAGGAACTCTGGAGTGCCTCTCCTCAAATGAAATAATATATCTTTGAAAGCCAATGCCCGTTTTAGGCCCGAGGCCCATATATCAAGCCTGAGAGGCTTGCGGAATCGCTCCAGGGCCATTAACCTTCCACCTGTTTCCCCTTGTCCTTCAGGATGAGCCCCTGCCCTTGATTTTACTCCCGTCTCCTGTTCATCTTCCGACAGAGTGTAAATGTAAAGCAGTGGGCCTGTGAAATAACTCAAAGGCAATGGACCAGGGGCATGGTTACAAATCTCTGCCAGTGGCACCGTGACTTATGCAGGCAGTTTGTCACACATGAGCCAGGTGACCTCTGTGACATAACAGAGAAAAATATCGCCCAGGATCAAAGATGGGATTCGGGAGTATTCTAAGTAACTGCGCCCCACACACTAAGCAGGTTATCTGGTGTCCAAGGATTTCCCTGGGTGCCGACGACATTTTGCGTCCCTCAAACTGGAAAGGTGGGCTAGGGGTTCCCTAATTGAAATCATTTCTGTCAAATAGAAGTGGGACCTCTCCTGCCACATCAGGATTAGAATTTCTGCCCTCTAGATTGCTCCAGACAGTTGCTGCAGGGACTGGCCCTAGGCAACATAAACCCATCCATTTACCCCGAGGGAGCCCAGGCAAGGAAAACAAAACACCAATGAGTTCTTAAAGACTTCCTTAGCTGAATACTTAAACCAGTTAGACCTCAAGACAAGGTTTCAGGGTAGCTCCTATTTTTGACAGGTTTGGCTATGGGCACAGTTTTTTGAAATGAATCACAGTCAGGTTGGGGCACATGTGGGCAATCCCAGAATTCAAGAGGGCTGTAATTTCTAAGCTATCCTGGGTTAAATACCCAGACCTCCATGTAAAAATAGAATTGCAAATTTTTATATGTAATATCTATAGTATAGCATGTCTAGTAGTCTTAAAAAGTATAATAACTAAAGAATGTAATAAAATGGTTTGAAGTCACTTTTAAAAGTCTACAATAAAGCAGGGCTGTGGTGATAGTACATGCCTTTAATCCCAGAAAAAGAGGCATTGATCTCTGAGTTTGAGGCCAGCCTGGTCTACAGAGTTCCAGGACCGGCTCCAAAGCTACACAGAAAAACTCTTGAAATATAACAAACAAAAATTCTAGGTTGTTCTCCAAATGAGATTAAAATTTAGGAAAATGTAGAATTAGCCAATATTGGCATTTTTTAAAAAAGAAGTTTTATATCAGAAATAATCAGTATAATATCTTAAATATGAATATTAATTTTCAGTTTGTATTTATAGCTTAAATTATGAGCCTCCTGGTCATCTGGTGCTAAAGTAGTATGTATCTGTTGGCTGCAGAAAATAAAAGACCCTTGTAACAGTCCTCCCTAGGGACATTGTCTCATTGGTGAGAGCACTTCATTTTCATTTCCTTCCAAATTAAAAATGATTACAGTGGTTCCAATTAAAAATGGTGCATGAGTTAAGTTAGTTTTGTGGTTAAAAGAATATACATACTGGCCATCCCAACCAACCACACAGAGCAGTTTATAACTACCTATAACTCCAGACTCAAGAGATTCACTCACACCCTCTACTGGCTACTGTGGGGACTCACACACATATGGCATTCACCTACACACAATGACAGACATATACACACTAAGTTTAAAAAAGAAATCTTGGTATAAAAACAGATACTGATTACAATAAGTCTTGACTCACAGGTTGAGAGTCATGCTGTTTTTCCTGCTCTGACCACAAGGAAGGATTTCAGCATCCCTGGTTCCTTTTATAAGATGCAGTGTTCCACTACAGTACAGAGCTGTCTTTTCCTCAAGCATGCAGACACCACTGGTAAATTGCTAACATGAAAACGGCAGTGGATAAAAATGTGGCCCTTTGGTTGGTTAGTTTGTGTTTTTTTTTTGAGAGAGAGTCATTTGTAGCCCTGGAACTTGTACTTATCCTTCTGTCTCAGCCACCTGAAAAGAGGATATTTGTGAACAACCATGACCAAAATGAAACGTCAGTTTTTGATAATTAGAAAGCTCTCATTGTCCTCAAGCATCACAAGCAAACCAGGTGGTGGTGGCACATGCTTTTAATCCCAGCACTTGGGAGGCAGAGGCAGATGGATCTCTATGGATTCAAGGCCAGCTTGGTCTAGTGGTCTACAGGGCAGGTTTCAGTACAGCCAGAGCTACACAGCAAAAACTAGTCTCAAAAAACCAAAACCAAAAAAATACACACAAATGGCCAGGCAAAATGTCTCAGTAGGTGGTGTCTTCCATGCAAAGCTGACAACCTGAATCTAATCTTGAATCCCATGGGAGAAGAGAACCATTCTCTGTGGCACTGGTATGTGCCACAGACACAGACACACACACACACACACACACACACACACACACACACACAGGCACACTCCTCTTATACACACACACACTTATAAATAATTTTCAAATGATAACTAGGGCTGAGGACATAACTCAATGATAGAGTACTTGCAAAGCATACATAAGACCCAAGTTTTGGCCCACAGCACTACCAAAAAGGAAAATTCTGGAAAAGACTATAGAAATATGTTGTCTACTTAAATCATCCCCAAACAGAAAACACCAGTCTTTAGTCAGCCATGATATCAGTCCCTGTGCTTAGTGCTGAATTTCCAAGGCCAGTAACATTCTATAATTGCATGGGAAATTATCAGCATATGCATTTTTTCTTGGAAAAATTAATAACTTCCACCTGGCATTCAGAGGCATCAGTGATTTCAAAGAAAATTAACAATTACTTACACAGAACAGGATCTTCTGTGCTGGAGACAGGGTGCTTATTATGTTATTTTGACTGTCCTGGAACTATGTAGACCTGGCTAGCCTCAACCTCACAGAGACCTGCCTGCCTCTGCCTAAAGGGTCTTCTAAATTATCAAGTTAGAATTAAAAAACAAAAAAACGGTGAGTATATAGCAGGGTGCCTACAGTATGCGCCGAACTCCGAACTGGGATCTGACAGATGAGAAAAGAGAGAAGCCCATGCATGATCTAGAACAATGGCTAGTGGGAACTATTATGGGATTCCAGATTGGACAAATGGTGTAGTGGCCAAACCTCCCTTTCCCGATTACTTAGAAGTTGGACTTTATGTTCTTTAAAACAGTTTGTCTGTGATGCAGAAACCCAATTATGAAAAACCCATTTTAGGGGGCTGGAGAGATGGCTCAGCGGTTAAGAGCACCGGCTGCTCTTCCAGAGGACCCGGGTTCAATTCCCAGCACCCACATGGCAGCCAACAACTGTCTGTAGTTCCAGTTCCAGGCAAAACACCAAGGCAAATAAATAAATAAATATTAAAAAAAAAAAAGAAAAACCCATTTTAAATGATATTAAAACATTTAAACAATTATAGCCCCAGGCATTTATGGGCACAAACAAATGCTCAAAGTTCTTCATCTGTGGATTAAAATTAGTTTCTATAAAATTAATCTGACAACAAATATGCCTGAAACTCTCATTTCCTCCTGAGAAAAATTGTTTCGATGCATCCTGTGGCAAGGTGTACTTTGTTGTATCTAGTTCAGTGTAGTCATTTTAAGTGTCTCTGCAAGTGGACAACTAAATTTCACAAATAAACCCATTTTTCTATGAAAACAATTTAGTGGACACTCCTCTATAATAGTGGTAAGAGATTGGACCTGGCTCATGAAGGGTTTCTACTTCATGCTTGATTATTTTGACTTCTCGCTGCTTTCATATAGCAAACAGTGTTATATTTCATATATTAAACAGTGTTATAAATATGATGTAAAATAGCATCATATTTAGTGGAAACTCTGCCTGCTAATGACATTAAAAACGTCTGAATCTAACATGCTGAAATCTGAGATGTCAATTCTCTAGGAAAAGAAAAGCATTTAGTATTTTCAGCAAACCTCATGAAACAGTCCTTTAAAAAGAGAGAGAGAGAGAGACTTTAGTCTAAGTGATCTAAGACTTTTTTAAAAAAAAAAAAAAATCCACCAATGGTCTCTGATCTACGATTTAAACAAATATGGTTAGACTCCACAAAAAAAAAAAAAAAAAAAAAAAAAAAAAAAAAAAAAGAGCCTGGGCATGAATCACTGCTTACATTCTTTTCCACCCACAAACAATTTCATTTGGGAAAGCTGCCACATAGTATCGACAGTGACAACAAATGGCATTGTCCCATGCACATCTGTTTCCGACTCCCACACTGATACTGTGGCAGGGTACCTCCGAGTTAGCTGGTCTTCACAAATCGCTCAGCCACAAAGGAACTGGAAATCGCTGGTACGAAGAGGTTTTATTATTGGAACACAGGAAAACTTTATCATCATGCTGGGAAGTTGTGTATCTTTTGAAATATTGGAACGGGGGTTCTGTTAGCACATTAAACCATGCGGAAGATTACTTCTGAGGGGAAGGGAGGGAAAACATGTCCCTTGTCTATTATGGCCTTGGGTTGAAGTTCCCCATTCAATCTTCATCTAACTTTCTCACCGAACCTCAACTTAAAATTGGTTTTCTGTTTAAAGATGTTATTGCAGCTAGTTTCGTACAAAAATTGAGAATGGAAGGCTGAAGAGTTTCTAAGCCAACATGATAAGTAAACACTATTGTTTCTTAACAACAGGAACAACAAAAATCAAATGAGTCAAGAGCCTTTAGATGCTCTTCACTATTTCCCTAAATTTATACTGCCATACTTAGAGTTTCTGAACATCTAGCAACAGAAAGCTAATAAAGACTCCTAGCCAGTAGACCCTCAGCCCCTATGTTCAAAGGGCAAAGATGCACTGAGGCTTCTGCTTTGGCAGCAACCGCTATCTTGTGTGATGACACTGAGCTGTCGATGTGTGCAGGAGGCAGATTGCTACTGTACTGTACCTTTTCCCTGTGTGTCATTCAATTTTTAACAAAACCCAAATGTTCATAGCAGAAATTCTAAATGAGCATACCAAGAACACATTATGTGCACATTCTAAAATAATCTGCATGTTGCTACAGAGAGAACTTTATCTCTTTTCTTGGTTAAAGATGGGCTCCCGTCTTAAGGGAGCTGTAAAAATGGGCTATGCAATCAACATATGACTTCATATACATTTTTAAAATGTTTTCTTCTACAAAGATGTTTTTAGAGCAAATTCCATTCTATATTGTTTTCCTCTTTGGCATGGCTCCAAACAGTTAATCAAAAGATACTTGATTGTGGTCCACGGCTAAACATTTGCTGTACAGCCTTTGATCCTAGTGATCAGGAGGCTGAAGCAAACAGATCTCTGTGAATTCCAGGATAGCCTGCTCTACATATTGAGTTCCAAGACAGCCAAGAATATGGACAGACCATGCCTCAAAAGCAAAAACAAAAAATCCCATTTGCTTTATAAGCCTAAAGAGTAGAGTTCAGATCCTCAGAATTCCTATAATGCAACCTACCTGTAATTTCAGCACTCAGAATTCAGAAATAAATGCCAGAGCAAGTTGGCTAGAGAGGCTAGCTTAAAAAGTGAGCTCAGAGTTAGCCTGAAAGACCCTGCCTTGACTTGTTTGATGACACATGCCTTTAATCCAATCTCTGTGAGTTCGAGGCCAGCCTGGTATACAGAGTAAGTGATATCCAGGGTTACACAGAGAAGCTTGTCTTGAAAAACCAAAAAAGAAATACCCTGCTTCAAAGACTGAGATAAAGAATGATCAAGAATATTCCTATTGTCAACCTCAGATCTTCATAAACATGTATATACATCTACCATCTCATACATGTGAACATGCATATACAGATAATATATTGAGGACAAAATATATACTTGCTGACTAAATGAAATAACTGAACTGACTGTAGACAGGACAAAAAAAAAACCTTCTGAGAAATAATTCTATTACTTGTTTTATCTAGAAAATGATTCTTATCAGAGTAAATAAAGTTTGTGAATAAATGACAGTAAGTTTCTACAATTACTATAGAGTTTTAATGTGGAAACCTACCAATATATTCTTGAGAACGACCATTCAGTCTTTCACTGCTACTCATGAAAAATGTATTTGGAGGTTTTTATTCATTTATTTTTATTAAAAGAATCATGCTGATTCTTTTAATCAATGTATTTGAAATTTGTGTTGCTTTCACTTTTACCTAGAGAATTGATTCTCAAATAATCATGATCATAATTGATTAGCTGTCAAAAGAGAATCTTAAAAAATCAGATATTAGGATTAGAATTTTAATGTTCTATGTGAATCTTTTCCTTATATACATATAATATACACAATATTAAATATGATATAATAGGGAAGGGGCTGGAAAGATGGCTCAGCTGTCAGAACAGGTTTCTCTTACATAGGACTCAGATTTGGTTTTCAGCATCCATGTCAGGTAGCATATAACTGCCTGTAAAGCTGTTCCTGGGAATCCAACACCTCTGACCTCTACGGGTACCAGCTTTTAATTACACATACCCTTACACAGACATGCAAGCACATATATAATTAAAAATCAATTCTTTTTTTTAAAAAGATGTACAAGTAGTACTGTATTACATGGGACAGCACCATGAAGCAATACCAGCATAAAGTTATATTGTTCCTAGTTTCCATCATGTCACTGATCCTCAAGACCCTTATGAAGTAAGTACAACTATTTTTGAGTTATTCTTTACAAGTCTGTTACCGTGACCCAAATGGGCAAAAAGTAGATGTTTTATCTACACTAGTTCATTAGGAGCAAAAGGGAGTGAAACTCAGAGGGACCCAAGTAAACATGTATTCATGTGTGTATATAAATGTTCTTTTGCTTTTCTTGAGCAAGGTCTCACTATGTGGCCCTGGCTATTCCCAAACTGGCTACATAGAGCAGGCTAGCCTCAACAGATATCAACCTGGTTCTGCCCCGTGAGTATTGGGATGAAAGGTGCACCCCAGCACACAGTGTCTGTATTTGTAAATGTTTTAACCAAGGCCAGGAGGAAGAGTTCAGCTTAAAAGCAAGAACTGGCCAAGCTTGTCTCTTCTATGATCTGCTAAACTTTCAACTGCCCAGCATCTGGTAATAACCAAATAAGCTAACAAAGAAGAGCTGATTTCAGTAAGGGAGTAAAGATAAAATTCTTCATCACACCTGGTCTCACCCAAAGGAAACATCAGCCCGCCAATTTCACAAACATGCCAGGAAAAGAATTTCCTTGGCAAATTGACAGCATGGAAATGTCCTTTTTCAAAGATCAATTAACCCCCTAAATCCATGAGTTTCTTATGTTGTGGACCATGAGGCCCAGGGAGAGGTGCTTGCCTTTCTATTTTGGGACATTTTCTTTTGTTCATTCTCGCTAAGAATAGTGGCAGAGCTCGGGGTACTATTTATAGCCCCGAAAGCAGCCTGACCGAACACTTTATTCATTTATATTTCCCGTGTTTATTGTTCCCCTACCTTTTTAGTAATTGAAAGTGTTCATCCAAGATTTTATTTAGTAACAACTCGGTTGTAAATAGCTTTTCTTTTAATATATGAAAACCTATATTTAGACTTAATAAAAAATTTCACTCCCCCTTCCGTATTAACTAAAAATAGTTTCAGCAGGGGTGGGGGGGTGTTTGTTTGGCAATTCGGTGTTTTGATTTAGAGTCCCATTTGACGTGGTGGATCCTACTTTCTCAAATTACCCGAATTTTGTCTTAATGGTTGTGTTTATAGACTGAAGCGTATCTAGTTGTTATAAAATATGGTTGTTAAGATGTAATATAAGTTTTCTCAGAATGGTAGCACCTGGGAGTTTTTGTGAGATCAGAGCTCTGGATAAGAAGCACAGAGAATGAGCAAAAGGTAAATTTCCCAGATGCTTACATGGCCCTATTCCTGGTTTGGGAGAGTAGCACTTTCTCCCTCTGAGAGCACCGTCCTGTGAGGACAGACACATCAACACAGTTTTTTCTTTAAAACTCAAATAAATAAATAAGCAAATAAATAAGTGTTAAAAGGTACATCCCACCAACCTGAGCCAGCAGTCCATGGCCACTATGCCCTGCTCAACAGTGCTGCCTGCCTCTATCACACCATCCACTTTGAGGCAGTCTGTATACATTTTCAAATTTGATCAACTTTTAAGACCTCCAGGGGAAAACAAAATGTGCTGTGATTGGCCCTGCGACTAAGCAGGGAAAGCCTGAGGAACGCAGGTGCCTTTGAAGCCACAGTCCCAACTAAAAATCAGCTCTGCTTTTCACTACCTCAAAACCCACTAGAATGGCCACAATGGGGGCTTTTATTTAAAATGCTCTATTGGAGTGACAGTGAGCCATTAATTAGAATACTCAGCCTCAAAGGTTCGCTTTTAATAAACATTTTCAGTTGCTCTGCTTTAATACTGATCAAGCCAAGAGATTGGTCAAAATGGGAGCTCTGCAATCATTTTTCCCCCAGTTCTCAATACAAGGTAATTTAATGTCAAATTTGCCCTTACTTGAAAATAATAGATCGGGGGAACTGTTGTTTTTTAAGTACCATTTTAGTATGCTACTGCCTGATGTTTTATTTTGATAAAGTTAAAGGGAAATAAATGCTCCTTAGCTCAGAGAGTTCTGTGAAACATCACATCTGTGCAGCAAATCCATTCAGCTCTTAGCTAATTACAGCTGTCAGAGCTTCCACACTTTCCAACGTGAAGTGGGGTCTGACTCAAAGCTGCGGAAAATCTACAGCCAAAACTTATGAGATGTTTTGTGGATCTTCTTGTCTCTAGAGGTTATCTGTCTGGTGCATTTGATTTACAAATCAGAGAACATTAAACAAAAATAGTTTAAACACAAATTAATTGGCTAATCAAGAATTCTCACTAGTTTACCATCTGGGTAAAGAATTGGCAATAAAAAGCCAACTACTACTCAAAAGCAATAATTTCACAAAAGGCCACGTGTGGGAAAAGGTGGATTTGGTAATGTACTTATTTGCTCAAGCTTTTTGATGTTCTGGGAGATGGTCTTGGTATGTGCAGACTGGTCTCAACTCATGATTTTCCTGCCTCCATCTCCAAGGTTCTATGGTTACAAGTATGTACTGTTGTGTTCTTATTTCAACGGTGAACACTTACACTGTCCTTCAGTTTGCTAATACATTTTGATACATTAGACTAAGAATTTACCCATTTGTTTAAAAAGCTATCTACACAAGCAGATACCTCCCTACATCCTACAAGCGCTCTCTCTCTCTCTCATGCATGCGCGCGAGCTCGCGCGCACACACACACAGACACACATATAATCAAAGCAAAGAGCCAATGCCACTTCAGACTTATTCACACATACAGTAAGATTTCTGAGCAGAATTCTGACACTGAGTATCCTGTGAGCCTCCTGATGGCCATTTTTTAAAAGACAGGTTCTGGTGACTGCCTTAAAATCAAAATCTTCACACCCTTCAAAATTACTAGCTTAGCTGGATATGAGGGCTCACTGCACTGGGGGCAGACTGTGGCACATCTCTGTGGTTTTAAGGCTAGCCTGGTTTACACAGTAAGTTTCTGGCCAGCTAGGGCTAAATAGTGAGACCATCTCTAAACATCAATTATACTGCCTCCAACATGACAGGAACTTGAACAACTCACTCACTTAATCTTTCTAGCAATGTTAGAATCTAATGATTTTATTTTAAAGATATAGTCTCACTTATCCCAGATAGAACTCAAACTCTTTAAATAGCCAAGATTGACCTTGAACATCTGATTCTCCTGCTGGGATAGTTTTGTGCTGCCATACCTGGTGTATGTGGTGCTGGAGAATAGGACCCAGAGCTTTCTGCTTTTTAAATTTTGCTGAACATTAGAGTTCTGAAGTACTTTGTCCAGATGCTTTTTAGCTCCCATTTCCAAGCCAGCTACAGTCCCTTTCAGAGATAAGTGCTCAAGGATACACACATACAATTAAGATGTTTTCCAATGTACTTTTAAGTCAGTCACTTTACAATTCTAATCTTATATGGAAAAGGCAAGACCAGGTAAATCAAACCAAAGTCTGAGATTACTTAATGCAGGATGAGCATTCCTACATTCAAAGCACTAACCTTGAAAGGCTCTGACTGAATTGTGTTTAGACTTGGATCCCATCCCTTAAGTATCTCACTATGGATGTGCATATCCCCAAATTTTAAAAAATCTAAAATCTCGAATTTTTTAATGCTGAATCATTTTAGCCAAGACAACCTGCAATCTACCTTGTGATTCTTTTTTTTTTTTTTTAAACTTTATTTATTTATTTATTTATTTGCCTTGGTGTTTGCCTGGAACTGGAACTACAGACAGTTGTTAGCTGCCATGTGGGTGCTGGAGATCAAACCCGGGTCCTCTGGAAGAGCAGACGGTGCTCTTAACCGCTGAGCCATCTCTCCAGCCCCCTACCTTGTGATTCTTTTTTTTTTTTTTTTTTTTTTTAAAACTTCATTTATTTATTTATTTGCCTTGGTGTTTGCCTGGAACTACAGACAGTTGTTAGCTGCCATGTGGGTGCTGGGAATCGAACCCGGGTCCTCTGGAAGAGCAGAGGGTGCTCTTAACCACTGAGCCATCTCTCCAGCCCTACCTTGTGATTCTTAAGCATAGAAATATTTCTGTACCATAAACACCTTAAAATGTTTATGACCTGCTTAATAATCTTAACACAGGAAAACCCCAATGCTGTTTCTAAGATCATTATGGAAACTGCATTTACATTATTACAGAGTATGAATTAACTTTCTTGCAGTATTAAGGATTAAGGTCATGACCTTGCACATGCTAGGCAACCCCAGCTGATATTGTTTGGGTATTCTGTTGAGACAAAGTTTCATCATACAGCCTTGACTGGCTTGAATAAGAATTAGCTGGTCTCAGACTCTGGGGTCTGATCTGCCTATGCCCCCCAGAATATTGGCATTAAAGGCATGTACGCTACTCCCAGACTCCACCTTGTCTATACACTATAAATTCTCCAGAATAGGGTCTATAATTCTGGGCCTAATTGTGCCCAGAATTAGCCAGTTTAGGTAAAGTAGAGGACATGGGCTGATTGGGCTGAGTAGCTGGCAACAATTTGATATGATGTTGCCAAGGTTGCACTTGCTGAAAAAAAAAAAACAAACTCCCTTTTCAAGCACAGTGGTCTTGACAGGCCTTGAGTCAATGGGAATTGGTCTGGTTGCTTTTTATTGGTATCTATCCCAGGTTAGTCTAAAACATAATTCCCCTGTCTGAATATTAGAATTACAAGTATATGCCACCATATATAGTGAAAAATTATTTTGATGAAGAAAAAAATTAGGTTAATATCTGATAGTTAACTTGGGTTGTCTAGATTTAAGCCACATTAGCCTACAAATGAACAAATGATTGTGTTATCATCTTTAATTTATTCCTATACATAAGACATCTCAGCAGGTCTACAATTCAGAAGCAAGGTTATCATTAATGATTTACGCATCAGGACCCATCACTCACACAAACATCCCCAAGGCACTTTGAGGGACCAGGGCAGAGGTATGTACAAAGTCTAACATTCTTATAAAACATGCCAGAGAAAGTACTCTCTGTATCCTTTACTGTGAGCTTTGTAAATTGGGTCAGTTTCAGGGTCTACAAGGGTGCTGTGAGTCTGCACTGCACAGACTACAAACTGCCTTACCCTGGGAGGGCAGGGGAGTAGCTTTCTTCCAACTTAGTCAACAATAGATCAGTGTCTCCCATTCCCCCCACAGTGCCTCGAAGCAAATTAAGTACCAAGTATTAGTCCTATTAGAATATGGGGAGTTCTAATAACTTTAAGATACAAAATACTCATTGCTATTAGCAGGTGCCAACATTTTTAGGTTCTTCTATAATTTTGTTGATAACTCTCTGGGTTTGCTTTAATTAAATAATTGTTTGTAGGCTGGAGAGACACCACAGAAAATAAAAATAATAATTATTTTTTTTTAAAAAAGAATGCAGTCTGAGGGGATGGAGAGACAGCTCAGAGGTTAAGAGCACTGACTATGAATTAGTATTTGCCTGCATGTATAACTGTGTAGGGGTGCCAGGTCTTGGAATTACAGAGAGTTGTTATCTGCCATGTGGATGCTAGGAATCGAAATCAGGTCTTCCAGAAAAACAGTCAGTGCTCTTAACCTCTGAGCCATCTCTCCAGCCCCTCAGCCTGCATCTTATAGCACCCAGGAACATTTGCTCAGCAGAGATTTCTTCTTAGCAAATCACTCTGTGTTGTGTCAAGTTGACCCCTCCAAAAAAAAAAAAAAAAAGCAAGAATATTGGGCAGGGTGGGGTTAAAAAAAATCATAGTATCATTTTAGCTCAGAGCCAGGAGAGCCACACACCACAGTTACTAACTACCCTTAGCTGTCTTCCCCACTGAATTTTGGTGCCTGGTTAGGTTGTGTGGTCTTGTAGGAGGCAGTGTTGACCAGACTAGAGGCAAGTTTGGACCCTCAATGACTGAATTCTTTTTGTAGATTTTCCACAGTTGCCGTTCAACAAGCAATCCTGTACAAGGTAATGATCACACAATGGGTCCAGCTGATCTGGTGATGGCCTCCAAGGGACTGACATAGATGGTCACAGGTAGGACCTGAATTACAACAGCTCTTTGCATCTGCCTCTTAGGGGACTCTGTTGAAAAAAGCTTGAATGCAGAGGCATGGGTGGGTTCACTTAGCTGCAGGTGAATTCAGTTAGATACACAGGATTTTCTTTTCTTTTTTTTTTTTAAATTTTCTGAGCATTTATATATATTTGCCTTGGTGTTTGCCTGGAACTGGGAACTGGAATTACAGACAGTTGTAAGCTGCCATGTGGGTGTTGGGAATCAAACTCAGGACCTCTGGAAGAACAGTCAGTGCTCTTAACCACTAAGCCATCTCTCCAGCCCCTACACAGGATTTTCTAAAATGTTTCTAGAAAGCAGAGTCAGGTCTGCGTTTGTCTGTTCTGGGTGTCTGGGAAATGTTAGGGCTGGCCCTGAAGATTCTACCCTTTACAATGGCTGCCAAGGCCTTAAACCAGAAAGGGACTCTGGCATGATCTATCAGCTTTACCTATAGCATGGCTCCTGGCAGCCCTCCTACTCCATTCTCTTGGGCTGTATAATCACCCTGGTGGCTTCTGGATTCTTGCACCCATTCAACCCACGTTCCACCTGAAGCCTAAGCAGAGTTTTTTTGTTTTTCGAGAATCTGCTGACATAACTATATTGCTTAAATTTCATAATTTTTTTTGTTCCAAACAAATAAAAGATAAACCATCCATGAGCTAGATCTTTTCAAATGCTTTGATCTTATAGAGAACCATTTTCTTTTCCAATGTTCTTTGCTAGGCATTGGTCTTCCCAGTATCTCTCCAAAGTGTTGGGCAATTTCCTATCTCAGGCTTTCTGCCCTGTCCCTTCTGTGCCTGGACAACACATTTTCTGCTGTTCAAGACCTTAGCTCAAGGGTCACTTCATCTCACTGATCACCGAAGAATTGCTGGCTCCAGGCTCTTGGTCTTGGGCTCTCTCTCTCTCTCTCTCTCTCTCTCTCTCTCTCTCTCTCTCTCTCTCTCTCTCTCACACACACACACACACACACACACACACACACACACACACCAGTTGAACTATATTGATCTTTTGTTAGTTATAGTCTCTTCTCTAGGTCTAGACTAGGGTTTGAGGTATTGTGGAATTTTCATTAACACATGTTGAATGAATGATAGACTTGATA
The DNA here is from genome assembly GCA_004025045.1 of Sigmodon hispidus. NCBI lineage: Eukaryota > Metazoa > Chordata > Mammalia > Rodentia > Cricetidae > Sigmodon > Sigmodon hispidus. The sequence continues at coordinate 51,217 of PVIH01002335.1, read as the reverse complement.
GTCTAGGGTCAAATGCAGCAAAAAGCCAATGTGGTCACTTCAGGTCCACTGGGCTAAACTGCCCCCTCCGTATGTAGCAGCACTTGGAGAGCTGACTTTGGGCCATTAAATTGACTATGAAATAATCAATAAATCAACCTGAGAATTAGAAGAGAATTTTCTGATCAAAAAAGAAGGCTGTCTTAAAGAAATGTTAACATACCACATTAACATGAAACAATGACCTGAAATACTTATGTGTCACCAACAACCAAGTTTGCCTGTAAGGAATCAGACTCTCTGATAAAATAACAAAAGTAATTTAGCACTTAAAAGATGCCACCAGAATATATACCTTCTGTATAACAAAACTGGAATCTAAGTAGTTCAGAAGGTGCAAATATCAAATACACTTTCCTAAATGCTGGTAGGAGATCAGTTGGTGACTGAGCTCCATGATGAGACCTCCTCCTCCTCCATCTCAAAAAAATAAACCAAGATCCAAACCCAAAAAAGTCTTGAACAAAGTCATAAAACTATATTGGAGAAAGTATTCTCTGTCTAGTAGGTATTTTTGTTATATTTTCAGTTCTTCCAATGTCCCCTGCCTAAATGTCTCTGCTGGCTTCCTTTGCCTTAAATAAAATCAGTATTTAGCAACTTTATGTTAGAGCCAAGCATAGTGATACATCTCATTAGTCCCAGTGCTTGGGAGGCAGAAGCAGGTGGATCTCGACTTCAAGGTCAGGCTACTCTACATAGTAAGTGTCAGGATAGCCAGGACTACATAGAGAGACCCTGTTTTGCAACAAACAAACAGAGACAGAGCCATATGTCAGTGCCCCTGATCAATTGCCTACCAAGCTTTGCCTTTCTAGTTCTCAACAGTCCACCTTCTGTTATAGAGACTAAGCCAGACTCCCTAAAAGTACAGGCAAGGCATCTATGTTTTCCACTAGCTGTTTTCCACCAGCAGTACCTCTATGCCTCTGTTCCCATCTGGTCCTGGACTCCCACTCTCTAGGTCTTCTCTCTCCTTGACCATTTTGGCCCCTCCTAAGCTGGCTTAGGGCCCCTCCAAAGGGCTTGTACTATATTCTGGACAAGCTGCCATCTCTCTGTTTTAATCTTTGTTGGACTAATGCAGTGTTGCTCAGAAGCTGGCTTGCTGTCTTTGGGAATTACATCGACTGGTGTCAATATCACTGTGAACCTTGTTGTGAGCACAGGATTGTTCAAATGCCATACAACCAAGCATAAGAATAGGACTTCAGAGTCTGAGCTTGGTGTCATGTTCAGATGCTGTGTCTCTATCAGGGACTGTGTTGATGTTGAGAAATAAATGGACCCCGGGGGACTTAGCAGGTGTTAGCTCTTGCCTTGTTTCCAAAAATTTAACATAGGAATTAACACATGGTAATTCTAGCTGTGTGATGAATGAGTGAATTAACGAACTGATACATGGATCAAGCCTAGACACACCTACTCAACTGTACCAAACTTTCAAGGATGATTTGAGTGTGAACTCACTCTAAAAAATGTTCCCTCCTAGTGAGAGGGAGGCATAATATATGGCTTTAATTTTTATCTTATTGTTCTACAAATGTGTGTGGAGTGTGGAGTGTGTGTGTGTGTGTGTGTGTGTGTGTGTGTGTGTGTGAAACCTTTTTCCTAGCTTCCATTTGAATGACATCTCATGCCTGTCTCAACTGAAGTAAAGATATAGTGAAGGATTATATTTTTCTATTTCTAGTCATCTCTCAGCTACCTCTAAATATTAATGTTTTTAAAGGCATGCCATCTCAAATGGGAACCAGGACTATTGCTTTCATTGCAGACAGCTGATGTGATTCGAATCTAGTGTAAACAGCAATATTATTGTACCCAAGCATCTTCCCACCCTTCATTTCCGTGCCAAATAGATTTTGACTTTTTTCCTTGGGAGCTGGAGTAAGGATCAATTAAAGCACATAATAATGTGTTAACTGGCTAATACAGCAGTTAACATGAAGGAGTATTTCAAACCTCGGCATTTTTAGGAGCAGAGCCCTTCTTTCATTTGCCCTGTAAGATCTATAATTGAAAGAATACCGTGAGAGACACCTTTCATCAGCTTCGTGAGTTACATTTCCTGCTTTGATAACTGTACAAGGAGTATCTAAGGCACTTCAAGCTACCCAATTACATTTGATTAGTGAGTCAAAATAATGTAAGAGCTTTTCATCACCCAAAGGAAAACTTTTGAAGAATTCTGTTACCAACACTTCTGCACAAACACTAATCTATATCATTATTTTTTTACAAGGGAAATGTAATATTTAGTAAGTTTTTTTTTTTAATTAGGCAGCAAGTAAAGCCTCTAATTCATTGCAACTTAAGATCAAACAAGACAGACCGTGGCAACGGAGCTGGGGTAGATTTCATAGTCGACAGGATACAGTGGTCAAAATAAAACAACATGCCTTAGCACTCAGCTTCAGAGTACAAGCCTGAAAACAGGATATGCACTCCAAAACACTGAAGCAGAATGAACTGGTACTCCCAAACCTGTGTGTGCATGTCTTCATTCACTAGGTGAAGATATCTGAATAAAAATTAAAAATCAGCAATGCTTAACAAGAAATTAGTGAAAATCTGGGCCACAGTAGTGCAGACACTTAATCCAGCACTCAGGAGGCAGAGGCAGGCAGATCTCAGAGTTTGAGGATAGCCTGGTCTACAGAGCTAGTTCAAGGGCAGCCAAGGCTATACAAAAAGAACGAACAAAATGTGTCTCAAAAAACTAAAACAAAGAAAGAAATCATTCAAAACATAATTCTGAGTTACCCAGGCCAGGATACTTGCTTAATGTTACCTAATAGTAAGAACAAGGGGCATATGTAACTCAATGACTCAACACCTAGCATTCATGAGGCCTTGGGAGGAAGAGAGGGAGAGACAGACACACAGGGGTGGCTGAGGGAGATGGGAGAGGGAGGAAGGAAGGATGAGAGAAAGAGCCAGGGACTAGTAGAACAAGAACTTTCTATGTGCATGCAGCAGGCTGGCTTGAAGCTAACGCATGCTCCTGCCTGTGTCTTCCTAGTGCGAGAATTACAAACGGTACCATGGATTACAGATTCTCCTTTATATTTCTGCATACTTAACCAACATGTACCTGCTCTAAGACATTTCATTTCTGTAAAATATTTTCAATTTAGCCTTTAATCTCAGCACTCGGAGAGGCAGATGGATTTCTGAAGTTCAAGACTTCAAGGCCAGCCAGGTCTACACAGTTATAGGCATATAGTAAAAGCCCTGTCTCATGAAAAGAAAGAAAAGAAGAAAGAAAGAAATCTTCATTTGTTATATTGCTCTGAGGTAAAATTCAGTTGCTGACAGGTGGTCCTGATGTGGACTTTGAAACCAACACAAGGCCAGATTCTTTTATACTGTGAGCATGGGGACAGACACCAGGACTCTCCTCTGCCTCTGGGGTCTCCCTGCACAGGCTTCATAGACCTTAGGTGAAATATTCCTGCAAAGGAAGAGCTTTGAGCACAATCAGAAATTAGATCAAGTTAGGTGCAAAATTACTCCTCAGTGAAGTGCAGCCCAGGGCATCTCTAAATCTCCAGGGCAATGAACAACAGTAACACTCAAGGCCATGTGAACTTCAGACTTCTTCTAAGTTTTCTCCACACCTTTTTGGCTGTTCTTTTAGACTACACCACTCTTGATGAATGAGGCTGGGAATACTATAGTGTCTTACCTAACCTCTAGGTGGCCCTGAGGTCAAACCCCCACACCACTATCAATGAAAAAAAATCATAGAATTGGTCAAGGTAGGTAAAATCACATGACAACTGAAAATAATCCCCAAGGAAGGTAAAAATAAGAAAACATAGGTGGACAATCTGTTGGAATAGATGGGAATGTGGATCAGAGACCTGCATACATGTCATGTATAGAAACCTAAATGCTAGGAATGGAGAGATGGCTCAGTGGTTAAGAGCACTGACTGTTTCTCCAAAGTACATGGGTGCAATTCCCAGGACCCACATGGCAGCTCAGAACTGTCTGTAGCTCCAGTTTCAAGGGACCTGACATCCTCACAGTCAAAACACCAATGCACATAAAATAATTTTTTAAAAAGAAAGAAAAATCTAAAGGCTGTTTGAAAACAAAATGTTTTCTTTGTAAAGGAGTATTTCCCTTTTAAAGTTAGCATACAAAGTAATGGTTCTCATACAAACATTTTCATGCTCAAATGCATACTTTGTTCTTATTCAGCCAGGCCCTAGAGAGGGAAATTTCAAAGTTACTTTCCCCTGAGTGACACAGACCCCATCTATAACCCACTCTGCTAGGTCTGGTGTCCAATTTTCTTTGGCTCAACAGTGGAAATGCATAGGTCATTGCACCTGCTGTGGATAATGAGCCAGTGGAAGAACTGGAAGGAAATGCTATCTACTCCAAAGCAAAGCAGGGTTTCTGGGACTATCGGACTAAACTGTTTCTCTCTTTTTTTTTTTAAACTTTATTTATTTATTTATTTGCCTTGGTGTTTGCCTGGAACTGGAACTACAGACAGTTGTTAGCTGCCATGTGGGTGCTGGGAATCGAACCCAGGTCCTCTGGAAGAGCAGACGGTGCTCTCAACCGCTGAGCCATCTCTCCAGCCCCCTCAACTGTTTCTCTTATCTCATCCATCAGCCCCATGAGAGTGCCTTTCTCCATACTCCTCTCACACTGAAAGGTGACAGTCCATAGAGCCATGAGCAGGAGCCAGAGATCATTAGGTCCACCATCTTGCACTGCAGGATAAGGAAACCCCAAGGCTCTGGGATCCTAGGGCAGAAAAGACAATGAAAAAAGGAAGCTGAAGCAAAAGAGAAAAGTCTGAATGGTTAAGAGGAGAGTAGAGAAGATAAGGTGGATGATGGACTAGGCTGGAATGAAAGCAGCCAGCAGGACTCCCAACCCCCTAGCTGCCCAGGCTCAGATTGGTAGGCAATGTCCTAGAATTGGGTTTTATTATCAGACATTGGAGAAGCAGCCAAATGTTGGAGGAGGTGTGTTTGATTGTGGCTGGTATTCTTGGGTTAGAGATGGATGTCTCTAACATAAAGAGGAGTTTAAATGCTCAATTTCCATGCGGCTATTCTGCCAATGGATGCTGAGCTTGTCTGTGATCTAATTCTTAAGCTGCAGAACAAGTCAGAGAAAAGTCATCCTTTAAGTCATACGGAAAATAAAAGAATCTATTTCACTTTATCAGGGGTCAAAGTCCTCAACTGTTCCTGAAGGGATGTCAAGCATGAGTCATGATTGCTGGATTTGCTAGCCTGCTACCCATGGATGCTGGGTGCACACAAGGATTCCCAACACAGGGAATCTTACCTCCCTAGCCCCAAGGAATTCATACTAGCAGGCAGGCACTGCACAGGTCTGCCAGTTAAGTGTGTGCACTAATTATGCTGGCATGAAACCACTTCTAAGTAGCTAAGCTGACGAAACCACTCCTACTGACTGTTCTCTGAGGAAACAGTACTGGCCCTGGGAGGCTGGAGAGGGCAAGGAAAGCCCACCCAGGTATTCATGAGTGAGAAGGACCACCACCCTCCTACTGCACACCTGGTGCTCTCTCTCTGTGCCTCCAGGTGTGGGCCGGTTTACAAGCAAAAGTATTTCCAGAACAGGCTTCTGCTCCCTGGGCAGTCACTTGTCTGTTCTGAAGCAAGCTTAGTGTGTGGGGCTAGGTTCAATTTCCTACATGTTCCCTTAATTGAAAGAAAAAACAAAAAGATCCATGAGTCAAATTAGGAAAAGGTACCGAGTCTAAGGCCTAGGTGCATAGGTGTGAATAGAGACAATGATGACAGTTACGAAGGACCCCACATATTATGAAGACCCCCCCCATTCTTCCCACCTCCAAGTTAGCCATTAGTGTTAAGAACAAAATATGATTAAAAAGATCAATTTATTTTTTAAAAAACTAATGAATATTTTGGTCTGAGAGGACATTCATTGGTTAAGATATGGTTGTTCTAGGAGGCTCAGTATGTCTACAAACTTCTGGTCTTCCTGCCTCAGGCTTTACAAGTGTGAACCACCATACCCAGCTTGATACACACACTAAACAATTAACTCTACACAATTATCACGACAGACTAGTACTTTTAGAAGTGTGATGAGGAACAGAGAGGTGTCTCTCCAAGAATAAATACTTTATGTGTGAATGTGTGAACTGTGACCCAAAACATTTCTATTTCTCTTTGAAAAAAAGAGAGAGGGGCTGGCGAGATGGCTCAGCAGCTAAGAACACTGACTGTTCTTCTAGAGGACCTGAGTTTCCTAGCATCCACATGGCAGCTAACAACTGTCTATAATTCCACGATCTGACACTCTTACACAGTTATACATGCAGGCAAAACACCAATTCACATAAAATAAAAATAAATTTTAAAAAAAAAGAGAGAGAGAGAGAGAGAAAGACTGTATGCACCAGGAGTGGTAGGTAGGCTGGGACGCCAGCACTTGAGAGGTAGAGACAAGAAGACTAGCTAGGGGTTGAAGGCTAGCCTAAGCTACAAAATGTTCAAGTTTAAGGCCAACCTGTGCTACGTGAGTCCTTGTCTCAAGAAACAAGAACAAAGCAAAAAGACCATATGGTATATTTTACTCACTTCACAGCAGGAGAAGGTCTGTCAGCGCTGCACTCAGCCTCCAGAAGGACCCAATCAAAACAGTTGCTCTTCAGCACCTGACCTCGGGCAAACCATACTGTTCCCATCACCCAGGGGCACGCACCTAACCCGGCCTCTCAGCTGTGGTGCTTACCCTGCTATATGCGCTCCCTATACTTGAGTAGATTACATACTAAGAGGAACAGGTGGTTCGTTGGGTGTAAACAATGCCCGTGTAAAGTAGGATGTTGGCTTCAGAACAGGGAGCTTTCCCTTTTTTAAATTATTTTTATTATTTTATGTGCATTGGTGTTTTACTTGCACGTATGTCTGTGTGAGGGTGTCAGATCTCCAGGAACTGAAGTTACAAACAGTTGAGAGGCACCATGTGAGTGCTGGGAATTGAATTGTCCTCTGAAAGAGCAGCCAATGCTCTTATCTGCTCAGCCATTCCTCCAGTCTTTAGAGAAAGACTATTTTCTTTCAAAAGTACTAGTTTGTCATGATTATGGCTAGTTTGGTGTGTTATGCAGACTCCAAATTCAACAAGCTAGGGAGGTAAAATGGAGTTTGCAGCCTAGAATGTATATTTACTAAACAAAGCAATTTAATCTTTCTGGGTTTTTTGGAGGGAGGGGGGTTGTTTTGTTTGTGTGTATGAGACAGGGATCTGTGTAGCCCTGGTTATCCTGGACCTTACCCTGTAAACCAGACTGGCCTTGAACTCAGAAGAGATGCACCTGCACACATCTAGCCTTAAATTCTATTTTAAAGTTTCAAAGAATCATGAAAAAAAAAAAAAAAAAAAAGCGCTGAGGGTGAGGTGGAGGGGGAGTTTACTAACAAGGGATTAGAGGAAGCCAGGGCAATGATCAGAATAACCTGAGAATCATAAATCTAGGGAAGTGAGTTTCCATCGCATGGAAGCTTCAAGGCGCCGTTTGTTTTGGTTTGGTTTTGTGAGACAAGGTCTTGGTATATAAGCAAACTGGCCTACAACTCACTGTCCCCCTGCCTCAGTCTCCTTTCTGCTAGAGTTAAAGACGTGAACCCTGACAGCCTGTGATGGTTTCATAGCATCTATGAAGAAGACAGGTGAGCTGCCTGAACAGGTAAAAGGTACCTGCCATCAAAACAGACTACCAATGTGATCTGGGACCTACATGGAAGAACAACCAACTCCCAGGCCATACACATACATGTACACACAAATATAATAAGTTTAAATTTTAAAAGCACATACAGAGGACCTTCTCCCCACTGTCAGATGGGCATGCTTGGCTGCCCACCAATGAACTAACCAGAGCACAAACTACCCTTGACATGAAACAGTGCTGAGCAGAGCTGAGCCATCCAGTCTACAGTGAGAAACAAATACAGATAACAGGGTCCTCATATATTCACAAATAAATCTTATAATATTGACTCCCCCCCCCATCATCAGCAAGAGCATAGAGTTGTTTCAGATCAGCCTGGAAGCTGAATACTAAAAGGGACCCCCAAAAGGCAGGGTACCAAACTAGCTGGCTCACTCACTCTCCAGATTTAGAAAGAAGAAATCACTGTATCACTGTGCACCTCTAGTGGAAAAAACCAGTCTCCCCACTGCTTATAAATCTATGTCTGATCTATTTATTGTATTGTGGCTTTTGTTAATGAGCAACTAGCACTAGAAGGTTTAATTTAATTTGCTTTGAGAACTAGTAGAAAAGTAAGAGTGAAAGTTTCTTTCTTTACTACCTTACTAATGACGTTCTCAGATTAACTGTGTTATACCCAGAACTGAGACAAGGTTCGGTGAAGCGCCTATGATGTGTGAGCTTAGGAGTGGGCATGAACCAACCATTCCTGACGTCAGTTGCCAGGCAAAAGCAGAAAGCCAATGAGAGGGGGAATGTGGGAAGATGCTGGACAGATTCATATTCATCCATTCTCATTGTGTGTGTGTGTGTGTGTGTGAGAGAGAGAGAGAGAGAGAAAGAGCTTTAGTAGAGAATTGGGGATGATGAGACGGCTTCATGATTGAGAAAGCCTCCTACAGGAGTACAGAGGACCCAGGCTCCATTCCCAGAATTCACTTCAGGTGGTTCAGAACCATCTGTTACTCCACTTCTAGGCTTCCCTTCTAGACTGAGTGCAACTGTACTGAAACGCACGCACGCACGCACGCACGCACGCACGCACGCACGCACGCACGCACGCACACGAATATACACAATTAAAAACAAATCTTTTTCAAAAGTTTTTAAAATTGGGGTAAATCTAATACAAGTATGTTGGTTAGAAAGGTGAATATCTGGTATAGGGCATATAGGGAGACAGGGGCAGATGAATCTCTGTGAGGCTGAGGCCAGCCTGGTCTACACAGAGAATTCCAAACCAGCCAGGGCTATATAGTAAGATCTCAAAAAAAAAAAAAAAAAGAAAAGGAAAGAAAAGAAAGAAAAAGAAAAAAAAGAGGCAAAATAAATGATATAACTCTGCTTAGAAATTCTGTAATGGATCAGAGAAAGAGAAATCTTGCCCCTGCCTTTGCTGTTTTGATTTAGAGAAAACCACACTTAAGAGCTGGCTTCAACATGACTGAATTCCTTTGACACAAACTCCCCGAGTCTCGGAGACCTATTTTCCACAGAAATGCAAGTTACGAGTTTCAGTCAGGATTAATTTAGACTTTTTTAATTCCTACATGTATCAGAATCATTCATGGAGGGGAAGGTCTTCTATATCCATTCCCAGAATCCTCTGAGGAGATCTGGTCTCATTAAAAGATCAAATAGATACTGCAGATTTGTTAGCTGTTTAACAAAGTGGGAATTATTTTCTCACTGTACTCGCATTTGTGAGATAGTCATTCAAGACACAGGTGATGCAAAACAGGGGAAATGAAGCCTCTGTTTCTTTTCAGCAGGGTGAGGAGTATAAGTACCTCCTCATTTGAAACAGAATTCAGAAGGGGTAATATTTCATATCTGTGGCTGACATGTGACCCGCATTTCAATCCTGTTTTCTCTCTCTGTCCATCTTCTCTGGCAGAAGAAACACACTGCACATATCTTGTCCCAAGCTGAGAGCCCAGAGCAGAATCAGGACTGGCCTTCTGGCCTGTGCAAGCGTGCTCACGGGACCTGAGTGCCTCAGAGTGAGTGCTTAGAGAGGTTGTGCAAAGCCCAGAAGCACTAGCTGGTAGATCGACATGAAATGGTTCCCCAGTGGCCGAAAAGAATTACTGAGGCTTTCTACAGTGACTCATTCCCTCTCTGGGGTCGTCTGGGCTCGGGGAAAACCTGTCTTGCTGATTATTAGTGATTTAATGGTGGTGGTGATGGACTTCTGATAACTCAGAGATCCGCTTCAGCTTTACTGGCAAAGGTCTGTGGTCTGGGAGTCAAAGGTCACCGAGCTTGTGTACTTGTGTCAGTTGCCTGTCTGCTTGTCTCTTTCAGTGTCTCTGTCTTTCTCTATGTCTGTCTGTCTGTCTCTTTCTGTGTGTATATGTGTGTTTGTGTACTACGGAGGGAAAGTTTACTTCTCTGACCCCGGGAGTTTCAGTTCTGCCTCCACTAGGAGCAAACAACATCACTCTCTGGAAAGACAGTCCAGCAGATAAAGCATTTGCTTCTGACACCCCCCCCCACACTCAAAAAAAATGTAAAAACCTGAATGGCTAAGACAGCCAGTCAACCATCACTGTGCAGGAGGAAAAGGCAGAGAATCTAAAGCAAGCTGGTCAGCTAGATTCACTTGTGTACTGGATTCCAGAGAAACCCCACCTGGATACAGAAGTTGGAGAATGGCGATTGATAAAGGACACATGATCACAAACACTGGCCACCACACATACAAGCACATGTGGACACGATCATGTGTGAGCACAAACATACACATGCACAGCCATGCACGCATTGAAAGTGAGGAACAGGGGATGTCGCCCGATTCTCATCAGTTTTGGCTCTGGAAACGGAGGCAAAATTGCTCTAGGCAATGGGAACTGTGGATTGCACTTGTGCTTTTGCAAATGTGACAAGTGGCCAGTATTAATTTTTCTACTCAGATGCTATTGTTGAGGATGGAGACGAAAGCTGTTCTTTGTATGAGGATGAAAATCAAACCAGCTGAGGTATTCGTGTGTCCCTTGATCCTTCCTCTTCATTTTCTAACTGTGCATCCTACGACTCACTTTTGACATCTTTCTATGTGTTGATTCCCACACAGATGCTTTGAAAACTCATTCCCTTTTCATATATACCCCACAGATAGAAAACAAAACTACCTACCGGCCGTTCTGTTCCCCTGAATAAAATCTGTCTTCTCTCCTTTTGACATGGTAGGAAGTGTAACTTACTCTGTGCATGTGATCAAGGGGTCGTTTGCAAAATTGCCTTATTATCCTATTATTTTCCAGGAGCTTTTTGTCGTGGGGTGGTAGCAGTGTAAGCAATCTGTCCCCTACGTGTTATCACTTGATGGGCAATTTGCTGGGACATTAACAAGAAAACAACAAATATTTAAAGGTGACCATTCATCTTCCCAAATGAGACTTAAAAGTTATAGCTTCAGCAAAAAGAAGAAAGAAGACTCTGACTGTAGGCTGAAGGCACATGAGACGCCAGTGACAGCCAGTGGGTCATTTGTGATTAGTGGGTCACGAAATCAATTCAGGGGTCATGGCCAGAATCAAAAGCAAAACAAAACATGCAATAAATGAGACTGAAGCAGAATAGAAAGTCCTAGAGTAAGTGCATAAAATGTAGGCCACAGACTATCATGTGAAACCTCCTTTTAGGGATGTGTGTGTGTGGTGTGTCTGGTATACATTGTATCAATGTACAATAATGTATTTTCTACTGCGGGCCATACTTGAAAAACTTTTGAAGCTACATTCCCCTGGGGTGTCTCAGCACCAGTTTCTAAAAACTTTCTCTGGTATTATGATGAAGTAAATTTATACAAAAGCAGAAAGGAAATTTTCCTCTCGCAGCTCTGCTTCAGCCATCCTGCAGTTCCTGAGTTCTAGTTTCTGTCCTCTGAAAACCACTTATGCTGACTGAATCCAGGTTTTCTGCGGGATCCTCCCACCCCCTCATAGATGTTTTTACAGTTTTACTTTCCACTTTTCAATTTATTCCTATGATGATAACCTGCCGAGCATGATAACAGAGGAAAGATGGCAATGCCGCATTCCAAACCAAGACATTGACATTTCAGGCACTTTTAAGCCTGTGTCATTGGAAAGAATCCTACTCCAGAATTTAGCTGTAAGGGAAGGACATTACTCTCCCAGCATTCTCGAAGTTTAACCTGTAGCTAGCCCCATTCACTCATCAGCATTTTCGTTTACACACACACACACACACACAAAATCACATTATTCTGTTGTTGATTTTTAAAACATACACATCTTCTTGGCTGTCCTTTAAAGGAAATCTGTTGTTCTTTATTGTTTTGTGTTGAGACAGGGTCTCATTCTGTAACCCAGGCTGGCCTAGAACTCACTGTATAAACTGGCTGGCTTTGACCTCAATGCCAGCCTCCTCTCTTAACCCCCTGAGTGTTGAGATGCATAGACTTCCACACCAGGTTGGTTTGGTTTTGTTTTGTTTAAGAAATTAAATGCAAAAAAAATATACAAAATTATTAGAAACTTTTGGGGGAAATATCTATATCTCACACAACTTTATATTCCTCTTTTGTAACTAACTTGCTACTTGGTTATTTATTTTAGGTGTTACTTTGACCGTTCATTACAATACATCCATACCACCCTGTAACACTTAGTTCACACTGATTCCTAGTGACATATTAATAACGTAAGATTGAATATAAGATTGTTATACTAAGGCTGAGCCTTTCATCAAACAACTATAATAACTTAAAGAAAATTCTCCTTTACTGTGCCTGCAGTATGTCAGACCTGCAGTGCTCAGTACCTATCACACACATCCTCATATCTTTCCTGGCAGAACCACCGTAACACTAAGAACAGTATTTCTTCAATGCTCGCCCATCGCCCATCGCCCATCGCCCATCGCCCATCGCCCATCGCCCATCGCCCATCGCCCATCGCCCATCGCCCATGCACCGTTTACAGGTGAGAACAGCAAGACATGCAAACGCTGATCCCTGCCTGTGGCAGACACAGCTGTAAACCCAGAAGCTGTCATTCAGCTCAAGTTCACTTAACTGCTCCCAGGGCTTTTCTCATTTATGTGCCTCATCACTTCACCTTTCAGCTGTAGCCAAAAATACTTTCATTTTTAAGTAGCTCATCTGTTCTCTTAGGGACATGGCTATGGATATAAAAGCACCCAGAAAATTAGAGTGTTTGGTTTTTTGCCTTGTAAATAAAAGATGCTCTATCATTGAGTGGTTCTCTACACTACTTACTCTGAAAGCACCTGGTCTTATGCTAGCTCAATGCTTTCTGTTGCTCTCTCTGTGACCTGGTTACTTCACCTTCAGCCACCTTTCTGTGTAGCTAAAACAGGGCAGGAGAGTAAAAGGGCAAGGTGCATGTCACTGCATGTTGGGAGCATTTTATTAACCTGTTTAGATCTAGTCCGGTAATTTTGTTCCCACACATAGTCATGTGGTGCTTTAAGACTTCTACGAAAACCATTATTTTCTCTTAGCACAGAACATCCTCCTTCCCTATCCCTGTCTGCACAGCACATTTTAATGATGAGCCTTTGGACTAAAAGTCTGCTTCAAGCTAGGTTACTAGATACTTATTGTCAGTTCTCCTACCAAGGCAGCAAAGGCACAATGTTGATTTTATAAATGAAATGGCCTTAGAAATCAAAATTAAGATTTGTTTAAATCAGAATTAGAATGATTAGTTAGAAAATGTGGCTTGGTCATCACTCAGATTCCAAACTCCTAAATAACTTTCCTATATTAATTCAGTTTTACATTTCAGGAAATAAAATAATTATGTAGTTAAACTTAGATCCTTATGCAAACAAGTACTGTGTTTACAATGTTACCAATCCATTTACTTAAACCACAGACATATGAAAGGAACCCAATAGACAAGCACTCACCATTGGCTTCCTTCCCATGCAATAGCAGTCAACATTCTACTGGCATCTGCTCTGAAAACAATGGTTTTACTACCCTAATGTCAGGGTAAACAAATAATAAATGCCTACTTGATACTATTAATCATTATTATTATTTGCACTTTGCAGGACCTGAAAAGTTAAATATTGGCATTTTTTCCATTTGAAAAGACACCTTCAAGATGACATCATTATAATATAGCTTGTGACTTGGTCACTTTAAAAAATTAGTTTAGTAGCTGTTATTGCCTTTCCGGGGAAACAAAACCATCTGAGTTAAAAAAGAGATGAGTACAGCATTTTACAAAATAGCACAAAACAGTTAAAAGCAATAAGTACAAACAGTTAAAGTGATGAGTGCATTCTACAAAACAGCTCCTAACTGGTAAATGCTGTCATGTATGACTACATCTCCCAGTTGGGAGCTACACAGAACCAAAGCCCTATCAAGTCAAGCTCTAATCACCCTGCAGTAATAATGATCATAAACCTCTCTCTTCTCTAAGTCATATAAACAAAAGGAAAACCTATCATAAGCACCAAGAACATAAGTAACAGGAACTGGTCAGATCTGTCTTAGAGGACGGTAACATGAAACAACATACCTTCAGTTCTCTGAAGAAGATACTACTCCTTGCCCATTCAACAATGGAGAAGAGGGTCTGGTCCGCCATTTTGCACATAAGCCCAAATGTGTTCAGCTTTTCATGCTTGCCTCGGTTGGCTTGCTCTTGCTGTAAGTAAGCCGAGATTTTCACTTGAATTTGAGGCTCATCTGGCTCACACTTGAGAAGTTCCAGTATAAGGTGTGGGATGCTGGCTGGGGAGTTTGTCTGGTAACCATCCATGTAGGAGTATCCCATCATTGACTCAGGTGAGCTGGTATAGGGATCTGGGTACTCAGACTTGATGGCCCGACTAGGAAAGTGACCATATGGTTGGTAACCTTGCAGGCTGCCATGAGGTGGCATTGTCATGCTAATAGGAGATGTGACAAAGGGGCTTCTGTCATAGTCTGTGGGAGGCAAGGCAGCATGGTTCAGAGGTAGGCCTTTGGAGGCAGAATGAATGTTCTGAATTGCAGAGGAGATGGTCAGGTCCGAGGGCATTGCTTGGATCACCTGAGACATGGCTTCCAGCTTAAGTCCATTGGCTCGAATGAGGGCTTTCTTCTGTTGCTTTAGGGCTCTGTCTCTCTTGTACATCGGCCCAAACTTATTTCTGCCTCCTCGCATGCGGTCAGCTCTAACGGCTGTTTATAGAGAAGAAAGGATATATGAAAGGGAGTTAGCAGTATTCTGTAAGATCTCTAGGCACTTCAAAATACTGACAATTCACAAGAAATGAATTGTGTGTGTTTATTGTGATAGCCCACAGATATTCCAAGAACAGAAATATCTTCCTTATGAATTCTTTCCTTCAAGTGGGTTTTGTTATCAAAAACATATTTTGAGTACCCAAGAAAGTATTAAAAAGTTTCACAACAGAATATTCATTTGTGTGTGTAGGGCGGGGGGTGTTCTTTCTGGGTGGGCCAGTTTCTAGTATGTAAGCTATGACATGATTTCTCATGGAAACCAAAATTGTATACTTGCTGTATGTGTGTGCACGCACACACAATTTTTTGTTTACTTTTCTTTTTTTTTTTTTAATTAAGGAAAAGAGAATCAACCCATTTCTGGATTAAGTACTGTTTCTCCCAACATCTTCTCCATTCCTTGAGACTTTGGATACTTTGTTACAAAGGTTACTTAGGTCCGGATTTTCTTGGAAAATCTCTTTCACTTGAACTTGAGTGAACATCAGAAAACTACTAGTCATGCTTTGAATGTAAGATGGATTGGACATAACTATCAAAAGGTGTCTAGAGACTCTGCTGTGCCACAGTGGTGTGGAACTTGAGCTATGTCTAGTCAGCAGAACTCTCCAAGTCAGTGACCAGTGGTAATTAGACAGAACCCAGCCACCTCTGACAGCTTGAGACATGTTACAATTGCTGAAGGTCAAGTTGTTGAACTTTTTAATTTTAGAATTAGTATCCACATTAAAAATTTATTGTGACTTCCAAGTATCTATAATTTTGTGCTGGATTATAAGTTTTGCAAATATTCTACTGTTCTATGACTATTGCTGAAGTATGAGTATGGTGATGGGTGGCAACTCACACACAACTATCATAGCAAAATATTGAGGTTAATAACACAATCTCAGGGGCTGGAGAGATGGCTCAGAAGTTAAGAGCACTGACTGTTCTTCCGGAGGATCTGAGTTTGATTCCTAGCATCCACATAGCAGCTAACAACTGTCCATAATTCCAAGATCTGATACCCTTACACAGTTATACAGGCGGACAAAACACTAATTCACGTTTTTTAAAAAAAGTACAATCTCTTTCCTTTCATTAAAAGTCAGGTGACATTGTGTGGAATCACATCATTTATGTCTTAGCATCTCTTCTGCTCTTATAGTTAGTTAGTATCCACCACTACTTGGCAACTAAAGGGACTGATGATAAAAATCACTAAGTGTCAATTAGTTCCTTTCTCAATCTCCTAAAAGTAGTCCCTATGCTGACTGAAAGTGGCTGCTTCTATTTGAACAAATTCATTAGCAGTTTGGCAGATTTACCCCCAAACACAACTCATTAATTTTTCTTTCAGTCTATCTACCAAGAATGTGTTCTATATAAGAGAAGACCTCCAAGCAAAAGTAGCTTGTGTTTCCTTGATCAAAAGTGCATTCTAGCACAGTGCTGGGTACCCCGCCATGTTACGTTATTTGCAGTCTTGTTTAATCTGTGGAAGGCCAGCAGGTCAAAGGCTGGAAAATAGCAGCCCGCCATAACAGTCATGAAGTACAAATTATTTACAGCAGTCACATATTAACTTCACAGGCTGCCTAGCTGAATGCCGCTGCAGTGCTCCTTTTTATAGTTTAGTGGGACTTTTTTTTTAGGGCACTCTTCTGAGCTCATCAACCCAATGCTATTGATTTGAGTCCATTGCTTTGAATGTTCTCTGCTTTCCAGTTGTTGAATTTTATAGATTCAGCCATTACTTTTTTCTTTTAAAAAAAAAAATGGGTGTCTACTTTTATACTATTAAAAACTGAAAGTCTGTATAAGAAATTCCTTTTTACAATGAAAACCTAATTTTTCTCAAGAAACGTGAAATGAGTAATAACAACTGTGGCAGGCCCATGAACTGTCTTTAAAATTACTAGGATTTTAAAAATTAAGGGTTATTTCATTTTATTTTTCACTCTTTACAAATTAATTGTATTTGTTCTTGGAAGAGTTGCTTAAGTTTTGTTGACCTTCTCAACATCATCAAATGTATCGATCACACTCCAAACTAAAAAGGAGAAACAGAATAATTTTCATATCTCTTCTTTTTTTCTCCCCAGCAGATGTTACCATGTTTAAATGACAGGTTATGCTGCAGACAAAATATAAAACCATTTCCCATCATCATCAACAGTGTCAACGGGCTAGAAAAAGACCGTCCTCATGCTGCACGCACAGTGTTTTCAAGTCCACGTCCCAGGAGACTGATTTGGCAGGTCTTACCTTCTAATTTCATTCCAACACTTAGACATTTTTGGAAGCGACAGTAAGGACAGCGCTTTCTCTGTGTTTTGTCAATTTGGCAGTTCTGGTTTTCTATACATGTGTACCTTTTATTGTTTTGGACTGTTCGCTTAAAAAACCCCTACAAGACAGAGACAAGAGTGAGCCATATTATAAGTCTAACCTGCTTCTTCTATTGCTTTACTCTAAGGAAATCACCAGTAAATCCTTTCATTGTGCCACTGAACCCTTATGTGGTCCTGTGGTTTATTCACATTTCAGTTAAGACCAACCCTCTGCAGTAGTGCTAGGCCTCAGTGAAGATTTTTCTGGCCTCCGAGTTATATTCCCGAAGAATTACATCAATTTCATACCATTTTGTTCAGTCAGGGAAAAAAAAAAAAAAACCTCTATATTGACCAGTTTGTTTTTTTTTTAAATCTAGTTTCCTATTAACATTAATGTTCCAAACAGAGGTAAGTCATAAAGCCCTACATTGTTTTTAAGTAGTCTCATACAATTTCACTCACAAGCCATTGTAAAGTGCCAGGGTTAGAACTGAATAGCAAAATACCTCAGATCTTTTACAAATGTCAACATCAGACAGTTAAAAGGAAAAAGACTTCAAGAGCAAAATGGGGAAATGTTCCTGATGCCACTGGAACCCATTCAAGGGAGGGAACCGTGCTTTAAAATTTCGACTAATACAAAAGATACTCGCACATGCAGGGACACGTGCACAGCCCATGAAGCTGACTGCTGCAGGCTCACATCAGCCTTACACTCAAGGGGACTGGTCAGAAATAAAGTGTGTGGCTCTCAAATCATGACACCTCTACTACAATGATTATCTGAGTGGCTGTAAACAGAACAATCTTATTTTGCTGTGGGAAATGAAGGGAGGGGTGTTCTAGCAATGGTTTAAATAAATGTACTGAGTTTTCTACTTTAAAGTATATGTTGGGGGGGGGAAATACAGAAAATTGAATTTATAGGAACTATTAAAAAAACTAACACAAATCCTTAAGATTAGTAATAAAGAATATCGACCATACTCAAATTCCCTGCATTTAAATAAGTCACATGATGTATTTAAGAAAATTATTCAATTAGAAACAAAAATCTGGTTTCTTAGTACCCTGATATAGATTCCAAAAAAAAAAAAATCTTTAAATTATTTTTGGAATCCATCAGGATGAAGTTATGTAGTTGGGGATTTAGACCTTCATGTCTTCTGGATAAAAAAAAATGCTCCAACTTACAGCACAGCTTATTCCCAAGTTGAAATGTTCTTGGGATATACTTTGTCACATTTCCTTTTAAATATATAAGTCAAGTAAAATCAATATTTAGGACTGTTAGAAATGAAGTTCTCCTATAGATACATCACTGCACCACATAAACTATTTAAAGCCGTGAGTCTGGCAGCATTTTCTAAAGAGCAGAGGTATCTTGGTCTTTTGAACTAAATCAGACATATTTTAAGTACTGGTCTCCCTATGACACTCCCTTCATACACCTCATTCTTTTAGTTGAAGAAAAAAGACAACTTTAGTTTTGAAGGATAATCCAATGGTTTAGTTTTTGGTCTGAACACTATTTTTTTAGGTAATTTTTAGGGACAGCAAACCTTGCAGCTTTCACAGGTAAGGAGACCATAATGGTACCCGGATACTTTATCGCCACACACAGGACATAGCTCTTCCAGATCTTCATCATAGGAGTAATTCACCATTTTAAATTGAGACACTGAAACAAAAAGAGAAATGTGCACACGTGACCTATTAATTTCCGATATAGATTTTAAAGCTGGGGGGGGGAGGCATTTTAGTGGCTGGTGAACAAAGATCACCAAATAAAATATAAAATACTGTTTACCCAACTGGTACTGAAGAGAACTACTTTTACATAATGAAAACATCTTTGAGCATATGCATTTCCTATTTTTAAATTTAAAAATAACTCTAACTTTTTTGGTTAACATTTTAAACTGACCACTGACTGTTCAACAAAAGCCAACAGATCAGGAAAAAAAGAATCAATCATATAAAGTAACAATCTAAATTTTAAGTCTTTAACGTTCCAAAATGTCACCTTTGCCTAACCGAGCAAAATCAGGCCGTAAGTGCCTAGCATACTCTAGAAGTGGTTTGCTCTAAGTACACCTCACTTTGTGAGGCTACCAATGCTAATTTACACATGATACTTGGAGAGCAATTGAGGCTTCAGAAACCTGCTCTTCAGAAGCACCCGCCCCCAAACAACAGCCTGTGGCTCTCCCAGGGTTCAAGACTGTTAGATTAATCAAAACAGTCAGTTCCGTATTGACTGTGTAGTTCTGTTCTGGCCACTTTCATCTCCTCACGTTTGAAAATGTCCTGTAAAAATAAAAACAAGGAAGAGGACACCCGGAAAAGGGGGGGAGGGAGGCAGAAACAGACAAGGAAAAGAAACACGGAGGTTTAGTAGAATTCTAGAGCTTTGTAATGAATTTCACAAGCTTCTCATAAGCATTGCAAAGTATAAACACCTCTGAGATTGCCCGGTTGAACAGAAATTAGACCAAGGCAACCTGGTTCACTGTGGGGACACTAACCCACAAACGTCCTAGTCTTTATCCTTTATCCACTGCATGTAAATGTCAGTGGCCAGCAGACCCCCAAGGAACTAACTATCAGATCAGGCTAAAAGCCCACTTCGGTCAAGCCCCACCCCTACTCCCAAGAGGCTAGCAAGCAGAGGGGTGGACTGGCATCCAGGCAAAGGCAGGTCTATACAACTGGCCACTACGGTGCTCCCCACACCCTCTTTAAACCTTATGTGGACCCAGCTCTGGGCCCCTTGCTCAACCCTCATCTACCCAAAGGCGCACAAACTCCAAAGAGAGTTTGCTTTAAGTTAATCAGTGGCGGTGTAAGGGGCGGGGGCGGGGGAGGGGTACCCACAGCCTGGCAGAGGTTTCCTCAGATTTGTTTACTAAAAAGGAAATGGAGAAATAACCCCTACCCCACAGCCAAACTACTATGCCTCACCGGGTAATATCCTTGTTCTTTTAAAATAGATTTTCCCCCCCTGAGTCTTAATGAAGTGTCTGTTCCCCCGATTCAGAACAGTAAGGCTTTAGTTGGCCCGAAAGTAAGCAACAGTTTGCAAAGATCTCAGAAAGAGGCACCAGCAAAGGCAGTCCCTGGACTCAGGAACTTAGAAATAGGAGATGCCGAGTGCCCCTTTCTCCAACCATGCCAGTTTGAATTCCAACTCTCAAAGAGAATCAGCGCCACTCTGGGGAACCAGGACCTGAGGGTTGGGGAGAAAGCTGTGGGTTTGGGGACATTGCTTATGGGGCGCTGAAAACGCTTAATTTCTGTTTTCAGGGACAAGTCTGAGCCGAGGAACTGTATGTATCTTCTGTCTCCCAAAGTAAACTCTCACTTCACATTTAAGAGTATCGGATTAGCACCCACTAAACCTTCTGTGCCCACCTAAGAGGTGCCGCATGGAAAAGACCGAGGCCCACCTTCCGGCAAAACCCAGAGTCTGAGCTGGGAGAGACTCATCTAGGAAGACAGGGCTTCGTGTTGTTTTGGTTTTTGTTTTGTTACCCACAGTTCCCCGGGGGGGGGGTGGCACCTAAATTAAGAGTTGAACCAAATCCACCCAGGTGAAGAAATGCCCCAGCCGCGGAAAAAAGGAGAGGGAATGGGTTTTGAAAAGCTAGGTCCTGAGAATTCCCCTTAAATTGGATGCCCCACGATGTGGACAATCCAGCAAGGAATTATCTCTGGGTTCTGATACCAGTCAAGCGTAGGTGAGCAGCCCATGCGAGCGAACCTACCAGCGCCGGTGCGCTCAGCTCAGGCTGCAAACCACCGCTGAAGCCGCACCAAGCTTTTCCCGCATCCTCGACAGGCTACCGCAAATGTCTGCTTGGGGCAGGAAGTAGCAAGAATCAGGTCCTCCTGCCGGGAGGAAACTTAGCAGGGCTGGAGGCCAGAGCGCAGGAAGCAGGCCCAGGACACTTCGCAGGAATCCCAGGTGCACCTCTTTGGGCAGGCTCATAAAGTCTGGGGACTTCGGCCGGGGAAGTTCTACAGTTCTGCCCAGGACTCTACCCCAAGATCACCAGAATAACTGCCCACCCACGTGCGTGCCACCCCTCTTCTCCGTGCAGCAAGACTCAGAGCGGGGCGGGGGGCATGCAGCCTGCCCAGCACTGTAGCGTGTAGTAGCCATAAGTACTGTTCTCAGCGCGCACCTCTGACCGTTTCAAGTTCGCACAAAAGAGTGACAGGAAGCTTTGGGGATCACAAGCCCGCTGACTCGAACATCCTGAACTCCAGTAGGGGCGAAGATGGAAGAAATTTCCTAGCATTGTTCCCACCCTGGCCCGTAAGCTAAGATAAAGTTCTGAAGATTTTAGAGAAAAGAAAATACTGCGGATGAGATCTGATCTTTTTCTGATATTAATCAAGAACGTGGACACAAATGAGACATCTATACTCACAGCTTGGGGACGGACAGGGCAATGAGCACACCCTGAGCACCCCAATCCTACCTTCGGCACTATCCTAGGCAGGAATGGAATTGAGGTAACTGGTGCTTTTAAGTGATGCCAGCAGTTTGGAGTTGCCCAAATCCTGGGTCCGTCTAGGCTTTTGGGATACTCACGATTCTAACACCAACTAACTACCTTCCTATAATCTTTCTTATATACTCGGTTTTCCTAGTCAATATTTTCCCTCTATACGGGAGCATTAAAGTGCGCGACAGTTCCAACAATCTACAACCGGGGTCAACAGTGAGCAATTCCATTTCTCAGAAAAATTATTTCATGGTACCCTTAAGCTGCCCCAGCTCCAGTTGGCTCTGAGCACGAAGTCTCTCTACTTAATTAGAAGTGGCCAATTAGACATTGATGAGAAAGCACGGTCCGCCTAGTTCAAGTGCCATTAACTTTTATGCTCGCTCCTAAAGGGGCCAAGGCCCGCGTACCGCCGGGCAGCCTGTAGCAGGCTGAGTGAGAACTGCCAGCCGGGCTGCTCTGGTGCCCACGCCGCAGGAGGCTGAAGCCCGCCGGGTTAGCCCGAGGTTGGAAAAGCCAGGGGCTGGAGCGCCTCACTGCAATCCCTTACCTTGCATGTTTTCCGGCATCTGCCCCTGTTCCCCATGCGATCGAGCCAGTCCTGGGGCTTCCGTCTCCACTTTGGGCAGCATGACAAGGCGGCTGCGGGCAGGAATGAGGGGTCGGTGTCGGTCCGGAAGCCCAGCACCTGGACACGGGCAGCACAGATTCAACTCCGGCGGAAAAAGAGAAGGGGTGACCAGCGTGCCCGCTCACCCACCCTCTCGCCGGAGCTGCCGGGCAGGACTTCAGAGCCCTGTCCGGTCCCGCAGCTTCAGAGCTATCCCTCAGCTGCGCGGGTGATCCCCGCTACCAAGCCACTCTAAGAAGACCCGTCCTGCTGCTGGGGTTCCGCTCCGCAAAGGCGGAGACAGCAACGGCCAGGATGCCGCTGCCCCGGACAGCGATCTGTGCTCCGGAGGGCAGCAGAGGCGGCCGCCAGCTGCTACTGCTGCAGCGGCTGAACGGCTCCAGGACTCCTTCCCCTCCCTGCACCCGCCCTCTGGCTCAGGATCGGCAGGGGTCTCTCTCTCTCTTTCTCTCGCTCCACTTCTCTCCCCTCTGCTGTCCTGTCTTCTCTTCTCCGCCCCTTCCCCCTATCTTCTATCTGTGCTCCTTCTCTCTGGCGATCACAAGTGTGGAGTTCTGAAGTTCCAACCTCCCACACCTCTCCGACCGAGGGCAACCCTTTCCCTTTCCAGCCCCGAGGGCGACAGAGCAAAGGGGAAGACCGGCTGGAGAAGGGAGGTAAGGGGAATGGGGGCGGGGAGGGGGGGGTGAGAGGTAAAGACAGTGAATGGGGACGCAGGTTCCGGACTCAGGTCGGACACTAGCCCGCTAGCCAATAAGGAAGTTCTGGCCTCGGTGCCTGCCCCAACCTCTTCACCCCGCCTTAATTTACTCCCACCCCACCCTAGCCTGGGGCGGGCGGAGTGGGTGGGGGATGTAAATGCTTCTAGGTTTCTCAGCTATGGAGAAGAGACCTGAGTCTGGGCTAAGCCACCAAGGACTGGAAAGCTGAAAGGCCATTTCATAGAGCCGAGGGGAGGCAAGGGTGAGTGTAGGTGGTCCTTGCGTGAGTGTGGGGAAGAGAAGTGCCCACTCAAAACACCTAGATGAGAAAAAAGATGTTGAATTCACAAATGATGTGCGGTTGATCCTTCTAATAAGGTCCTCTCTGCACGCAGGAAACTGAGAGACACACGATTTGAGTGGCTGAGACCTAAAGAACCCAAGGGCTAAGGCTCACTTAAGGGACGGCTAAAGTCACTGAGATTTCCTCACTTGCTTGGAATTTGAGTAAATGACAGGCACTCTGGCTTCCTCAGGCTGCTCTCCGGCACAGCTCCCGGCTAATGAAAAGCACTTAACGTGTGTCCAACATTATCTTGGTGACAGACTTCCTGATTTCAGTGAGCGCTGTTTCCACGGAGGATGGAGAGATCAGCCCCAGCTTTAGAGTTCCTTTGGAGGGGCAGATCCATGCAAGGCCCTGAGGCTCGACATTTTTTTTTTTTTTTAAGTTTTAAAGAACCATCTGTTAGGCAAGCTCTTAGGCCACCAGTCCAGCCACATCTTCAAAGTTTTCAGATCTCATCCCAACAAGATGAAAAAACATTTTCCCCAGTCCCCTAAATGCATGCAAAAAGCTCCATATCCAGGGTCTGTTATGCAACTGGGTAATTATCAGAGTCCACCCACAAGGGGGTGAATTTGAATCTCAAAAGATCTGGATTTATTCTACTTAAATGGCATAGAGATCACATAAACTGGCCAGTCTAGTATTTAATGATTATAAAATTATTCTAATCATTGCTTATGCTTTTATATGGTGGCTAGCGATTTAAATATAGCTATTCTCTAAACTGATTTATCGTTTTGCTTTAAAACATTCAGAAAACAAATTATTTAATTTTCAGTTTTTGTAGCAACTTTAGAGTTCTTAGAAAACCAATGTGGTCTAAGCAAGTTCCTTCCAGCCACAAAATTTGAGCGGGCCTGCCAGTTAGTTTGTGTGAAGGAGTGGACTGATTTTGCCTATCTTAGTGATCACTAACTAGGCTCAAGTTTTCATGTTAGTATCAAGTCACAATGTCAATACATTTTCAGTATTGCCCCTTATTTAAGACATCACTTTGAATTACAAATCCCTATTCTTACATAGTTCAGAAAGAAAGTAAGTCTCCAGGCTCAAATCATTACTCTCTGCATGCTTTGGAGTTCAGGCTAACTT
Source organism: Sigmodon hispidus (assembly GCA_004025045.1). NCBI lineage: Eukaryota > Metazoa > Chordata > Mammalia > Rodentia > Cricetidae > Sigmodon > Sigmodon hispidus. Next base: position 26,586 of record PVIH01002335.1, on the reverse strand, counting down.
AAGAAATCAGTTTTATTTCAAAGCTTTAAAAGCAGCCTCCTCCACTCACTGCAGTTCTAAGAGTTCATATAATAGCTTTTGTTTATTATCTTCCTATCCAGCAGCCAAGGATGCAGGGCTCCAGCATCTTGTTCTGTACCTCTGTGGTACAAAGGACACCGACATAAACTCTGGCAGACTCTTGTCTGTGGCATCTTACTGTGGCACAGACATCTTACTGTGGCAAAAAAAAAAAAAACCTAGCCAGAACCAGAGGCTGAGGCTGACCCAGTGAGGTTAGCTTTGTGGTCATGCTTCATAGCACTAGCTTCTGGGCCAGAAAGGACTTGCTTAGGTCAAATTAGTGGCTTCCCTATCCAGCACAATTTGTCTTCTCAGTACTTCTTCCAAAGACAGTGATGGGTGCCAAAGGTCAAATAGGGCTTTCATATCTTCCCACAGATAGACTTTCCAAGAAAAAGCCTCACAGATGGGGGGGGGGGAGGAAGAGACGGGGAAATAGGGGAGTAGGTGTTCAAGACAGAGTTTAAAAGAATCTGGCCTTTGACATTTAAGTAATACCTCTGGCTTTCCCTAGATTTGAGGTCTAGTTTAGCAGCCAAATGTAGGAGTTCCAAAGGCTAGAAAGAATATAGACATTTTTAAAGCCTTTCTGCCAGGGTTAGTACCACTTGAAAGGTAGAAGCAGGAGGATATCTGTGAGTTCAGAGTCCAGCCTGGTCTATGGTCTCTAGAGTTAGTACAGGTCAACCAGGGCTACATAGTGAGACCCTGTCAAACACACACACACACACACACACACACACACACACACACACACACACACACACACGCTGGATTTTGTCGGAAATTCCAAGGGCACACTCACGTTTTCCCGGGAGTTGTTCCTCAAGTTTGGGGGAGTGGCTGAGTCTCACGTTAAAGGAGGAGTGAGAGAATCAAGCTTCCCAGCTCATTCAGAGCCTTCAGAGTACACCCTCCCTCCCAATGTCCTCCACCCTATCCAGCAAGCACTCTGGGTCCTTGGCTCTCCAAACGCGATTGGGTAAAGACCCCACTGAAGCAGGGGACCAGTTGGTTCCGTGACCTTGGCCGCGCCGGTTGTCTCCAAGAATGTTCGCTCTACCTTAGAGCCTTATGAGGAGGAGGCGGAGCTCAGGGTGTCCACCTTCCACTACCTAGGGTGGTTGTAGATTCTTCAGATCAGGCTTAAAAGACTAAAATGACTGGGGAAGAGAAGATAGTTGGGATGAAAAGGGGGTACATCAAGACCCATGCCGATGAAAAGGGGGTACATCAAGACCCATGCCGATACCAACAGTCAGCACGGTCCCCAGAATGCATCAAGCATGACCTGGGACGCACATCCCAGCCTCTGGGGGAGCTACCTTTTTTTTTTTTTTTTTTTAATCAAATGACACTCAGCCTCTTTATGGAAGCACGGTAGGAAGTCACCTCGCCTTACATCTGTCGAAGACTTAAAAGACAAGTTTCTCGTAGCTACCGTGAGCGTTCTGAATTTCTCTGGCACTCCCCGGTCAACTTCTAACAAACTTCTCCCTCTTCAGTCCTCCCCCGCGCCTCCTCCTTTCCAGCAAGGGTAGTCTCCGGGGCTCGCCCTTCCCGGCTTTGACTTTGTCTTCAAGTGTTGATTGACGGTTGCAATTACAAAGGATGATAGCTCGGGGAGGCTCCTGCAGCCTTGATGAGCCCGAGAAGCGCAGGCCTGGCATATTTTATCCAGCCTCGGCGTTTCGGGGCCGTGCGCGCCCAATTCACCCAGCTGGCTGGAGCTGAAGAGGTCTCGCACTCCCCACCCACGAGGATGCAACTGCGGATCCTCCTCCGGTCTTCTCCCTTCCCGAGGTCGAGCGCAACTCGGTAGAGCGCGCAGAGAAAAGCCTGCCCTTGACCTGACCTAAATGCCCGTCTGCCCGGCGCGCCTAACTCACTCCAGGTTGCAACTGAAAAAAATGCCAACATTTTCAGACCCAATTCAAAGTTCCTGAGTCTTACAAGCAGAGCAGCAGACACCGCGTTTCCGCGCACCTGGGAAGATCTGCCTAACTTAGCAACAAACTTGCAAAACTTTATCCTGGTAAACAAGTCTAACACATCCTCCTCGATTCCCACTTTCTCTCACTCTTTTTTGGTATTTTTAAAAAGAAACAAGAAAAGTTACCTTTCTTGTCCTACGTATCTAGGTATCATCTACTTCTCAGGCCCGGGAAGAATCCTAGGGGTTTTTTTTGTTTTTGTTTTTGCTTTTTTATATCTTCTCCACCTGGCTGCGACAGTCCAAAGAAAAAGAGAAACGAATTTATCAGCTCTTGAAGCTCGAACTTCCTTTTTTCCCCCACTCCTCCCATTTGAAAAGCCCATCAGAAGCAGCAAAAGGCAATTGAATAAATACTGCATTTTGCCTGCGGGGCTCTAGGGATTGAGCGCCCATGCTCTACGCCCTTACTGGGAGCGCTTTGTTTTAAAAAGAACTGAGCTGCAGTTCAGCACAACTGAAGGCTGTGGAGCACCTCGAAGCTTTGCAAAACAAAACACAAACTGGAAGTGAGTGGTCCTTCCTCTTTTAAAAGGCATTTCTAAAACTCCATTTGCGTAGCTTGAATCAAATAGGTAACTCGGGCCCTCCACACATCCACACCCCCTCCGCCCGGGGCAAGCAGCTAGTTCTCCAGTTTTGGGCAGGTACGCTGATTCACACTCCCTTGCGAGAGTGTCCTAATAAATATCCCCTCACGGGTTTTACGGCGTGGAAAATGCAAACCCAAACAAACGCCAGAGTAATCCCTACTTCCAGACCTCCACCCTTGACCCCCTCCCATCTCACTCTGAAAGACAGGAGGGGCTTTTCGAGAATTTGACTTGTTTTCGGAATTTAAGGCTCTTTGTATTTAAAATGATGTCAGTGTGAACTTTTTTTTTTTCATTTGGGGCCAAGTGCGTTTTGCCTAGGGAGCCCCGAATCTTCAAAGGAGATCTGGTCTCCAAAGTTTTGGGTTAGGAAAATGATCTCGGTTAGGTGAACCAGACCAAACAACAGTTGGAATCGACATGGACAGTCAGCTAGCCAACCCACCAAGAGGTAAACTAGGCAACAGCGGACATTTCTTTCCCCATAAACCCTCCCTGCCTCAGCCTTAACTAGAAATAGTCCTTCAAGGTACGAACTACCATTCAGCTGTGTTCTACTCCAGTGGGAGGTCCCTGAGCCTAGAAAGGACTTCTTAGGTGAAGTCCTACTGAAATGTCAGAGATAAGGCAGTTCTTTGATGAAACCCTACCTTGAGACTACCTGAGTCCGGATAAAACTGCAACTGGCCTATAGGGGATATAGAGAAGTACAATTTAAGTCTCTTCTCTTTGTCTATAAAAAGGCAGTGTGAAAAGCCAAGACTTGGGGCTGGAGAGATGGCTCAGTGGTTAAGAGCACTGACTGCTCTTCTGGAGGACCTGAGTTCGATTCCCAGCATCCACATGGCAGCCAACAACTGTCTGTAATTCCAAGATCTGACACCCTTATATTATGTTATACATGCAGGCAAAACACCAATTCACATACAATAAATAAATAAATAAATAGATAAATAAATAAAGAGTCAGAGCCAGGTGGATTTCATAGTTTAAAAAAAGAAAAGCCAAGACTTATGGCTTACAGTAGTATGGTCACCCTTGGGCCTGGGGCACCCAAAGAGAGAGAAATAGGTGGTTTTCTTTTGTTTTTTTTTTTATATATATATATAAATTGGTGAAATGTTTACAAAAGCTTGAGGTGGGGGCACTAGCTGCTTTCCCAGAGCACCTAGATTTGATTCCCAGCACCCACATGGCAGCTCACAACCATCTGTAACTCTAGTTCCAGGGCATCAGAGGCCCTCTTTAGGCATAGGGCACACAAAGATGTACAGGCAAAACACTCGTATAAAAATTTTAAAGCCTGTGCAATTCAAAGGGTGTCAATGTTCCTCTATCCAGAAGGCATTTTTTTGTGTGTGACCAAAATATGGTGGGATGGCTTGAGGGTGCATCCATCACCTTTCTATCAACGTGCAATCCTCAGAATCCCCCCTCCCAAAAGATTAGGGGTGTAGGGGTCAGGTTTGTCTAGCCAGTAGTCCTGAATTTAGGAGTCTGAAGGACAAGAATTGCCTGGATTTTGAGGCTAGCATTCACTACAAACTGAGAACCTGTCTCAAAACCCAGAGAAATAGAGGTAGAAAGAATGAACAAGACTTGAACCAACATCAGTAATGTCTTTCCCAATGTGTCTTGTCTAGAACCTGGAAGGTTTTAAGAACGGGTATAGCTAGGTGTGATGGCACACACCTTGGATCCCAGCACTTGAGAGGCAGAGGCAGGCAGATCTCTGTGAGTTCCAGGGCAGCCTGGTCTACAGTTCAAATGGAGACAGCCAAGGCTATTACACAGGTAACTCCTGTCTTGGAAAAAAAGTGTGTGTGTGTGTGGGGGGAAGAACTAGCTAGCAGTGAGTAGTTCTTAGGACTCCACAGACGTCCTTGAGGGGATGATCTTGAGCTAGGAGAGAAAAAGACAGTGTCCAGATCCTGAGCAAGGAAGGAATCTAGCATTTCTCCCCACAGGTGTGACAACTGGATTTGTCAAAGATGTTTACAAAATAAACCTGCTTGGGGTGGAGAGATGGCTCAGGGGTTAGGAGCACTGGCTGCCCTTCCAGAGGGTCTTCCAGAGGACCGGGGTTCAATCCCCAGCACCCACATGGCAGCTCACAACTGTCTGTAACTCCAGTTCCAGGGGATCTGACCTCTCTGACAAAACACCAATGCACATAAATAAAAATAAATTAATAAACCTGCTTAACTGTTATTTTGCCTATCCCCTCCCTTCATAGGTAAACAATTGCGTCTCTTTTTTGAAACATGGTCACTCAAGTAGCATCTCATCTTCCTCACACTAACTTTATAACTAGCATAGACATGGGGAATTTCCTCAGTTTATTAGGCATGCAGTGACTGTGTGCATTGCCACAGTGTGCCATACAATAACCCTAGGCCAAGACCACCAATATTTCTTCTCCTCTCTCTTACATCCATTTTTACCTCTCTAGAGGTTATTACCAATTTCTTCATTTCACCCCTTCTTCACTTGAATTCTTTTTTTAAACATTTATTTATTTATTATATATACAGCATCCAGAAGAGGATACCAGATGCCATTATAGATGGCTGTGAGCCACCATGTGGTTGCTGGGAATTGAACTCAAGACCCCTGGCAGAACAATCAGTGCTCTAGCCACTGAGTCGTCTCTCCAGCCCTCTTCACTTGAATTCTAAAGGGATCCAAATCTGATTTCTATTACAGAATATAAAGGAATATAAAGAACCATTTACAAGCGTCTTTTGGAAAAGTCTGGCCAACTTTAACTCCCTGAATGTTGGGGAGGGGGCAGATTTGGGATACATTGCTGGGGTTCTATTTACAACCCACTCTGCTGACATTCAGTGAGCTTTTGCAAAGCAAGCAAACTTAATGAGTCTATAATTTAGTTAGAAAATGGGCTTTACAAAGTAAACTTTACAGATGAATGGAGGGCAGCAGGCATGATATTGATAAATAAATAACAATCTTTCTTTGGCTCTTCCCCCCAACCTCACTCAAGCTCCTCTTTCCATAAGGAGTTGGAATAAAAAGAGGGTCACCCATGACAACTAAAAATAGACCCTCAGAGGGGAGCAGTACCAGTTAAATTGGCCATCTTGTAGAGCTTGACAATACCCACATTGATCATATCATTTAGACCTAGACAAAATTGCATGCCAAACAGCTAAAGTTATTTGTAGTTTAAAAATTAGATATCGGGGCTGGAGAAATGGCTCAGAGGTTAAGAGCTCTGACTCCTCTTCCAGAGGACCTGAGTTCAATTCCCAGCAACCACATGGTGGCTCACAGCCATCTATGATGACATCTGGTACCTTCTCCATACTACATACATAATAAATAAATCTTTAAAAAAAAGAATTAGATATCTTTATCAACAAAAACATAACCAAGAGTATGGAAAACCATGTGACATTGATCCATTTGTCTGGTCAATTTCAGATCATCTGGATTTTCCAGGCACAATCTCTGAAGCTAATGTTGCTTATACCAGGCCCCCAAAGGATCATGTCTCCTAACTCCTGAATTCCCTTGAAACCAAATAAATCTCCCAGAGAAGTTTCCCTTCCAACAGGGTGAAGATCAATGTATGGGTCAGGCAGAGGAGTAGGTCCATATGAAGGGGTGGGGGTGGGGTGGGGTGTGTGTGACCCGGTGTGAAACAATGGTGTCTGTCTGATGCCTGAGGAGTCTGTTTCTGAGGCTTCCTCTCACTCAGCTCAAGTTCAACATTGAATTCATGATACAACCTCAGCCCATGGACCAAGTAGAGGGGTCAAATAAAGGAACAAAAAAGTATGGCCTCCCCTCAGTTTGTTTCTCCATAAGTCTTTTTTTTTTTTTTTTTCTTCCTGTGTTTGTGTTTCAAGTCTCAAAGACTTAGGACAACTAAATTGAGCTTGGCATTGGAATGCCAACTAGTCTCTACTGTAAGCTGCATGCAGCTCACCATCTCAAAACTACTCAGGCACCGTCTCTGCAGCTGCCCGTGGGTGGGAGGGGCATTCATCTCACTGGGCTTGCCCTGTGCAGTGAAAAAGAATCATGAAAAGATCCATGCTCCTAGGGGCTGAAGAGATGGCTCAGCGGTTAAGAGCACCGTCTGCTCTTCCAGAGGATCTGGGTTCGATTCCCAGCACCCACATGGCAGCTAACAACTGTCTGTAGTTCCAGTTCCAGGCAAACACCAAAGCAAATAAATAAATAAATAAATAAATAAATAAAGTTTAAAAAAAAAAAAAAATCCATGCTCCTTCCAGGCTCCTCCATCCTGCCTAGACTATCGGAGAGATACTTGGTAATTAATTGTGTTTCTGTACCTAAGATGTGGCCCATGGGAACAACCTCCCAGAGGACTGTAATGCCAGAAGTATGGCTAGATGGCTGCAATGACATCTGCAATGACGAAGAAGGTTCTCCCCGACCCCTACGCCTATCTCTTTTATCCTTCCTTATTCCCCCTACTCCTCTTCCAACTCCTTTGGGAATATTTAATGGCATCTGTTATTTTTATACCTGGCGACCTGAAGGGCCTTGAGAAGCCTAGGGTTTGGGTGTAAGCTGGTCCAGAACGGATGAGGCTCCTCCTGCACTGTTCTGGGGGGGGAGGGGCTAAGATCCCAGTAGCCCCTCGAAGGTGTGACCACCAGTTCTGGTTCCATCACAGACTTTGAGATGTTACTGCAGGTGCCTTGGCTGAAACAACAGCTCCAGTTCGACTGCGGTCAGCATGCTGCCTGCTGCCTTCCATTTTTAATCATCCCTATGGGTTAGGGACCCCGCAGGGGCACCACGTGTGTGGTCTCAGAACCCGCCTTCCCAGACCAGGGAAGCCCTGTGCTGTCAATGTCCGAGCAGCCTTAAGCGGGTGCGAGCCTCGGGCGCGCGCCTTCTCGCTCGGGAGTCTGCACACCCGCTGCGTTCCCACACGTGTGCACAGCTTGTGGTGACCTCAAAGCACGCAAAGCTCTGAAGCCCGGCTTCCCTACCCTCTAAAGAGCCACAAGCTCTCTCTGGCACTCGCTTCTCAGTGTTTTCTTTTTCCTAAGTACAGAACGTTTCTTGGTGAACATTTCCTCAATTGATACTTCGGGGCGTAGCTGGACCATAAAAAAAAAAAAAAAAAAAAAAAAAAAAAGCAATCACTGCCTTAGGTGGAGTCAGCTCGCTGCCCCCAGGGAAGGGGACTAAACTGAAACCTTGGTGACCCAGCTTGGGTCCAGAGGAAGCAAAGTGGGTGCGTCCTGCTGCAGTCACTAAAGTCACAATCCACCAAAGATCCTCGTCTTTAATTTAGGATTAACTGAATGCAATCTTTGTGGCATAATTACCATATTTGGGACTCTACATTAATATAAGTGTGTGTTCTTGCGTGCGTGCGTGTGTGTGTGTTGTGTGTGTGTTGTGTGTGTGTGTGTGTGTGGCATAGTGGCTTACACCTACAGTTCCAGCTTTTTGGAGGGAGACAGGATGATCACCGCAAGGGAGGTTCCTGGACAGCCAAGGCTATTTAACATAACACTGTTCAATAATAATAATCCTTCCTCCCAAACAATGACAAAACTCAAGATGCTTCACTTGGTTAGGTGTGTAACCCAGTGGTAGAGAGAGTGTTTGCCTGAAAAGTACCCACATTCTAGTTCCACTTGTAGGGAGGATATGTGCTTATTTCTGTCCATAAAAGCAAGTCATGCTCACAGTGCATCCCCATCCGGAATCCTTTAATGATATTCTGGCTTTGTTTCTCTTGAATGACTGATTTGCTAGGGAGAATTTTTTTTTTCTTCTTCTATAGTTTCACAGTGAATGAGATATCTCATTGTCCAATACCTTGAAATGTCACAATACTGTTAGGTTGCTTGATCAATGGTCAATCAACACAATTTGCTTGTTTCAAACTGTCCAAAATTTCACTTAGTATTGTTTCAAACTGTCCAAAATTTCTCTTAGTATGGTTGGTTCAAAATGATCAGAAATTATCAACACTGAAGGAGATGATTAAGAACTGTATTTTTTTTTTCTGGGCAGTGGTGTTGCATACCTTTAATGCCAGCATTTGGGAGGCAGAGATGGAGGGATCTCTTTGAGTTCAAGGCCAGCCTGGTCTACAAAGTGAGTTTCAGGTCAGCCAGAGCTATACAGAGTAACTCTGTCTCAAAAAAAAAAAAAAAAAAAAAAAACCAAAACAAACAAACCTGTATTTTCTGGCAGAGTTGACCTAATACAAAGACATCCCCATCACCAGACACAAAAATGATCTTCATGTGTTGGAATACTCATTTGTTGTTTTGAACTTTAAGAAAAGTAAATGTATGGTATATGTGTGGGGTTATTGTGGGCTTTTAATAATTGCCGTAGGAAAGCAGCGCATTAAAACACAAATCGAGTAATAGCAGAAACAGCCAGATGACAGAGTGGCTTTCTACTTACCAATAGCTGTAAGTCCATGCTTAAGAAATTCTTGAAAATCTCCAGTATCCGAACTAGCAGACATTCTTAACGAAATTACTGGCAGTCCTTTGGTTTACAGCAGAAATCAGTGAGCAAGAGAAAGATTGCAGCTTGTCATATTCTGTGACCTTGGGAAGGTAACCTCAGACTACAGTAATCCTCATTCCCTTAGTGAAAGTTAAGAAGAAAGGGGAAAAAATCCAGAATTCGGAAAGGTGCAAGGCCATGTTGCCCTGGACTCTGTACTTTTTTCAGCATTAGTGACCTGCTGTAAACCATGTCTCCAGTTTCACCAAGGTTTCTAATCAGAAGAAAGGAAGCTTTCAATAGGCTTTGACTGGTCACATGACCCGGTGCAGCTTGATAAGAGGACCCTGTTATAAAGTGACAGCGAGAGAGATAAGAACTCTTGGCAGATAATGACAAAGAAATGATTAACTCAGAAAAGGAGGGGTTCTCTGAAGCCCAGAGAGTGGAAAGTTGTAAATCCCAGGGGTCAGGAGATCATCCTTAGTGGGTAAAACTCCCAAACTGCCTTAAATCCACTAACTGAACCCGCTTGTGACAGCCCCTTTGAGGTCACTGCCTCTCAGCAGGGAGGAGACAGACCTCTTCTGACCTCTGCAAATACATGTTGGTGATAACATTGACTGACATCAATTCCTCAAATGATGACTGTAGATATGATTGACACTTTGAAGCTCTACAGGTAGCACTTCCAAGCTCATGGCCATTTACTTATAATCTGATCAATTGCCTTTAAAAAAAAAAATCTTGTTTATTCCTTAGATGAAGAATGAGCTGGCTTGTCTGTATACTACTGGTCATTGGGCTGGCACGGCAATTTCTTCTTTACATCCAGAAATTTTGGGATAAAGTTTGGGCAAAATGATAAATGTATAATACATTTTCATAAATAGTTCTGTATTTGTGAATATGCACGCATGGGGGGAGCTAACTATGTGTATAGGGGGTGGGTGGATATGCATATATATATATATGCATAAGGAGCCCAGAAGGCAACCTTACAGTTGTTTCTTAGGTAATGTCTACTTTGTTTAGTCTTATTTGCTTAGTTGGGGTTTTGTTTTGTTTGTCTGGGGGTTTATTTGTCTTGTGTTTTTTGTTTTGTTTCTTTTTTCTTTTTTTTCCCTGAAACAGGCTTTCCCTGGTTGGTCTGTAACTTGCTATGTAAACAGGCTGCCCTCAAACTTACAGAGATCCACCTATGTATGCCTCTAGAATGCTGACATTAAAGGTGTGGGCTGCCAAGCCTGCCTATAAACTTCTCTTATGAAGAGAAGTAGATATTTTAAAAATAAAAATAGTTTGCTTTTTCTGTTCCATTTAGTCAAATTTCAGTCATAAAAATGTGAGTTCCAGGGGCTGGAGAGATGGCTCAGAGGTTAAGAGCACTGACTGTTCTTCCAGAGGACCTGAGTTCAATTCCCAGCAAAACCATATGGTGGCTCACAACCATCTATGATGAGGTCTGGTGCCCTCTTCTGTAAAACTGTATGCATAATAAATAAATAAATCTTAAAAAAAAAAAATGTGAGTTCCAGGACAAGATTGGCATAGTTACACAATGAGACTTTGTTTCAAACAAAACACACACACACACACACACACACACACACACACACACAGAGAGAGAGAGAGAGAGAGAGAGAGAATAGTTTAGAGAGGTGGAGAGGTGGTTCTCAACCAGTGGGTTTCAACTCCTTTGGGATCTGCATGTCAGATATCCTGAGTCTTATAAATTTACATTGAGATTCATAACAGTAGCAAACTTACAGTTATGAAGTGACAATGAAAATATGTTATGGTGGGGGTCACCACAACATGAGGAAATGTGCTAAAGGGTGGCCAAAATTAGGAAGGTACAGAACCACTGGGTTAGAGGTAAAGCAGTCTAGGGATGAAGACCTTCTATATTGCCATTTTCTCTGTCACTTCTGTTACAAAAATAGCTGCTAGGATTTCCCTCATCACTACTGGGAGCAAAATGGAGGGGAAAAGAAGAATGGCCCTCTGCAAAGACACACCCTCAAAGAAATGTAGGAATGTGAACTTGAGGCTGAAAAGGCAAAGCATAGACATGCACTAGAAATTTAGTTACAGGGCTGGAGAGATGGCTCAGAGGTTAAGAGCACTAACTGTTCTTCCAGAGGTCCTTGAGTTCAATTCCCAGCAACCACACAGTGGCTCACAACCATCTATGGTGACATCTGGTACCCTCTTCTGTATATTGTATACATAATAAATAAATAATTATTTTTTAAAAAGAGACAAAGAAATTTAGTTACAATACAGGCAGGCAGAGAAGCCTTATTTTTTTTTAATAGAGCATTTTAAGTTATTTAGTTTTATGTGTAGAAGTGTTTTGCCTGCAAAAGACAGAATGTGTGTGTGTGATGCCCAAGGAAGTTAGAAGAGGGCTTTGGATTCCCTACAAGTGTTACACTGAGTTGTGAGCCATTGTATGGGTGCTAAGAATCCAGCCTGGGCCCTCTGGAAGAACAATCAGTTCTCCTAACTGCTGAGCTATCTCTCCAGCCCCAAGAGCACACATTTTAAAAATATCTTTTTTTTTTTTTTAGATTTATTTATTAAGTATACAGTATACAGAAGAAGGTACCAGATGTCATCATAGATGTTTGTGAGCCACCATGTGGTTGCTGGGAATTGAACTCAGGATCTCTGGAAGAATAGTCAGTGCTCTTAACCTCTGAGCCATCTCTCCAGCCCCAGCCATCTCTCCATCCCCTTTAAAAATATATTATGATGTTGATTCTTGTCAGTTCTTTGTTGTTATTTCTTTGAACAATCAAACAACTGGACACACCAGAAATTTCCTGTGTATGTTAAAGAACACAGGGCTCTCTGCAAAGCAGCTATTTTCTTCACAAGTATGTAGGAAAGATGATGTTGGTAGTGCATGCCTTTAATCCCAGCACTCAGGAGGCAGAGGCAGGTGGATCTCTGAGTTCTCAGTTCCAGGCTTGCCTGGTCTATAAACTCTGTCTTGAAAAGTCAAAAAAAAAAAAAAAAAAAGAAAAAAAAAAAAGGAAAGACTGTCCATAAAAACAGTAATCAGGATTGCTCACAGCTGGAACAATCATGCCACTGTTTTTCTTAGTGTCAGCCACGATACTTAAATGTAATCATTAAAGGACACTTGAAGAATTATGGGTAATACAATCAGGGGAAATTTAATTCTTATAGTTGGGCTTGACTAGAGATAGGTTTTACTTTATGAAGTAGCCATATTAAATGCTGATATTGTCAGAATAAATTTACAAGTCTTTAGAAAGCTTAACTCTGGCCAGGTGGCAGTGGTGAATGCCTGGTCTACAGAGTGAGTTCCAGGCCAGCCAGGTCTACACAGAGAAATCAACAACAACAAAAACAAAGCATGACTAAAATTTGTATTACATTAATTGTTGTGTTGGTGGTGTGTGTGTATATGTGGTGGTGGTGGTATGTATATATGTGTATGTATGTGTTAGTGTATGAGTGTGTGTATGAGTATGTGTGTATGAGTGTGTGTGGTAGTATGTGTGTGTATGAGTATGTGTATGTGGTGGTATGTATGTGTGTATGAGTGTGTGTGTGTGTGTGTGTATGAGTGTGTGTGTGTGTGTATGAGTGTGTGTGTGTGTGTGTGTGTGTGTGTGTGGTAGGCATGCACATGTCATAGTATACAAGTGCAGACCAGAGGACAATTTTCAGGTGTTCTCTCCTTCTACCTGTGGGTCCCAGGGTCATACTCAGGTCATCACGTTTGGCAGCAGGTACCTTTGTCTGTGGAACCACCTCACCAGCCCCTGGGAAACATAATGGTTCTAGTCTGATGCAGTTCAAAGAAAAATTTGTGAGGCAGGGGGATGGAGGAGATCATCTTTGTTATACATTTTATCACTCTTTCCTCCCAGAACACTAAAACCAAATCTCAGGGAGATCTCCAATGGAGCGAAACTTTCCCAGTCTTTCTGAGAGTCTATATGCTTTCTAAAATTTGTGAATTCATCACCACTGGAAGCCAAGATTTTCACCATCACAGTTTTCTCTTCTTGTCATGATTATTTTTCTTCTTCTTCTTTTTTAAAATTTATTTATATGACCATTGATGTTTTGCCTACATGTATGTCTCTTTGAGAGAGTGCCAAATCCCCTGGAGCTGGAATCACAGACATTTGTAAACTGCCATGTGGGTACTAGGAATTGAACCAGTGCTCTTAACCACTGAGCTGTCTCTCCAGCCCTGTCATGATTATTTTAAAATGTATCTCCTGGCATGGTGGGTCATGACTGTCAACCTGGGATGCAAAGGCAAGAGGATTGCCATGAGTTTGAGGTCAGCCTGGGCTACATAGTGAATATCAGATCTGCCAGGTCTACAAAGTAGTATCTTATATCAAACAAATGGAAACAGAACCTCCTACAACATCAAGTACCTTTCAACCTTAGGGATGCCTTGTCAGTCATTTAGAAGACTTACTGATTGTGCATAAAGTGCCATTAATTTGTCTTTGGAGCAGTAAATGTTAAAAATACCAAGAGGACGTGGAGTTTGTGAGGTCCTAGGCCTAGCAAGAAGTGACAGATTAGGGGGCTGGAGAGATGGCTCAGCGGTTAAGAGCACCAGAGGGTTCTTCCAGAGGACCCGGGTTCGATTCCCAGCAACCACATGGCAGCTAACAACTGTCTGTAGTTCCAGTTCCAGGCAAACACCAAGGCAAATAAATAAAGTTTAAAAAAAAAAAAAAAAAGAAGTGACAGATTAATAGAGTACTGGGAACATTTTTTTCCTTAACGAACACATTAAAATCCATGTAGCTCTGTTTCTTAAATCAGAATGCCAATGATGCTGAAATCCCAGTTTTAATTTCTATGAAGAAAAAGGTCTCACAAGGGAAAGTCTTACAGTATTTGGTTTTTTTTTTTTTAAACTTTATTTGTTTATTTATTTGCCTTGGTGTTTTTGCCTGGAACTGGAACTACAGACAGTTGTTAGATGCCATGTGGGTGCTGGGAATCGAACCTGGGTCCTCTGGAAGAGCAGACGGTGCTCTTAACCGATGAGCCATCTCTCCAGCCCCCTCTTACAGTATTTGTAAGATCAAGGAACACCATAAGCTCTGGTTGGGAAGAGGTCAGTGTTCATGTTTATGATATGACAAATCAACAGGGAAGGTACCATTTCTGAAAGGGTGAAGGTACAGTGGCATGCAGAACATTTAAACCGCTGCCTGATTCAGTGTGAAAACTTGAAATGTGTTTTATTCTCTTAGTTGTCTGGAATCTTTATCTAGGTGGCTAACACACATATCTATGCACTTATCAAATTCATTGTTCTAAGCTGTGCAGACCATATTTAAACTAAATAGACAGATGCAAGCGTACATGTAATTTTTACCTCAGTATATGAACATTTATTGTAACACGATTTCACCCAACAGTTGCTAGAGTACTGTCTAGTGTGCATGAAGCTGGAATCCTAGCACTTAGAAGGTGAAAGAACATCAGAAACCAGAAGGATCTAGAAAAAAAGTACTTTTTACATATCACAAGGTAGATTCAGTGATTATTGTTCTCCAGGTTTGCATTATAGAATTCACCATGCTTTCCTCTTTGTTCTTAGTTCTGCTTTCTCTAGTATTTTCATACACACCCTCCCCACCACATCCTCCACTCCTACCAGGTCATGCCAGTACCCAACATGCTGTGCGGTGGCTATGGAGCAGTAGGAGGTAGACAAAGAGGACAGAGAGGGACTCTTCCTTCCCCCTGTACTCAAGGCAGGCTGGTGGGTTTGGAAGGCTTTCCAGTTAGAAGTAGCCATAGCTGTGACTGTGGTCCAGATGGATGATGAAGGTGTTTTGGTTAGGAATCTATGTTCTCCTATGAAGGTCATCTTTGGTTGTTACCTATGCATGAAAAGGAAGTGGTTTGGAGCAGGGTGGCTGATACAACTAAGCAAACAGACAGTCCTGGCCAGGGATGCATGCTGGCAAAGACTGTTTTTCTGGGCTTTAGGTTCAGTAACCTCACCATCAATGCAGCCCATGCTGTTTGTGTCAGGTTTCATGTAATTAAATTTTCTTTTATGTGAATTGGTGGTTTGCCTGCATGTATAACTGTGTAAGGGTGTCAGATCTTGGAATTACAGTTGTTAGCTGTCATGTGGATGCTGGGAACTGAACCCAGGTCCTCAGTCAGTGCTCTTAACCGCTGAGCCATCTCACCAGCCCCCATTTTTTTTTAATATACGGTTTGTATCACTTTTTAACCAGTGCTGGAATCAAACCCATGACCATGAACATAGAGCTAGGTAAATGCTTCACCTTTGAGATACACTATAGTAAGAAGTTTTTGGCCCATCTAGCCCATGGTTCAGATTCACAGACCTGCAGTCACAGAAACACACAGAGGCTTATATTAATTACATACTGTTTGGCCTGTGACTCAGGCTTATTGATAGCTAGCTCTGAATCTTAACCCATTTCTATTAATCTGTCTTGCAAAGTGACTCATGGCTTAATTGTACTCTTATTATACTTGCTTTTTGGGTGTTTAGAGTATGTTTCTTTGACTTTGCACTTTTCCCCTGTATTTTTGCTTGGATTTCCCACCTGCTTCTAAGATGTCTTGCTATAGGCCAAAACAATTCCTTTATTTTATTTTTATTTGCTTTAACAAGACTAAACATCTTTTATTTACATATTTCTGACATACATTAATGGTCTTATACATTTATCAACTAAAATCTAACAATAGTGAAAATGGAACATAAAAGACAATTTCAATTTTTTTTTTAAAACTTTATTTATTTATTTATTTATTTGCCTTGGTGTTTGCCTGGAACTGGAACTACAGACAGTTGTTAGCTGCCATGTGGGTGCTGGGAATCGAACCTGGGTCCTCTGGAAGAGCAGACGGTGCTTTTAACCGCTGAGCCATCTTTCCAGCCCCGACAATTTCAAATTTTAATCACATTGAAATACTTTTTCACTGATGGACATGACCATTGAATAGGCTGTATGAAGTTGTGAGCTGTAAATAGATTCACTTTTAAAACCGAAAGCCATATAAACAGCTATTAAAACAACAATAAATTTGCAAATGCACATATTGCATATACAAGAAAATGCATGCAGGGCTCTCCTAACAATTCCTTTGTTAGCTAATGATATTCACAGCATACAGAAAGACATCCCATATCAGTATACTGCAGCTTATAAATAAATGGTGATTTCAAAATACTTGTTTTTATGTGTGTATATTGGGGACTGAACCAAGACCTCATGGATACCAGGCAAGCATGAAATTATTCAGTTGAAGTCCCAATCTTTTCCATAAAGACCTGTATCCCAGGTTGTCTTCCAACTAGATACATAGCCATGGATAGTTTTGAATTTCTGTTCCTCTTGCCTTTACTCTACCTTCAAAATGCAACCATCACTGGCTTGTATCACCATGCCTGACTTTAATTTTTATTTTGGAGAAAGGTCTTCCTAAGTTGTCTAAGATGGGTTTGAACTCACTATGTAGCCCAGACCTTGAACTTCCCATCCTCCTATCCAAGCGTCCAGAGTTGGTGGGATAATAAGTAATATGGCTATAAAATAAGATTGTTGTTGAGACCAAATACTTATTCTCTGATCTGAGATGAAAGTTCAGAAGGGCCGGGGCTGGAGAGATGGCTGAGCGGTTGAGAGCACCGTCTGCTCTTCCAGAGGACCCGGGTTGGATTCCCAGCACCCACATGGCAGCTAACAACTGTCTGTAGTTCCAGTTCCAGGCAAACACCAAGGCAAATAAATAAACAAAAGTGTTTAAAAAAATAAAAATAAAAAAAAGAAAGTTCAGAAGGGCCATATGTTTCTCCAGGCATGTTCATGTGTGTAACACTTTGGCACATGTTGGACTTCTCCATATCTGCCCTAGTTTTGGGGATCCATCTTTTAAGCTTCAATATAGTATCCAGTCCCCAGACAGTATTTTCTATCAGATCCTGTTGACAGTAGCTTTAATTCCTTTTTAAGCCATTTGATCTTGGCAGACACATGTAACCTCTCTGAGCATCACACATGGTGAGATCCTGCTATAGAAAGCTGGTCATGTAGCAAGGTGGCCAACAGCTTGGGGTCAGAAGGCTCAGGCCTTCCTGCTGTGCCTCTTCATGGGGCAAAGGAATGCTTAGAATTTATCTATTTTTATTTTATGTTCATTGGTGTTTTGCTAGCATGTAGGTCTGTGTGAGGGTAGCAGATCCTTTGGAATTGAAATTACACTTGTGAGATGCTTTATGGGTACTGAGAATTGAACCTGTATCCTATGAAAGAACAGTGAGTACTTTTAATCACTGAGCCATTTCTCTAGCTCCAATGCTTGGCCTTATTAAGCCCAGAATTCCATATAAAGAAAAATTATACTTATGTGTATATGTAAAGAATACAGCATTTTGTGAGTAAGAGGAGATCAAGGCACATTGTTAGTTGACTTAGCATGTGCAATTAATTCATAGTTCCTGCTCACACATGTGAAAAAGGTCATCAGAAATAAGTGTTTCTACCAGGTATTATGGCACACACCTGTGGCCCCAGCATGCTGGAAACAGAGACAACAGGAAAAAGAAAGTTTGAGGCCAGCCTATGTCTCATAGTGAGCCTCTGTCTTGAATGTGAAACAAAAGAGCTGTCTGACTTGGCATCTTAGGCAGAGATGGATCTTACTGGAATTGTGGAGACACACAGGTTTTGCTTTTGTTCTTCTTGATCGGGATTCTAAGTCGTCACTACTATGACATATTACTGTGCCCGCTGTAGAAGTTTTGTAGAGTTTAACAGCATCATTGGGTGATTTATTCTGCTTTTTTCTTTTCTTTCTTTTGTTTGTTTTTGTTTATTGCTGATAGAACCAGATTCTGGCATATACCAGAATCCTTGCGGTACTGTCCGCCTCTGAATAAATGGTCATTTTTGGAAGGGTTTGGAAAAGGCTGGATAATGATAGCATCACTGCAGAGTTGCCTAACAACCCCCATCAGAACTTTCCTAAGTGCCACTTGCTATTTGTCACTTTTTACTCATTTTCCGATGAACCTTATTGGCATGCTGAGGAAACACTGTATTAATGAGTTACCTTGGTCTTTTGAAGCTTATCTCCAGAGCTAATTTAAAAGAAATAGGAACCGGGTACCTGGTGAGAAAGGAACACATTTTTCTGAAAGAGAGAGCTAAGTATCATTCACACGTGGCTCAAATAACAGGCGCTTAGTATTTCAGCCTCAGCCTCAACAAACAACTTACTTGTGACTATGTGGAAGCCAACCCAAAATAATTCATAGCCTCTTGAGTTAGAAACTATTTTTCTCAACCAAGGGGCAGTCTCTCCATTTCCTTTGGCTAAATGTGGGCATCTTCTGTAACAGCATTCTGCTTGAAGCACTTTCCTCACCCCACAGAACTCATCCATGTCGCCACTTACCATGACTCACATTTACAAGAATACACGTTTATAATGGTAACACTCTTATTTGCTAACTGATTTCAGAAAGGATTTGTAAATGATTGACAGATAACTAATGATTCCAAGCATCTCTGCCAAAATCCAAAAGGCACTCAACAATGTCATCTGAGCCCATAGGGCACGAGGATGTTAAAGATCAGTTAATCAGTTACAGTCACTGTAAACTCTGTGAGTACACACTTCCAGGACCACGGAACCATATCTACTATGAACTATTATCCTCGTAAAATTAGACTTACCAGCAAACAACCTGTGAGAACATGCCAGCAAGTCTCTTTAAGTATGTGACTTATCTGGGGTCAGGAAGAACAAGCATCCTCTGTCACTCATCCAGATAGACTCCACCAGGTACCAGGAGCTTTGCAGACAGGTTAGATGCAGGGAGTTCCTCACTTCCTGCCAACTCATTGCTTAATTGTCCATTTTCGATGGTACCTCTTGCTGATTCCATATAGGACCCAGACTCAGGTTGGCATGATGTTTTTTTTTTTTTTTTAAACATTTTTAAATGTTCGCAATTATTTAGATTCTTTTAAAGATTTATTTATTTATTATGTATACAGTATACAGAAGAGGGTACCAAATATCATCAAAGACGGTTGTGAGCCACCATGTGGTTGTTGGGAATTGAACTTGGACCTCTGGAAGAACAGTCAGTGTTGAGCCATCTCTCCAGCCCTGTTTTTTTTTTTTTTTTTTTTTTTTTTTTTTTTTTTTTTTTTTTTTTTTTTTTTTTTTTTTTTTTTTTTTTTTTTTTTTTTTTTTTTTTTTTTTTTTTT